>VZRW01004088.1:120237-142332 GCA_013398125.1 Aegotheles bennettii | reverse complement strand
GGCGCCGTCGTGCCCGGTTGTCCCGCGGGGCTGGCCCAGCCCGGTCGGTGTGAGGGAGGGAGCAGCGAGGCCCCCGGAGCGGGGACCGGCGGACGGGGCGGCCCTCGCTCACCCTCAGGAGCCGGGCTGAGGGCCTGGGTGTGCCCGCCGGGCAGCCACGGCCGCCGCCTTTTCCTTCGGTTCCCCCTCGGTTTCCCCTCGCTGGGCGGCGGCCGCGGTTTCGGGTCCCTCCTGCTCGGGTCCCACCCCGGTGGGCACCGTGGTGAAGTGTCTGTCCCGTCCCCCCCGCGAAGCACCGGCGCTCTGCAGATCGCACAGTCGGGCTATTTCCCGGGGAATCCGGGAAACACCGATGGTGAACGCGTTGATGCTGAAACCCGGCCTCACCGGTGCCAATGCAATTCCTGAACTCCACATCTCGGGTTTCTCTCTCCAGACCGTGCCCTCCGCGGGGAAGGAGAACATTTCCACCAGGAGCACCTCGCTGAAGCACAGATTGGCTCTGCTCCCGGACCTTGACCATGGCACGCCACGGGGGATGCTCAAGAGGATCATCCGGAGCCGTAAGTGTCATTTTTCCAGGCAGACAGCCCAGAGGGGGTGTTTCGGTGGAGCTGGGAGCAGGAGCTGTGCTTTTGTAGCCCATTATTCGTGCCCCGTTACACAGAACACAAATCCAGGGCTGATTTATCTGAAAGAGGAACCGCTGTGGTGGCACAAGACAGCTCTGTCTCAAAGCCCAGGGCTTGCATTGATGGAATTCTGTTCTTGAAAATCCTCTCCAGTCCATGCTTGGTGAGCAAGCACATGGTCTTTGTGCTGCCTTTCCCTGTGGGATTCTCCCCAATTGCTAATGACAGGACGAGAGGAAATGGCCTCAAGTTCCATCAGGGGAAGTTTAGGTTGGAGATTAGGAAGAAGTTCTTTACTGGGAGGGTGCTCAGGCACTGGAATGGGCTGCCCAGGGAGGTGGTGGAGTCACCGTCCCTGGGGGTGTTCAAAAAATGGGTTGATGAGGCACTTGAGGCCATGGTCTGATGGTCCAGTGGTTAGGAATCTGATGGGATAAAGGTTGGACTTGATGACCCTGGAGGTCCCTTCCAACCACAATGATTCTATGATCATGTGTAAATCGTAGAGGCAGCGTTGTCACAGGCTCCAGCTCGGCTCTGCTGCAGCACGTGGGACCCCTGTGCTGCATCTGTCACTGTTGGCTCTGTCACTGTACGTGCCAGGAGTAGAACCCCAATAGTTTTCACCAGGTCTTTATTTTAACTCGTTAATAAACGTGATTTTACAGAACGTAGCAGAGATTTCACACTCTGCTGCACTTTGTTGTTCTCGCTGGATCAAAGGAGTTGTTCTGGTTTGTTGGCAGAGCCACAGGTTTCACCTCTGGCACGTCCGGCGTCTCAACGTAAGAAAACAGAAGCAGCTCAGTCAGAGCTCCCTGCTAAGAGGATATCCAGCATGTGAGTAACTTTTAAAGTCTCTGCTTCTCTTTCTCACACGACTGGCTGTGGCTGCAGCTCTGTGCTGGGGCTGGGGTTATTGAGCCTGGAGAAGAGGAGACTGAGAGGAGACCTTATTGCCCTCTACAGCTCCCTAAAGGGAGGTTGTAGTGAGGCTGGTGTTGGTCTCTTCTCCCCAACTGCTGATGACAGGACGAGAGGAAATGGCCTCAAGTTGCATCAGGGGAAGTTTAGGTTGGAGATCAGGAAGAAGTTCTTTACTGAGAGGGTGCTCAGGCACTGGAATGGGCTGCCCAGGGAGGTGGTGGAGTCACCGTCCCTGGGGGTGTTCAAAAACGGGTTGATGAGGCACTGGAGGCCATGGTCTGATGGTCTGATGGTTAGGGATAGGATGGGATAAAGGTTGGACTTGATGACCCTGGAGGTCCCTTCCAGCCATTATGATTCTATGAGTGGGACTTCTCCGCTGATGTTTCCATGATTGGGTTGTGTTCTGCCAGGTGGGATTTTCAGAAATGCCTCTCGAAGTCATGTAGGGGAGCTGAACAGTAAATCCTGCAGGTTTATGCTTCGTCCCCCTTCTTAAATGCAGAACTGAATATCACTTATAGACGTGCTGGGTGCAGCAGTGCTCCTGAGGGCAGCCTGCTTTTCTTAGCAGTCAGTGGCAGATGCTAGAATATAAGTTCTTGGATCTCACAGCATCACAGAGTGTCAGGGGTTGGAGGGGACCTCGGAAGCTCACCCAGTCCAACCCCCCTGCCAGAGCAGGAGCACCCAGAGCAGGGCACACAGGGATGCATCCAGGGGGGGTTTGAATGTCTCCAGAGAAGGAGACTCCACAGCCTCTCTGGGCAACCTGGCCCAGTGCTCTGGCACTCTTACTCTGTCTTGTATTCAGAACTCAGCTGCTGTTGCCTTTCCCCGTGTTGCTGCTTCTTGGTTGTCCTTGTTTTGGGCTGCTGGGGGTTACTCCCTTCCTGTAGAGTGGTTTGGAGGTGAGGTTGGCTTTGTTTTTCGATCAGACGCTCAGGTTTTGATTCTCTTTGTGAAACTTCCTTGTCTTTAGCAGGAGAGAACGATGTGCTCCTGTATTTCCTGAGCCAACCACCAAGTAGTTCCTTACTTCTGCTGCAGCAAGGACAAATAATTGTAGTTTGCTTCTCAGTGATGTTACGGGGACCTTTCTAGGGTAGTGAAGGGATGATGATGTCCTTCACTAAAGGCTGGGTTTGTATTGGTAGGGGGGAAATGCAACTGCCAGACCTTGTTGCAGAGGACACATCTACCCGCACGTTCCATGTGAGTAAGAAGAGAAAGAAACTGAGCATCTCTGAGTTTGAGAGAGCAGCAGACAGACGACTTCCCCAGAACCAAGGTGAGGCCGTGGGCAGAAGTTGCCCTGTTGAGCACTGCGCTTGCTGCCGGTTGGTTTTCAGTTGTTGGGAATTTCTCAGGTGCATGGTTGTGCGTGAGGAAGCAGGGCTGCAGTGTCTGTGCAAAGGGGTGGTGGGGAAAGTCCAAGCCCCTCCTATCAAATTTAAAATAAACCTTTTTGAGGCAAGTTCCAGGCGCTGCCCTGACTGTACGTAACTTCCTGACTGGTTTTCCAACTGGGTGCTCTTTGAGTTTTGAGGTGTCTCCAGGGGGAGCGATCCCTGTCTGCCCCTCAGTCCCAGACACTGGGAAATAGAACAAGCTGTGTGCTTCTTGTTGCAGTTGTATAAACTAAGCCATAACATTCCTGCCTGAGAAAATAGGATCTTGTAGTTTTATAAAAGAAATAGTGTTTGATATTGGAATAAGTCTTCCCTTTAAACATTAATTTGCAAATTTGATAGTTACAGCTTTCATTTGAGTTGCAATTTGAGGCAGATAAAAGGCTGCACCTTGGTTTGCACACCCTGCTGGCAGGAGCAGTGAGAGCAGAACCCAAGGGTGGGATTCAGTTCCAAATTGCAGACACCAGTACCATAGCTCCAAGTGACAGAGGCTCTGTGCCTGTGTGCACAAAGTAACTGAGGTCCTCCTGAAGCTTAGGGGAGATGGAGTCAGTGGAGCACGTAGAGTGATTCAGCTCACCCTAAAGCAGACACCTACGTGTGATTAATTGTGCTTGACCGGACTGGGAACACGGGTGCCTCTGTTTGGGTGGTTTAATCCAGCTGAATCCCACCCTGACTCACTTGTGGTAAAAAATTTGACGTGTCTGGCTTAGCCTGACCCCTGGTCTGAATGAGTCCTGCAGAGGCACAGGCAGCTCTGTAGAAGCAGAGTGGCCAGACCCTGGTATTTCCTAGCATGAGCACGATTGCGTCGCTGCTTTCCAGATCTGCTTTTGGATTTTTGGGACTTTGTGAGTAGGACAGGTTTGAGTTACAGTCTCACCAGCAGCCTGTGCAGTAATTATCTGTGCTGCTAACACTTCCAGATGCTTTAATGTTTGGTTTGCCTTGCTGAAGGGTGGTTGTGGCTGAGACTCTGGCCTAGCATCTTGCTCTTAATGTGGGAAGATGAATATTGCCGAGTGTGAGGACATGTGTCTCGTTAAATGATCTGTGAAATAACTGTTCTATTACCCTTTCAGAAATAGCTTATTAGAGTTCTGATACTCGATTCTGAAACGCAGACAAGAAATTGTAAAGTGAACCTGTCCCCTAGTGCTGTCCTTACCAAAATGTGGCTCTTGAGGACAGCAGCATAACTGGCTGTAGAAAGAGGAGGAGCCGTTGGGGTGTTCCTGTAGCCTGATGTGTGGAGGATCATTTCTCAGCTAACGTGTCCCAAATCTCTTTGTAGCTCAGTCAACGTTGGACAGCACGATCTTGGCTCGGTGAGTTTAAGCTAAGATGTCTTAACTTGTGGCTGCTCTAGCTCTAGCTGCCTTGGTGCCTCTGTAGTGCTGAAGAGCAGTGTGGATGCCTGGGTTCACGATAAAGACCTGTGTTAGGAGTAGCACAACCACCTCCCACTCTGGTGGTGGAGTTTGAAGGTGTTACATGGGACACTTTGTGATGTTCAGAAGTGGCTCTGCCCTGTCTGCCCAGCTTGGTCCGGCGTGTATTGCTGCTGTTGCTCCTTATGGAGATCATTCCTTTTCCCCTTTCATTCTCATGTTTCCAACAATAAATCAGTATACAATATACCTTAGAATATTATCTCTGCCCGTTAATTGACTTACCATTTGCACCTATGTGGTTTTTATTCCAACTTTCCTGGACTTTAAAGGTGTTTTAGCAAAAAAACTTCCTTTCCTGTGTTGCCCGTGTACGTTGCTGACAATCCCAGGAGTGGTCAGCAGTTTATTTCACCTCTGTCTCTGCAGCCCTTCTCTGGGGTCCTGTGCAAGGTTGTTCATAGGCTGCATTCTGGCCTTTCTGTCTTTGAATCCTCTGAAGTCCCTTTTTGGAGGCAGACAGGAGGTGGCTGAGCATGGCCAGTCTCTAGGATGCAGAACACAGACAGCGAGATGCATCTTTTCCCGTGCTCTGCATGGTGCTGTCTTAGCTCCCACCTCAAGTGACCGTGTTGGTAGCTGTGAATACTGACACTAAGCAGCTTCTCAGACGTATTCTTAAGACCTCCTGCAACCCCGCTGTCATCTGGAGGACATTTTTACTCTCAAACATTTGTATTCCCTTTGTTTTTATTATTTAAAATTCCCGAGCCTCTTGTCAGATGTCGTTGCAGTGCTCCTGGGGCAGGAGGCTGCAAACCAGTCTATTTCCTGATCTCGGTGATGCATATCCTGATGTTAGGTGATACTAGGAAATTACACTATTTGTTTAAGGTAGACTGACATGTCACCTTCAAGGGTTTTTTTGGAAAATTCCTCCCAGCTGAGGGATTGGGGAAATGTCTCGC
This sequence comes from Aegotheles bennettii, assembly GCA_013398125.1. Taxonomy (NCBI): domain Eukaryota; kingdom Metazoa; phylum Chordata; class Aves; order Caprimulgiformes; family Aegothelidae; genus Aegotheles; species Aegotheles bennettii. The sequence continues at coordinate 136,996 of VZRW01004088.1, read as the reverse complement.
TGTTAGCAGCACCGTGTGTGACATCTGGGGGTAAGAGGGGAGTGTGTAAGTTTGGAGAACTGTTTCTTCACTGCTCTTTTTACAGATCTCTTCGCGTGTCTCTTGGTTCCTTGATCCCAGCAGACACTGTTGAAACAAGAGGCTTGCTTCGGAAGCCAAAACATCGCAAAGCTATTGACATGGAAGCTTTTGAAGGCGGAGTGGAGCAGAACATGCTGAAGAGAAAAGGTTTCTTTCGTGTTGTTACTTCAGTTTTTGGAGGGAGGGCCCTCCCGGGTGATTTTTAGAAGCAGTTACTGAAGTGTGTTCTGTGTTTTATGATTTAAAGGCTACTCCTACATTCACAGAAATTCTGTAGTTTGGGAGGCAAGATTCGAATGAGGCACTGCATCTGTAGTTGTTCTGATTTTACACACTTAAATACCTGCTCCCCCCAGTTTGGTGATTTAGACCATGGGGATTGTTTGGGATAATGTTCGTAACTCTGGGGAGGTGGTTTGGTAGAGAAAGTTAGGGGCACTGAAGTGTGGTGATACAATTTCACTGTTTGGTCTGTGCAGGGTGATTAAGGTTTGGTTGAATGGTTTATTATCAGCACTTGCATAATTCAAAATTAATGTGTGTCTTCGGACAGTTTTTAAAATAAAACTTGTAAAACTTTCTGAACAGCACAGGACTATCTCATGGACTCGGATACAGCGTCTGGGATTCAAACAACCATACTGCCAAATGATGTGGAAAATGTACTGAGCAACACGGAGCTCTTTGTTCAGCCTCAGTTAGATGGACTGAGTCAAAACAAGCTTTCTACTCCTGAACCACAGCTCTCGGATTCAAAAACTTCAGCACAGGGAAGCAAGGTTTCTGATGCAGCTGGAAAGGAAGCAGGGCTGGTGGGCCTGCTACCCAGTACAGGCACAAATGAGGGAAGGACCCAAAGATCTTCAGAGGACTTAATCCTTGATCGTGAGCATGTTGACAGAATGACTCATGGATCTCCAAAAACACCTGCGAACCAGCAAGAAGATGAGCAAGATCATTCCCAGCAGAGTAACCCAGTGGAACAGCTCTCTCTTTCAGAAGAGGTGGTGGTTAGCAGTGAGTACTATGGGGTAGGACCTGGGGCTTAGCAGGTGTTATCTGAAATCACACAATGGTTGAGGTGGGATGGGACCTCTGGAGGTCATCTTCTCCAACCCCCCTGCTCAAGCAGAGCCACCTAGACCCAGGTGTCCAGGACTGTCTGGGTGGCTTCTTTGTGTCTCCAAGGATAGAGACTGCAAAATCTGGGCAACTTGTTCCAGTGCTCAGTTGCCCTCACAGTGAAAAAGTGTTTCCTTATGTTCGGGCAGAGCCTCCTCTGTTGCAGTCTGTGCAGTGGTGCCTTTCTCCTGGCACTGGGCACCACTAAAAAGAACCAGGCTCAGTCTGCTTTACGCCTTCCCTTCAGAGAATTGCTTGTATTGATGAGGTCTCCCCTGAACCTTCTGTTCTCCAGGCTCAGCAGTCCCAGCTCTTTCGGCCTTTTCTCCCNGTGAAAAAGTGTTTCCTTATGTTCGGGCAGAGCCTCCTCTGTTGCAGTCTGTGCAGTGGTGCCTTTCTCCTGGCACTGGGCACCACTAAAAAGAACCAGGCTCAGTCTGCTTTACGCCTTCCCTTCAGAGAATTGCTTGTATTGATGAGGTCTCCCCTGAACCTTCTGTTCTCCAGGCTCAGCAGTCCCAGCTCTTTCGGCCTTTTCTCCCAAGAGAGATTCTCCAGTCCCTTAATTGTCCCTTTGCTGGACTCTCCCCAGTGTGTCCATCTCTCTCTTGTACCGGGGAGCCCAGAAGTGGACACCATAAATTGGTGACAAATATGGTGAGAGAAGAAGATAGTGTGTAAGAGCTGTAAACAGCTAGGAGGAGTCTGGAGAGGTTACTAGTCGAGACTTCTACCCTGCTCAGGTCATTTTTATGTCACAGTTAACCATTTCACTGTCTCTAGGGTCTTAAAAATCCCCTGGACAGAGGGAGTCACCTCCCTGGTCACTCTGTACCAATGATTTGCAAGTCCTTTCACTTGCCAGTTTTTCCCTGGTGTCTGGTGTCTCTTCTGCATTGATTTTCCTGTAAATCTTTTGTCTTGGCTCTGTAAATGGGAACACGTTTTCCTCAGGCTCAAGGCATGGTTGTAACCCTAAAATTTTCTGGTTAGTGACCCTGGGGCACCTAACCAGGGCAGAGACTGCTGTACTAAATAGCTTCAGGTGCTCTTCAGCCAGAACAGATGCTTTCCACCAAGTATGAACACCAGTGTTTCTTTTTCATTTAGGGTTTTTTGTGATGTCCCTGGCCAGATTTAATTCCATCAGGGCTTTGCCTTTCCTGACTTGATCCCTGGCTGCTCAGACAATTTCTCTGTATTCCTCCCAGGCTGCCTGTCCTTGCTTCCACACTCTGTAGGCTTCCTTGTTGTATCTGGGCCACGAAGGGGCCACAGAAATGGTAAGGAATGGTCAGTGCTGCTCAAACCAGGAGAGGAGTTCTTGCCCTGGAAAGCTTAGAAATGAGTGGCTGGTGGAGTGTTGCACCATACTCTGCTTCTGGAGAGCTGTCTGTGGCAGGCTGGCTGGGAAAGGCTGTTTTCAAGGGGTGAGGGAAGGGATGAACATAAAGAAAGGTAGGTTTCTTTGGGGGAACTTTTGGGGGAAATGGATGGATAACGTGGAGGATGTGGAAGAGGGGACTGGATCAAATGGGAGGAAAGGAGAGGGAGTGAGAACATAACTTAAAGGTGCTGGAGTTTGTAAAGCAGTAACATCAGAAGTTACTGGTTACATAATTCTGCTGCTGGTGCCAGTGTTGCTCCTCAGTGTGACCTGGGAAATAGTTTAAAGGACTTTTCATGAGATACAATGCAAACTCCCTGAACTGTTTCAGTTAAAAGAAGAGCTTCGTCCTGTGTGTATCCCTCTCTCTGCTTGGCTGGTTTTTCACTTCTCAGGAAAGCTAAAGGGAAGTCTAAAGAGATGCGGAGGGCACATTAATGCACTTAATTTCTAGCTTTTAATAGATGGAGCTCCTCTTTGCCATCCAGAAGGTCAAGTGAGTGTTTGGGATCCCCAGTCATTCTAAAGCCTAAGAGATCTTTCAGCAAGTTTCTGAGAGAAGCTGTGGCCCATATAATTGAAGACCTAGATGTAAGAGAGACAGAAGAAGAAGTGACTGATACAGTGAATGAAATGGAGCAGGAGAAGATTTTCAGAGAGGGTAAGAAGTGCTTTCAGTGTTGTGAGGGAATGGAGTACTTTGATTAAAACAAAGTGTTTCAGGTGACTTGCAGAGTAAAATAAGACTTTATTGTGCAGTAGGTGCTGGAGAGAATTTAATTCAAGTCCTATCAGAGACACTGTGAGCATTTCTAAAAGTAGGCTGGGGCTTGCTCATGTATTTCCTTGTCAGTATTTGCTCACAGTGACAAGGTCCTGCTCGTCTTCCTGTAGGAAAGGTGAATAGGCAAGGAATACACCTGGCTAATCACTTTTTTTAATATACATTTTAATGCTTTACTATATTTATTTAAGACATATTGGCCATTATCTTTCTCCAGTACCAACGAGCATCTTTTTCTCTTAAGACAAGGGCTTGAAGGTTGCCCTCCCTCAAGCAGTACAGATTGTCATTAGTAGCTTGGGCCTTGATACCTCCTGTTCCTGGAAGAAAGGAAGTCATGCAAGCTGCCTGCTTTCACAAGCCCACTCTGTTTGCTCTGAAATCCTTATTGCCTTGGAATAAGTAAAACTGTGCAGACACTGAGGGTAGCAGCTTACACAAAGCTTTGGGTGTGTGTGGACACAAACTCCCCAGTTTTGTTAAATTTCATTTTCCAGACTCCAGTCTTGGATCCTTTTTAAGGCTTTCCCATTGTTCCTTCAACAGTGTGTCTGAAAATAAGAGAAGGCTGTTGCCACGTGGGCTTGGCTTTCTGAAGTTTGATGTGAATGACCTGATGGCAGGCAGAAAACTGAACAGTCCAGAGCACCAACAGTTCTCTTCTTAGAACTTAACTTGAATACTTGCAATGCCCATAGGTAACTGCTTCCACGTGCCAGGTGTAGCAGCAAAATTAATGCTGTTGCCTTTTTATCATGATAATGAAGCCTTTTGTTTCTAACAGTTCTTTTAGAATAGTTCATTAAGATAGCTGATACTCTGCACCTCTGAATTTATGGTTGCGTAAGGTTGGCATCCTGTGATCTTTCCTGATTCTTTTGCCCCGTTATAGTTTCACTTGGGTGCACCCATGGAGTGTGATGTTTAAATGGGCTGTGACTCTCGAGTCACCTCAGAACCCTCACAGTTCTGTGAACATCAGCTCAGAGCTTGGAGGGTGGTCAGGAAAGGAAATAACGTGTGAAAAGCACTCTGAAAGGAAGAGGTGACAAAACATCTCTGTGCCACTACGGCAGTGACTCGTGCTCACTTCTTGGATACCATGTGAAGTTCTAACCTCTCCTTCTCTGCATAGATTTAACAGAACTAGAGAAGGTGCAGAGGAAAACAGTGTTACCAGTAACAATAATCAGATATGTGGAGCAGTTTCTGTATGTTGAATGGCTAAAGATAAGGACTGCTCAGCCTGGAAAGAAGACAATGGGAGCGAAACTAAGAAGTTTAAAAAGAGAAGCCTTGAGCAGCACGGAGCTGGTGATTCAGCAAATGAACTGAGCAGCTCCCTGATGTGTCAGTGCAGAAACTAGAGAGGAGCAGCTGGAGGGTTACACCGAGCTGCAGGAGGTATTGCTGCCAGCAACAGGTGAAGGAATCAGTAAAAATTGAAACTTGGATGTGTCGGTAGCATCTGGTACTCAGCTGTTAAAGTACTGCATCCCAGCAGGGATCCAGGCGTGTGGGAGGTTCACTGCTGCCTGCTTTAGGCAGTTTTAATGTAGCATTGAGCTTTTATCTTCTCCTCACAAAGCTGGTTAATATTTAACTTAACTTCAGGCAAGATTTTGCCCTGTGTTGGTGGAGGGAGCCCAATGTTCTGGTTAGTGAAATTGGTATTACTGATTTTTGCACCACCTTTGTCCAAATTTCCTTGTCCCCCTCGCTGGGACTTGGGGCTCCCAAGGTCTTGACACTTGCACTGTTCAGTGTGAAATCTCCCAGTCACTGGAGGGGACAGCAAAAATCCACTTCTACAACTTCTGGTTCTGTGCTCAGGAACCTTCCAAACCCTTCAGCAAGTGACAACACGAGAGAGTTCCCAGTAAGATTTCTCCAAGTAATCACCTGTGTGGGTTTCTGAGCTACATGGTCACAGACATGTGGACTGTAGGTGTAGTGTGTAGGGAAACAGAATACTGAAGCACTCTTTGATACTTTGGTAGCTGAAGTTTTTAAAGACATGCACTTTGTGTCTGTTTATTTCTCCTCATCCTGCCTGCTAGAGGCTTGTCCGGGGTGGTTAAAAGCACTGCTCTCCTCTTTATAATGCAATGTATCTCCTGCAAAGTTGTTTATTCAGAAAAAACGGCAATGGGAAGGAGAATCTGAGCACAAGCTGCGTGTGGTGTTAGACTTCAAGGGCAGGAAAGAAGGAAACTGGTTTTTCATGCCATCACCGAAAGTAAGAGTAGATGTAGAGGTGGTAGATCTGGAGGAGCTCTGTTTGCTGATAAGTACAAGTCCTTCACTGGGATCTTGCCTGCTCCCTAATTAGGTGGCTGGAGAGCAAACGAAGGAGAAGTTGTGCATTTCTCAGCTGTAAACTTCCCTAAGGGAACTGCATCTGCATCCCTTATTTATCACTGAGTTTACTTACCATGAGTTAATTTGGGTTGTTGTTAAACTGTGTATTGGTGGTTGCTTGGGGGTTTTTTTGTAGGTAAGATTGATGATAGAATATCCCATTTTGTCTGCAGAGCATCGTGCAAGTGCTGGATATTCTGAGCATTTGGAGAAGATGCTGACCAAAAAAGCAGAACCACAGATAAGTGTGGCACAGGATGCCAGAGTCAAAACAGAAGTGGTCTCTTCAGAAGAAGGAATAGCAGAAGGCAGTGTGGAACACCAGGGCCCTCCTGAAGCTGGTGAGGACAACCTTTAATATTGAAGCCTATCTCTAATGCCAGAGACCTCTCAAACTGCATTACTGGCTTCAGTGCTGGGAGAGAGACTTGTTAACTCTTTTCCCAGCATTTAGACCAGGTTCCAGAATGCAAATATCAAACTATTTTTGGCATTTTAAGCTGAAAGACTGCATTCTGCTCAAATGGCAAACTAAATTGTATTTGCAGTAGTGTTGAGTAATACATAATTGCAGAAGGCATCTTTAATTAAAATTTACTAGTGGAAGTTCCAGAATCGGGCACAGATTGATAAAATTTGGAGAATATCCAAGTGGGTTGGCAAAACAAGATCTCCCAAGTTACTTTTCCTGAATTTCTGGGTCTTCTGTGTTCAACATGCTCAACTAAGGCTTTCGTAAGACTTCTTTTGAGTTCAAAGGTTTTATTAAAGGAAGTTCATTTAAAAGGAGCTCAGCTAAAAATGTCACTCAGATCTCAGGGGCTTCTCCACATAACCAAGTGCTATTTTTTTCATGTGACCTCTGCATATCTAGATGTAGCAGAGGGAAAAGTTGAGGATTCATCAGTGCTTTAGCTTCTCTAGCTTAGTGTATTGACACCCTAATCCTTGAAGCTGCGAGTATAATAGGTGGCCAAGTTGTCAGGAACAGAAAGTTGAGTTGCGTTCATGCGAGTGCTCTGAGATTTTGGCTATGATGCTTGTTTCAGTGAAGTATTTTTCCTGTTTTGGAAATCTAGAACGTGAGCTTGATGGTGCTGGAGCTGGAAGTCTGGGCAGGCATTCTCATGCTTTTTCCTCCTCTGAAAAATCTGGGATGAAGGAAGCTGTTAAACAAGCAGATCAACTAGAGGACCAGGCTATCATGGTAGAATTGGATGATCTGGAAGAAGAGCCTACTGAGGGTGAAGCTGAAGAGCCTGAGAGTGAAGGTAAGAAAACTATTGCAGTAGTAGCAGAAGGCAGTTGGAGAAATTTTTCCCTGTAATCTCTTGATAGATTGAGGAACAACAAGATGAATGATGTTATTAACTGTTTAGTCCATCAGATAGGCCAGGGGAAGCTGTTGGCTGCTATTCCTAGGGCCAGATTGTTGCTGGTTCATTGGGTGCTTTGGGGACCTGGATCATCTTGTGCCTTTTGAGTTGAAGGTAATGGAAGTACACAAATAGACAAGACTGCGTGCCAAGTGGTTTTATACAGCAGCATTTTAGCCTTCCTTCCTGACTCCTAACTTCATGGTGCTGTTTCCACAGCCATTTATGTGACTCCAGACTTGCAACCTGCTTTAGAACCCCACATTTTGTGTGTGTAGTTCCAGATTTCCTTTCCAGTTAACTGAAAGAACAGACTGGCTTTCCCGAAAGCTGGGAGGAAGTGTCTGTTCCTGAACAGTTCATCAGTCTGCTCTGTTGCCCCAAGAGTGCTTGTGGAAGAACATACACATCACATCAGACTGAGTTCTCTTCAGCCAAGGCCACGTTAGAGAGTGCCCAGAGTGTGTTTTGGTGGTGTCTTTGGGACTGGTCTCAAAGTCTTTTGAAGTAAGGTACACTCTGAAATAAAAAACTGAACTAAGGACATGCTGAAAAAATCCAGTTGCCAGGATTTGAGGCGTTGTGGGGAAGTTCAGCTGTGATGAGAATGTCAGTGCCTGGATGTGCTGGTGCAGTGTGGGAGGCACATGGGCAACAGCTGAATTGGTAAAGTTTTACCAAAATTAAAACTAAGTGTTCTTGGGGTGTCTGCAGTAGTGTGTCAGTGTGCTTATCTTTGACACGGCTATAGGAAGAGATGGAAAGATCTTGATGGGAAGATCTCTGCTGGTAGGGTGGAACAGTAAGAGTAGCATCTTACACTGGATCTTAAACTAGTGTCCTGGTTTCACTGGGAGTTATAGAATCAATTTTCTGTTCAGGGAAGCTGCAAGTCTTGAGAAGACTGCAGCACCCCGTTCTGTGAGGACAGAGTTGATGAGACACTTGTTGATTTTCTGGCCAGCTGTGGTATGTGGGTTTCCACAGTGACTGAGCAGTTTGGGTGTCCTGAGCTAGCCAAGTGCTAAAGCAAGGAGCAGTAAAAGCCAGGGCAGCCGACCCAAGTGTTCCACACCATGAGTGTCACTCTCACTGTATACTGGGAGGTTTGCTGGGGAAGGGCATCTTCCTCAGTGGCCTCCATCCCTGGAAGGTCCCATCCACTGTGTTGTGCCCCCATTCTGCTCTCCTGTTTGTGGTGACTGCTGTGCTCTTGCTGGAGCTGTGGTGTTCGCAGGGTTTGACGTCTGGCACAGCTTGTGGCTGCTGTATGGGCTGAGTATAACTTTGTGTTACATATTAGTATTGGGATTAACAGTGGTTCTTTAGTATTATTTATTGAATCTGTTTAATTTCAACCCATGGGTCTCCTTTCTTTTTCCTGATTACTCTTCTCAGGTGGGGAGGGGTCACCTGCCTGAATGTAGGCATCCAGTCTCTCCTCCCCCATCCTGCTCCCTGTCCCTCCAGCACATGGAAATACTTCTTCAGCAGAAGCTGATGTGAGGAACCACAGTAGATCACCCAGGCCTGCTTTCTCTGAGAGACTCCTGACCCTTAGAGTGGTGGAATTTAACTCACAGTTGTACCTGAGGCCTCTAGTAGTTGGGCTTATCTTCTCCAGTGGGGCAGGTGTCTGAGCTCTTAGGGAGGGTGCAAGGCTGATACCGTTACCACGTGCTGGGTTCTTGGGCTGCACTCAGCTTGCAAGGGAAGATGCCAGGCAATAAACCCTCCATGACCACTCCTCTTCTAGACAACAAGCTGCTCAGTCTTTCTGTTCTGTTAATGTTGTTTTCTTTCCTGCTCTCACTTGTTAAGAAGTGAAGAAGTTCATGCATGAAGTTAGAGGATGCAGATTAGACTTGGAGGAAACCAATATGAGTGGTTCACAGCGAAGAAGAGGTGAGGTCCTGACTGTAACCTGAGCCTTAGCTGGAGGGAATTGATGAAAATCTGTGAGCATGGGAGATGCCCACAGACTGACCCTTGTCATGTGAATTTTGCTGGTCTGCTCAGCCCTGTGTCTAGGAGAATTTGCCACTGATTTAGCAGGATGCAGTGAGGCAGCTTTCAGACTTTGCAGCTCTCTCTGGGAAAAGAGGCTGCAGCTTCTTGGCAGCCTCAGTGGACCCCACCATCAGAGCCTGCAGTCTGGCCCTGTGTGTGTGTTCCTGCACCCTGCCCAGCCCGTGGGTCCAGGGAAGCCACCAGCCTGCGTGGCAGGAGGAGTGGTGGGTGGCATTGCCACAGCCAGGAGCCACACTGGTTCAGGGTGGAGCCACGGTGGAAATCTGGCTGAGCTTCTGTCTGCTCCTCCAGCACTGTTGCTGCAGGAACTCTGCAAGTAGAGTTCAATTCCTCATGTGCTTTTTTTTCCCTAGAGCTTTCCATGAAGACACCCACGTTTGTCCGTGCTGCAGCCTCCAAGGTACAGCTGTCACCCCTACGTCTTGCAAAGCCTGCTGCTCCCAAGTAAGTGTGAGCCACCCTCAGCAGTGGCCTTCAGAGTGTGTGTGGGCAGTGGAAGTGCCAGGGCAGAGAGCCCAGCCCAGCTTTGCTGGTGACTCTGGGCTTCAGCAGCTGTAGCAGGGAGTGAGCAGTCCTGATGCTTCCAGTTCATTCATCACTTGAGCAGTTGAACAGAGTTCTGTCAGGTGCCTGTCAGTGCTTTCCCAGAGCAGATCTGATGCCTCAAGTCTTTCCATGGAATGTTTGTGTAATATTTTCCTGTGTTGAAGGTGAAAACCTTGTCCTAGGACTTTTTCAACTGCTAAACTACCCTGGAGCCATAGACTCCAGAGAGGGAGTTACAGGTTCTGTTACATTGATCACATGAAATGATGTTTGTATTGACTTCAGAAACCTAAAGCTGTGTGGTTGCTATGTGCTGAGCTCACCTAGAGGCAGAAAGTGAACCTGTCCTGCATTACTCCAAATCAACGTTTGTCACCCTCTTGACTAGAAATTTGGTGAAGCCACGTGCTTCGTTAGAGCCAGTAACAGTGGGTCCCTGGGAACAGGAGGAATTTTCTAGCCCATGACTCTAGATTTTTGTTTGTTGAGGCAATAAACAATAAAACTGAATTCTTGTGCCCTTCACTGCTGTGAACAGAGGTGAATGGTGCTCACAAAAGGTGCCAGATGATTGCTCTAACCACAAACAGGAAAATATATTTATAAAATAAAAAAAGGAGTCTTTGATACTCTGCTGAAGGGGAACTGAGTGAATGCAGGTTTGCTTTGGGATTTTGCCCTGGGATGTGCTCTTTATAGGGGTTGCCTGAATACGAACTCTCTGCTCCTCACTGGCAAAAGCAGTTGTGTATTTGGATGCACATCCTTGATCAGAATTCCTGGACATTAATAATTAAGACTGACAGATTTTCAGGCTTTCAAGCTGTGCTGTGCTAACAGGTGATCACAGTCGCAGGTTCAGAGCCTTCACTACAGGAAACTGATGCACAAATCATGCATGGTTTGTTTGCATTTTATGTAGTGCAGTCTGACCCTGAGCTGGCCTGCTGGCTTCCTGGGGTAGCAACACTCGGGATCAAAGCCTGAGGAATACTCTATGTTATGTGGTGGAGCAGTAACCATGTGAGAGCCATGATTAAGGCAGTCTGCTATAAAATAATCTCTTCATACTGGTGCAAATCTGCTGTGATCAACTATACCAGATTAGGGCCATGAAACTCTTAATTTAGAAACACTACAGTCACTGAACATCAATTTTTGCCTTGATCCTGTGAACCAAACATTTATATATAATCATTGACAAACAGGTAAACTGAGGCACAGAAACAGTAACCAAGATGACTTAAATAATTACTGGGGTTTTTTCTCACTACTACACGTACTTCATCCCTGGGGCTGATCTCTTCCAGCTGCCCCTGAGGTTCTGACAGAGAAACACTGTCCCTCTGTGGGTGATATATGTGTTAGCCTGAGATTCCAGGTCTTTTCTGTTGCTTTCCACTTGTCTGCTGAGTGGATCCGAGTGTTTCACTTCTCTTTGTAGTGTTAACAATTTTTCCTCTTTAGAGTGGAAATCAGCAGTGGTTTCCTTTGGGTCTTGTAGTCTTGTTTAAGGAAAAAAACCAAACAATTTCCCAAAAGCCCCACTAAAGAGAATGCTCATAGTGGGGTAAAAGTTGTTGTGGACATCTGTTCTGTGGAAGGAGATTGTGTCAGAAGAGGAGCTTCTGGTGAGCCTTGTCCACACACCAAGGTTGTTGAGCACACCCTGTAGATGAGACTCTCCTGTCTGCAGACACAGAGCACGTCTGGGCATGCCTCAAACTTTGTGTGCTCCTGGAAAGTGAAAATACAGGCATGCAGTGACAACTGCATTTATCTCTCGGATAGAACTGTAGTTTGCTGATTAATTGTTATACTGGCATAATTATCTTGGAAAACTTGAGCCTGGGTTGCTTCTCCCAGGGTTGTGATGCCATGTGAATTGTTACAAACTCTCACTTTGTGGGCATGAGGGTTTTGAAGAATTGGGAGGGAGGAAGGATTGAGAGCTCGAGGTAGTTCTTGCCCCTTCAAACTCAGCGTGGTGTTCTCTGCCTCTCCCCTGTGTTTGTTCATTCCATGTGTGAATTTTCAGTTTCCCCCAGAAGTCTCCCATGCAGCCACTGCGAGCTAAGCCAGTTCCAAAGAGGTCCAGAGCGCCACGGGGGAAAACTCATGAGCCTGAAATTGCAAGTAGTTTTGTAAAGAAGGTGTTTAGCCATTATGTGAAGATGCCTGTTGCCAGAGATGCCTTCAAAGTTATTGAGAAATGGTAAGCACCAGCAAACTGCCCCTCCTCTCGCCTTTATTAGTATTTTCTTTCTTTTCTCTCCTGAAGTACCAAACCTGTCAGGAGTGCTGCTGGTAGCTGACAGCCCTCCCTTTTCAGCTGGGGAGAGTCATGGAATGTCTGAATAAAAGGAGGAGTGAAGTGTGCTGGGTGCTTTTGGCTGCTGTGAGGGTGTCTGTGACCAACCCTGCCTTGCAGGAGCTTCTGGGTTTTGTCCCAACCAGTGCAAATTGCACCGTTCCCAACCTGCTCTAGTTAACAGCACACTGACATCCTGAGCAATCTCCATGCGTGGGGTGGCTCTGGAGGATGGTCAGTGTGAACAGAAACTGTTCCAGCTGGGCAGGGTTACATCCAAATCCATGTTCCTCAGCTCTTTGAATCCACAGATCATGTTACCTTCATGAGCAGAACCTGCAGGTTGTTTGAACAGTGTCACCGTAAAGAGCTGACGGTCTAATCAGTCCTCAGTGCTGATTATTCATTTGTGTTACCCCCTGTTCTTGCATGGGTAGGAATTTTGGGAAGGGTTCTCACTGATGGATGTGCAGCTGTTTCACAGCTGTCTTGGCTGTGAAGTTCCAGGGAGCCCAGGCTGAGAAGCCATATTTTGTTTTGTGGGCTGAAGCGTTTCTTCTCCTGCAGGGCTGGCTGTGACCTGCACAGCGAGTAGCTGTCGTGCATCTTTCCCTGTAGAAGTTCCCACACTCCAGAGCCTGATTTATTTCCCTCCTCAATCCTCCTTCAGCTCCAAGAGATACTTCATGCAGCTAAGCAACGATCTGGAAGCTTACACCAACCACGCAGGGAGGAAGACAGTGGAGATGGCTGACCTGGAAGTCCTCATGAGAAGGTAAAGAGAGGGTTGTTACTAATTTGTTGTGGTGTTTGGTGCCCATGTGGTAGCCTGGTAAGCCTGTCCTTGCCAGTGGCAAGAGAAGGGGGATGTGTGCAAGGGTGAAGCAGTTGTGGCTGGGAAATGGGCGGTGTCAGCAGAAAAAGCAGAGCACAGGTGAGTGCCAGGCTGGGCTGCATGTGGGCATCCCCGAGGGAGCTCTTTGCCAAAAGTGCCTGCAATGGAAATGGTGTGAACGTTTCCGCATGCCCTGCTATCTCTGCTCTTGCTCTTCCAGGCAAAATCCCACTCTTTCTGCTTCTGCAAAAGCTGGTGCTTAGGGGTCAAACTGACAGTTCCTCTCCAGAGCAGGAAAAGCAGCCTTCAGCCTGGGCTGGCCTCTCCCAATGATGGTGATGCCCTGAGCAGCAGCCTGGATGAGCTGTTCTTGGATCCTCTCCTCTGCTGCTCTGTCCCGTGGGCTCCCTCAGCTGCCCCATCTCATGCCTGAACTTTGTGCTGTGAGCAAAACACGAGGGATTTGCTCTTGACTTAGGAGCCCCCTGTGAAACTCTGTGAGGCCTGGAACAGATTCATCACTCCTCATTTAAAGCTGTTATTGTGTCTTGTTATTCATCGTCTCCGCTGGAGGAGCTTCAGATGTAGTGCTGAAATCATCTGAGGGATTTTGCAGGGCACATCTGATTGAGGGCATTGGTTTAGTGTGGGCCTGTTTAGATGGAGCTCATGTTGCTGCTTGAAAAGAATGATCCATTGCTGTCCTGCTCCTGAGATTTTCCTTCTCCCATCTGACAGGTGTGCTGGCATGAGCATGGACAGGCTGAGAGTGCGATGGTTTAGTCAGCAAGGTTTGAGGATCCTGCACTCTTGCTTTACCTTGTTCTAGATGTCTTTATGCCTTTCCACTGCCTCAGAAAGGGATTGGGAATTGTTGCTGGTTCATGAATAAGATCAGTATTTCTGTTCCACGAGGAATGTGTGGATAAGCACTGCCTTTTGTCTTTCTATGAGACCGGGAGACCCTGACTTTCCAGGGCAATCAGCTAAACACCTATGTGGCCAATGTGGTTTGAAAATGCCAATCACCTCTGAATTGCAAATGTAAAAAATCTGCTGGGTAACGAGCTGTTTCCTTCTGCTACATCATTCTGTGCCTGTCTTTAAAGGGTAGAATTTATCCCGTGGCAGGTGGATTGTGAATTTAAAAAGCAATGAGCTTGTACGTCTGTGTTGGTCGGCACGCTGACTCTCCCTGTGACAAACAGGAACCTCTGTGGGAAGCTGCTGCCTGGTGGGTGCCTCTCCTGCTGCCCTTTGAGGTGTGGGCAAGCCCCGTGTGTGCACCGTACGCAGGACCTAGCACACCACCTGAGAAAGTTGCCTGCAAATAGGATTCCATAGCTTTTCTATCACAAGCAGCCACAGCATTTCAGCTATTAAATGCAAAACTGTCACTCCAAGGAAACCTTAAAAAGGTTACTCTGATGTGAAGGTGAAGTGGAAACACTTTTCCCTAACAATTCTGTTTCTTCTCTGCTCTCCCCTCTCAACAAAGACAAGGGCTGGTGACAGACAAGATGCCACTGCACGTGCTGGTAGAGCAGTACCTCCCTCTGGAGTACAGGAAGCTCCTGATTCCGATTGCTGTGAGTAGAAATAAAGTGTTCCCCTGCAAATGAAGGTGGCCCCTGTGGGCAGGAGGACAGCCCTGCTCCCAGAGCCTGGCCCAAGGCCCTGTGTGATGGTTTTCCACCAACCAGAGGGGCAATAAACAGTCGGTGTTCTCTTGAACTGCTGTGGGTTGTGCTGTGGCTCTCATGCCAGCCTGCTGCATCTCACCAACCACCATCACTGACTATCCTGAATTTTTGTTATGTTTGAACACTTGTACAGCTCAGATAAATAAAGTATTTTGTATTCTGTGTGCTGCTCATGCCAGTGAGCTGAAAGGCTGCTCCTGTGCCTTGCTCAAAAAGTCCCTCGCAGACATTGAGCTGTGGTGCTGCTCTTCATTCTAACTCGTCATTTGCTCAAAGGAGAGAAGTTGCAGACTGCTTTATGGAAAGAAGCAGCTCCTTGTTACAGCTGTGTATCTTTCTGGAGCAGGGGCTTGTTCCCCTTGTCAGCCTTGTTCCCTTTTGTCAGCCCAGTCTGCTCTGTCAAGAGTAGATCATCATCCATTGTCCCCCTGTGCTGGGCACTGGTGAGGCTGCTCCTCGAGTGCCGGGGTCAGTTCTGGGCCCCTCACTGCAAAAAAGCCATCGAGGGGCTGGGGGTGTCCAGAGAAGGGACCAGAGCTGGGGAAGGGGCTGGAAAATGTCTGATGGGGAAGGGCTGAGGGAGCTGGGGGTGTTCAGTCTGGAGAAGAGGAGGCTCAGGGGGGACCTCCTGGCTCTCTACAGCTCCCTGAGAGGAGGTTGGGGTGAGGGGGGGGGTCGGTCTCTTCTGCTGTGCCCACAGGGAAAGGACGAGAGGGAACGGCCTGAAATTGCAGCAGGGGAGATTCAGGTTGGACATCAGGGAGAATTCCTTCCCTGGGAGGGTGATTGGGAGTGGGAATGGGCTGCCCAGGGAGATGGTGGAGTCCCCGTCCCTGGAGGTGTTCAGGAGGTGTCTGGATGTGGTGCTGGGTGCTGTGGGTGAGTGGGGATGGAGGGAGGGGTTGGACTGGGTGAGCTTGAAGGTCTCTTCCAACCTCGATGATTCTGTGATCTATGAGCACAACCGTTTGCTGGGGTAAATTGAAATGTGCTTTGTACTTCCTATCTGTAACTAAATCTCACAGAGAATTAGCAAGGGATAAGTTAAGACTGTTTGAGATGAAATTTTCTGGTGTGTGATCCTGTGTAACCACAGAAGGTGGAAAAGGAAGTGCCTGTGACTTCTCCCAGGACTCGGATGCGGTGGCTTTTGCAGCATGGTGAGGGCTGGCAAAATTGAAGCAAGGAAAACTTGCTCGTTTGAGGAAAAGTGCTTCCCAGGAGTGCAAAGTGTGTAACGCCAGTACAATCTGCTCTCGAGCAGAGCTGGCAGCCATAGCCTGCTCTTGGACTACCTGCATCCCACAACTCTGAGATCGGAAGACACAAACCTACCTGTGGGTATAAATGAGGCCTTCCCTGTGCCTGAGCGAGGCTCAGACACACAGAGAGAAGTAGGTTTGGCCATGAACACTCCAGAATTTTCTTTTTGAGGCAGCCCAGGCAGATGTCAGAACCTCCAACTGAGCCTTCAGAACCTCCAACTGAGCCTTAATTACCCCAACCAGCCTCAGCCGAGACCCTCACCCATGCAGCCTCTCCGGTGGGCCCAGTAGCTCCATGTAACCTCAGTCCTGGGCCTTCAGACCCTGCCCTGCTCTCTTCAGCCCCCCCCTCCCCGCCTGGGCCTGGGCTGCAGCAACCTCCCCAGTCCTAGAATCACAGAATCATTATGGTTGGAAGGGACCTCCAGGGTCATCAAGTCCAACCTTTATCCCATCATATTCCTGACCATCAGACCATCAGACCGTGGCCTCAAGTGCCTCATCAACCCGTTTGTTGAACCCCCCCAGGGACGGTGACTCCACCACCTCCCTGGGCAGCCCATTCCAGTGCCCAGCCACCCTCCCAGTAAAGAACTTCTTCCTAATCTCCAAACTAAACTTCCCCTGACGGAACTTGAGGCCATTTCCTCTCGTCCTGTCATCAGCAATTCGGGAGAGGAATGTCTTGTCCTGTCCCTGAGCTGCTCGCTGTGGCCTCCAGCTGTCACTTGGCCTCACTCCTGACTCACCGGGACAGGGAACCGATGGTGGGGGCCGGTGCTTTGATGAAGGGGCGGTGTGGGAAAGGACTGGTGAGGAGCGGTGCCACTGTCCAGGCTGCTGTGAACAGGGACAGCGGCCAAGCGAAGGGCACAGGAGGCACTCAGCGAGTTCCCGGCTCTGCGGTGACCGGCCGGGACGCGTGGCAGGGCCGGGGAGGCCCCGTGGGAAGGGCCC
>VZRW01004088.1:35063-119303 GCA_013398125.1 Aegotheles bennettii | reverse complement strand
CGGCGCTGCTGGGGCGGCTCTCCCGGCCTGAGCCCGGGCCGGGCCCGTCCTGCCGGGTCAGGGCCCGCTGATGTCAGCCCCGGTTGTGTAATCGCTGTTGTCTCCGTGTGCGTCGGTCCTGGAGCCGCGGAGTCACAGGGCGCTGGGGCTGGGAGGGACCTTAAATCCCACCCAGTGCCACCCCCTGCCATGGGCAGGGACACCTCCCACCACACCAGGGTGCTCCAAGCCCCAGCCAACCTGGCCTTCAACACTGCCAGGCAGGGGCAGCCACAGCTTCTCTGGGCACCCTGGGCCAGGCTCTCACCACCCTCACACCAAACAATTTCTCCCTCCCATCCCATCTCCATCTCCCCTCTGGCAGTTGGAACCCGTTCCCCCTCGTCCCATCACTCCCTGCCCTTGGCACCAGTCCCTGCCCAGTTCCCGTGCTGTGTGGGGAGGGGACAGCCCTGTCACTCTGCCCCAGGAGCTCACAGTGGACAGGGAGGTGAAGCGGCGGTGCCGGGGTGTGGGGAACATTCCTGGCGGTGCAGGGCTGTGTGTCCCAGCTCTCTGGGCAGTGTGCTGGGAATTGTTTGCTCTGTGTACAAAGAGATCCCCACCGTGTTCGGATCAGAGCGTGGGAGGATTCCAACCCCCCTGGACTGACATCTCCTTCTCTCCTAGGTCATGGGAAGAATCACAAAGACGCTGCCTCGGTCAGGGCCACGCACCCCATCCCTGCAGCCTGTGGCATTTATTATTTCGAGGTGAAGATCGTCAGCAAAGGCAGAGATGGGTAAGTGCCTTGTTCCTGGGGCTGCCCATGTGTGTTCAGCAGCTCTGCTGTGCTCCCACCTCCCTTCTGGAAGGGTTAGAGGTCCCATGGCTGCTGGGTGTAACAGGCAGGCCTGTCAGGGGAGTTGTCCTATTCTCCTGGTTAATAGATGTCAGTGTGGTAGAAGGTGCCTGAAGCAGAGGTGCTTACACAGTTGCTTTCTGTGCTGTTTGATATGGGCAGTTTTAAAAATTGAGGAAACTTTGGGTCTCTGCTGCAATTTGAATAAGATCATTTTTCCTCTCGCTAGCTAGGTCTGGTCACTCAGCTCTCTGGGGTTGTGGTTCCTCAGCTCCCTGGGATTGTGGTTCCTCAGAAGTGGAGTGAAATAGAAGGGAGGAACCTCTGACTTTATCTTGGACTGTTAAAGAGGTGTTTGCATGGTGAAGAGCAGCCACAGCAGCACTTGAACAGTGGGAGGAGAACTTGGGAGTGTGTTTTTTTCAGAAGCCCCATGTGAGTGATGAAGGAAAGGAGGCTCAAAGAGAGGGAGATGAGATGATGGTGAATATAAGCTGGAATCAGCGCTGCTTCTGCCATCTCTAGGACCTGACTTTGGACTCAAGTCTTTATCTCAGGGACAGGTTGCACCAGAGTATGATGACAGCAACTGTGGAGGCTTGGGAGACTGTGCTGGAACAGGGATGCTAAAGATGAGGGTGTTTTTCCTGATGCACTTGTGTTTTTTGTGGTAACATTTAATACTGTAGGCTGTTGTTGAGGCTGTGTTTGCCCCGTGCTGCTTTGAACAGCAGCAAGTGGCAGAACTGCAGAAGCAGCAGATCCTGTCGGTGGGGTTTGGAGCAGCCGTCGCTTCCCAGGTGGCACCTCCGGGAGCTGAACCGGCCGTGGGGTTTGGATCCCACCCAGTCCTGTGGGCACGGTGTTAGGCTGTGTTTTGATCCAAGGTGTGACTGAACTGGGATGGCTGTGGCTTTCCTTTAAAGCCAGATTCAGGATGCTGGAAAATGTGGGAAGGCAATAAAGGGGCATTTCTGACAGGATTTGGGTCTCTGCTGCTTGTGTAGGTTTGATTTTGAATCATTATGAAGGTTCCAGCCTGCTGGGTGTGTGTGTTTGGTGTTTTTCATTGCCACAGGGTTAACAGCACAGGTACCACTGTGCAGAAGGGACAGGGCACAGGGGAAGGCATGGAGTGTAATTAATTAATCCCATCTTTCCGGGGTGACATCCGAACCCTGGCTGGTTCACGGGGCTTGGGGAAGGGTGGCAAACGTTCTGACTGAAAGCGAAATTGAAGTCCTAACTTCTACTGTTGGTGTTTTTTGCTGTCCTGGTGGGATGGAGAGGCAGCCTGTTTGTAACAGGACTTGGGAAGGGTCAGGGACTGCACTGTGCTTGGGCCCATCACAGCCGTTGGGTTCTCTGCTGGGTGCTGGGCCGGGTGCCTCACGGAGGCTGAGGAAAGACCACATCTTCCTTCTTCTGCTTCACCACCTTGGCAATCAACTGCTGCTCTGCTTTGAAACCCTGCACTTGATTTGTTTATGCAACTGCTAAAATTAAAATAATTTACAGTGGACTCCAAGACCATTTTCCAAAGAAATCACATTACCAAGGGTCACTGAGCAGCACTCAACCCTCACTGCGTCCCGGGTCGGTGTTCCGGGGAGCTGATGGGGTTTGCTGCTTCTTCCCAAGATCAGAGTTTTCCATACTGATAGTCTGTTGCTGGTTTTACTGTGTTCTGCAATGACAGTTGCTCTCCAGGAATGCTCTCAAAGGTATGGAACTGTGTGTATTAGTGTCACAGCCATACGAATGCGAGATGCTGGTGATCTGAAGTCAGGGCAGTGGTGACCCTTCAGGAGCTTGTCTGATGGCTCAGCCATTCCTGGGCCTTGCTTTTCTTTTGCTGGTGGAGAGAAACTCAGTTTTTATCTTGCACAGTGTGGTGCTGGGGACTTGTCCTGCTGAATTTATATTGTAGCTGCCTGTCTGTCACTTCAGAAAGTGCTCTCCTGTGTCTCATCTTCAACAGTCTGAAGTCTGCCCGTTAGAGGCTTGGTATGTTGTAGCAGTGACTGCAGCAGAGACCTCTCCCCTTGGGAAGCTCTCCAGTGTTTATTACACCAGGGTGGCTTGAGTTTAAAGGAATAAAAGTCCAGACATACAGAGAAGGGATTGGAGGGAATGAAACTCAGTTTTCAAGTGTCAAAGCACGTCCCTAGAAACTCAACTGGGAGCCCTT
The DNA here is from genome assembly GCA_013398125.1 of Aegotheles bennettii. Taxonomy (NCBI): domain Eukaryota; kingdom Metazoa; phylum Chordata; class Aves; order Caprimulgiformes; family Aegothelidae; genus Aegotheles; species Aegotheles bennettii. Next base: position 116,271 of record VZRW01004088.1, on the reverse strand, counting down.
CAGCAAGGTGGGAGGAAGATGAATCTTTCTGAGCTCATTTCCAGAAGGGGCACTTCAAAGGTGAGGGCCCTGCTCTCTGGTTTGGTGTTTTATCAGTGCTGTACAGAGCAGTGAGGTGAGGACTGCGTGGTGTTACTGACTGTGTCTCTCCTGCTGGAGCTTGTGGTAGCTTTTCACATGTAGGTTTAAAACATGAGCGATTCGGTTTCTAAACGAGACCTACTCAAAAAAATCTCTGGTGGAATGAATTTCAGGAGCTGTGCTTTGAGGAGGTCGGGTTGGTTTTGCTCAGGAGCTCAGTGCTGTCCTTTCTGTGCAATAATTGTTAGCCTGGTGCTCTACACTCTGGTTGGATGCTGACAGCTGCTAATAGACAGCAGAAACGAAGGTCACAGGTAAGAAATGGGATAGAAGCTCCCAGTGGCTTTTACTGGAGATGTGAGAATCCTGAAGCTCTCACGATGACTTTCTGCAGCCTGACCAGAGATGTTGCTCCTGTGTGATACGCTGTGTTAGGAGGATTCTGGAGTTGGCATCAGTCAGGGCCGCTCCTGGGTTGGTGGTGTCACCGTGGTGGAGAAACCTGAGCTGTAGACACAACGCAGGTATCAGCACCACCTTTCTAACTTCTCCCTTCTGCTGCTTTCATGGGGCTGAGGTGGTTTGAAGCCAGCACACTGTGGTTCTCTCCTTTGTGTCCTCCCACCACGTTGTATCCTAGCAGTAAGAACATGCACTGTTGCCACCCCCTGTTTCTCGGGCAGATACTTCTCTGCTCGGTTTTGCAAACCCCAGAGCCAGCACAAGGGGAGAGGGAAGGAGGGGGAGACAGCAGCAGCACAGACAGGAATTGTTTTAGACTGCCACGGTGCCAGACCCACAGCTGGCAGAGGAGCTTCCTCTTCTGCATTGTCTTTCTCCCCTGCCTGTTGATGTACCTGCTCTGTAAAGGTGCTTTTGTTAAAGGAGCAAATGAAATGATTGATGAAACCTCTCCCTTTACCATCGCTCAACTTCTCTGCCTCAGTAAAATCCAGCTGAGCTCACTGGTGGATGTTTCAAAGCAAGTACAGCGTGCAGAGCATCCCTTTGGGGCACTTCAGGAACTTTTAAGATTTATCAGCTTTCCTTGGCTTTCCATCTCCCACTGCTCACGCACAGGCAAAACCACAGTCCTGTGAGTTAAAGAGAGATGGCTGAGACTTCCTTCTAGCTGAGTGGTGGTCATTTCTCACCCTGGTGGTTCCAGTTCTTATGGAGGAGAGGTCATGTTTATTATACTGGGTTTGGGTTGGTTTTTTTTTTCCTGGGGGAGGGGAGGCTGCCAGGCTGCCATTGAGAAATGGTCTTGCCGAGGAGGCTGGGTGACACATAACAAATCAGCTCTGTCAGTAGCTGGAAGTGTTGTTTGTGTTAATCTTTGTTTGGGGGGATGGTTCTTATCCTCAGAGGGCAGGGGAGGATTTAGTTTACGGTCTCTAGTTGCAGCCCTCTTCTCACCTCCTTGTCTGCGCCCAGCACCCAGGGAGTGGTTCCACACCACTTGGAGATGATACAGGTCCAGACTGGAGGGTTCTGCCACACGTTTCCGTGCCTTCCCTCACGCTGACAGTCTGTTGCCCAGTCCTGTGGTGAGCTGGCTCAGGGAGGTGCTGGTTGAAAATTGGCCACATCAAAATAATGATGATGATTTAATCTACTGACGTCACTGCCAGAAATTGCTGCCCTTTTTTTTGTTAATTGAGGACTGCCTTCAGGGTTCTGCTCCCTGACCTGGGCTGGAGGAGACTCAACAAAGGGATGGGCTGAGCTGGGAGAGGGAAGGGTGGGATTGCAGCAACCCTCCTTTGGTTCCATTCACAGATTGTTGAACCGTTTTGTCTCAAGCCTCCCTGGGCATTGGTTCCTGAGCCATTGTGTGTGTGTGTCCTGGGTCCTGTGAGCTGGAACAAAGGCACCAGAGGCAACGGGCACAAGTTGTGGCACGGGAAATGTCAGCTGGACATAAGAAGAATTTTCTCCTTGAAAATGGTTCTGCATCAGAACAGGATGCCCAGAGGGGCTGTGACATCTCCAGCTTCAAATCTGCCTAACACAACTCCTGGAATTATTTTTGCTTTGGGCAGGGGGATGGAGAAGGAAGGTGCCAGGGTCCCTTTCCAGCCCAGACCTCTCCATGGGGCCGTGGGTGGCTGGCTTCCAGCATTCCTCAGAGGAGCAGGCTGGCAGGCATGTGCGTGACTCCCATGTTCCTGAGCTGCCACAAATAACTCATGCTTTTATCACACTGGTGTTTAGAACACTCCAACCTTAACTATATTTGAAGCACCAGAGCCTTATCCTCTCTCTCAGATCCGTGTTTCTGTTCACTGCTGGTTTCTCAGCACATCTCCCAGCTTGGTGCTCTCTGCTGGGTAAACAGGAGCAGTGGAAGACTCACGGGGCAGGGCATCAGCCCGGGGCTGCTGTGACTCAGGATGGTTCATCCTTGTTGTCCTGTTTATGCTGGGGCAAGGTGGTTGTCTCCTGGGTGGCAGTGCTTGCTCCTGGCTGCCACTTTGGTTTCGTGACCTGTTTTACCTCCCCCAGCCACCCAGTGGGTTGTGCTGGAGTGTGGCTGGGGAGGACATCCCTGGGGACAGCCTGGGCTCTGCATGGATTCCTGATTCTAGCAGAAGTCACCTGTCCCACAGCCTCTTTGTTTCTGAACTGCTCCTGGGAAGGACAGTCCGGATGGATTACCTTTGCAAAGGCAGTTTGCTGTCCACATCTGCCTTTTCTGCTGATGAGTTTGGGATAGGGGCTTCCTCATGGATACGTTGGTGTTCTGCAGCCAATCCAACCTCTCTCACTGCCTGGCCACGGGGGCTCTGCATGCCCTGTGCAAACACAGCAACTGTGCTCTGGGGGCAGAGAAGGTGCCCAGTGGCACAACCCCTGGTGCCAGGGGAGCTGGGCAGCTTCATGAGGACTTTGAGCTGCCTAAGGAAGATCCTTAGACCCCACCTGGAGCACCGTGTCCACTTCTGGAGTCCCCAGCACAAGAAGGACACGGAGCTGTTGGAGCAAGTCCAGAGAAGCCACAGAGATGCTCAGGGGGCTGGAGCAGCTCTGCTCTGGGGACAGGCTGAGAGAGCTGGGGGGGCTCAGCCTGGAGAAGAGAAGGCTGCGGGGCCTGAAGGGGCTCCAGGAAAGCTGGAGAGGGACTGGTGCCAAGGGCAGGGAGTGATGGGACAAGGGGGAATGGGTTCCAACTGCCAGAGGGGAGATGGAGATGGGATGTGAGGGAGAAATTGTTTGGTGTGAGGGTGGTGAGAGCCTGGCCCAGGGTGCCCAGAGAAGCTGTGGCTGCCCTTCCCTGGCAGTGTTGAAGGCCAGGTTGGATGGGGCTTGGAGCAGCCTGGTGTGGTGGGAGGTGTCCCTGCCCATGGCAGGGGGTGGCGCTGGGTGAGCTTTAAGGTCCCTTCCAACCCAAACCAATCTGGGATTCTTCTTGCCATGATTTTTTTTGAACCCCTTTCTTTTGTGCTAGCACAGTGACTCTGTGATGAGCTGGATCACGTTCACTGTCTTTCTGCTGGATTAGTCTTTGGTACGACCTTTCTGCCCATGAAGTGGAGAAGAGGAGACCCAGAAGGGCGGAAGAAGGAGGGTGGGAAGCCGTGGGCAACAGGGTGTGTTGGTATCCTCCTTCCAGCACCGTTTCACAGCTGCTTTGAGGTGTGCAGCCTGTGGTCAGAGATGTTGGGCAGGGCTGGCTTAGGTCGTGGACATTTTTCTGAGAGAGGAAGGAAAGAGTCCTCTGAGGAGGGCGGACAGAGACCTGATCTGGCTTAGTCCATACCTTGGTTTTCCTTTAGCTGTTGTACACAAGCACACCGTGTCCCAGACTTACCAACAGCTCAGTTTCTCTGTGACTGAGGAAGAAAAATGGAGGTTGGCTGCACTGCTTGTTCAGCAGCCTTGACATTAGTGACAATCATTTGCCCCTCTCCTCCTTGCTTACATTTCTCCTTGCCAACTTTCCATTTCTCTTCAGCCTCTGGTGAGTGTGATGGCTCTGGGCAAAGCCTTTCCCTGGCATGCTCTGATGGTTTCCAGATGCTGACAGAAGGGCTGTCCATGGAGTGCTCTGGCGTCAGGGGCTTTAGTGGTTGTCTCTGAGCATCCATCGCTGGTTGTCCTGCAGACACCTTCCAGTGTCACACGTGTGGATGTGGCTGTAGGGAAGGGTAAGGAATATTCTGGGGCAACCGAGGATTTCTGTAGTCTGCACGTGCTGTGTGATCCCTTATTGGTATCTGATGTGCCTGTAAATAATTGATTTCCTCACCCTTTTTGATTTCTTTCCATCCTCGTTTCCAAGAATCCAAAGCCAGCTCAGAGAGGGGGTCGCTCTCTGTTTGCAGGTATGTCTGCCTACCTGAATTACTGCTGTTCCCCAGGCACTCATTTGAACACACCAACACATAAATAACCCCCCCAGGTAGGCTCAGGAAACAGTTCTCACCTGGTTTGCATCTGCAAACAGCGTTGCCCAAGCAAGTCTTGCTTGCTCGGCTACTGCCTGGCCAGGCTTTGGTGCTCTGAAGCGGAGAGACACTCATCTTCTGTGCAGGCTTTGCCTTAATTGAGGACATCTCACACGAGCTGTGATTTGTTGTGAATTGAGGACATCTCACACGAGCTGTGATTTGTTGTCCTTGTTCTGCTGAACTCTTGCGAAAGGCAGTAACACTGAGAGCAGCTATTTCAATAAAGCAAGTTGTGAGGTTGGAGTATCTGGTTTGCAGTTGATAACTTTTTTAATAGCTTTCCTCTGAAGAATCAGTGGAGTGGATGGTGAAACTCAGTGCTTTGTGGCAGTGTCATGGGCCTGTCTGTTGTAGTGGTAGAATAGCAATTTCTCATTCAAATAATCTGTGAAATTAGGAAGCAAAATGGAAGTAGTGATGGTGATGTGTGGCTTTTTCACTTGTGTTGTGTGCTTAGGTATGTCTGAAGTCTGAGACCTCAGAGATTTCAGGCTGTGATGACTTTAATTTTTTTTTCTATTTGTTTTTTGTGAGATTTTGCACAATAAAAAAAAGAAAAAAAGAAAAAATTTCAGGAAAAGTTTTTTGTTGGGTTTTTTGTTTGTTTGGGTTTTTTCCCCTTCTTTCTCCTCCCCCCTTCTCCTGCTATTTCAGAACTGTCTGTTATAGAAAAGGTAGCAATATGGCAAAAGTAAACTCCAACAAAATCAACTGAAAATCTTTAGAATATATGCAAAGCTTTTATGGTTCATTTCTCCAGAATTTGTTTACAGCTTATAAATCAAATCACGGAATAATGGGAACAAATGATTTCAGTGTTCTAGGGTTATAGATCCGAGCAATTCTCTGTTTAATAATTAAATTGTACGAGTTGCATAACTTTTATAGAGGGGAAAATCTCTTCCTCCACGTGTGAAGCTCGGGGATGATGAACTGCTGAAGAATTTCTCCTCTTCTGTGAAGCCTGACTCTTCCTTCAGCTCCAGCCCCGTGAAGCTGAGTTGGGTTAACTGCATTGTGTCGACTGTGCTGCCAAATTAATTCTCTTAACTGGTTTTCCAGGAATGGGGCTGACGTTGTACCCGTAGCACAAGCCTGGATCTCTGTTTCCACGCTGTAGTTTCAATCCTAGAGATACAATCTGCCTTCTTGCTTACCAGTTCTCTGTGTTGATGCTCTCCACATCCAGGCTCCTTGCGGGTGAGGATCTGTGCTGCTTTCCCCGTGTTCCCTGGCTGCTCATTATTGTTTTAAGGAGAAGGTATCCTTATTTCATAAATAGATCCATCAAAACTCTGTGTGTTACTTTGTCTGTGGTGTGTTTTCCATGTAAAAGAAGATTATTCTTATGCAAATACTGTTTTTTTCTGTAATTTCATGGAAACTCGTGAATCCTCCCTGCGTACCTACTGGTGCTATCAATTTCCTGATCAAAGCCTAACCCAGAGCAAATCAGTCTGTAAGGATGGGAGAACACCTCTTAAAAGAACTAGCTACCTGGCAGCAGGGTGTTTTCTACTGATTTGGGTATTGCCTTACGTTGTTCCCTGTGTTTTAGTGGAGGAAACAGGGACTCGGTGGCTCTCTGAAGCGGCCTTCTGATGGACTGAAACGCATCAGTGTATGACTTGGCTCCCTTTTGGATGCCTTTCTGGTAGATATTTGCAGTACCTCTAGTGACTTTACTCTTTCCTAGGCTTTGTTTGTGCCAGGAAAAATGGCCTGTTGCTTAGGTTGGCAGTGAAGCAATCTGAAGTCCATTCAGTTGTGGAAACCTGTTTAACCTCCCTGATGTATTGGATCACAGTTTTCAGCAACTCTGAACAGTGCACTTGGAAGTGAGGTTTGTTGATCAGCAGGGCAAAAATTCTACTTATCCAATTGGGTGTAACCAGAATAAATAAATTAATATCAGTAATGCCTTGTGCTGTTTCCAGACTGGATGCCCTGGCTGCCCCTGGCACGGTTCGTGTGAACTTTGTTGAATACTGACTGACTTAGAGAGCAACTCAGCTGTCAGAGTGAAAAACCTAAAGTTGGAAAACTAAGCTGATGGGACACCTTAGCTTCAAATGCAGTTGGTTTTGAGCACAGTGTATTGCAGGGCTTGGGGTCCTGTTGGATGTGCTGGATGCCAGACGGAGAAGCTGGTTGTCCTGGCCAGATCCTAATGGTGATTTTAGCCCGGTGAGGCTTGTAAAAAAGGCTTTCCTAAATGGGGTCAAGTCAAATCTTCCTCCCTGATCTGTGTTTTCTCTTTTTCAGTATTCATACATATGTTACTAATCAGTCTTTTCCTTTCCTAAAAGGTAACATGGAAAAGGGACAGCTTTGACCCTTCCCACAGCTGACAGTACCAGTTCAACGGGATCCTGAAATTGGAAGGGAGCTGGGAATCTGACACCTTGGTCTAGCAAAAACAGTTTTTTATTCTTCCTGGTAGTTTTGTCAGTATTTACTCATAAACAGACCGCAGAGATGTGTTATATTTCTACATTGCTGCCTCTCAGTTTTGTTCTGCTCACTCACCTTCTCTTCCATTGCTCTTTGGCTTTTAGAGCTTCTCTGCCTTCCTCGGGGCCGATGTGCAGTGGACTCCTCCGTGCCTCAGGACACTTGTAGTTGTTTTTAATGAGCTCTTAAGAATTATATTTTCTTGCCTTTATCTACTTCTTTTCAGCCTTGCATTATTTGTCTTTAGTGACCTCTGCTTGGGGAATTGGGATTCTTTCTGGAGCCCGTCAGTGCTATTTCTGAAGCACTGTTACAGAACAGCACAATATCCACAAATAAACCCAGAACTGCTTCCACTTTAGAGATTCATTATATTCCATTAGGAAGGAGTTCCAAAATATTTATTGTTAGACCGAGGACTCACACAGTTGGAATCCAGTATTTTATGCACTGTAGGTGATTTTTTTTTTTTTAAACAGCTGCAACTTGTTTTTTTGCTGCTTTAAAATAACATGCCCTTCCCCCTCCGTGACCGCGACAATGTGGTTCCAGGTGCTGGCTTGATAGGGGTTATCATTCCTCACCACTCTTTAAACCTGGCGTGGAGTCAGCACCCACCTCAGGCAAGAATGATAGAGAGCCTGTGCAGGTCTGAGATGCCACCAGCACGGAGGGGTGTGTTATTAATCTCTAACTCAGTAATTGAGCCTGATTATTTTAGATTTAACCGTGTGTGTTGGAAGAGTGGGGTGCGTGGTGGCTGGGAGGATGGGGTTCAGGCTAGGTAGGTGTGGTTGTTGGAAAAAATTGCAGGATGCAGTAAGCCCTTGGTTTATGAACTCAGCTCTGGGAGAGAGGAGCATCCCTGGTTTGACTCAGCTCAGCTGGGATGCTTGGTCTTGGCTGAGCCACGTAATAAAACGCCAATCCCGGGAATTTCTGCCACGTGTTGGGGATGTTGGTGGTTCAGGGGATGACTGGTTTGCTGGAAGTCATGGCCTACAAAGCAAATTATTTAACATCTGTTTTTAACTCCTTAAGTTTGGACCTGGGTGTACCTCAGCATGCACAGTAAAGCATCCTCTGAGAAGAGACTCCCATATCAGGGTGTTATGGGCACAGTAAGGAGGAGTTCTCAGCCTGTGACCTTCAGACCTTCAGTGAGTGCTAATCCCATGTGCTTTTCCACCTTTGTTTCCCCAGCTTCCAGATGAGATGACTTTTGTCTGCCTTCTAGGTAGACCTCTTGGGCGCTTGGCAGGGGATTGATCCATCATCCTAACTTGGTACCTTCCAACAGGTACAGAAGGAAATAAAGGGGATGACCGTACCTTTCTTTTCATGGCAGAGCCTTAACCAATCTGCTCTGCTGATTGTCAGAACTAGTTCTGAGAGGAGGGCTCTTGAGGTTTCATGGAGAAAATCTTGTAGCTTTTTGGGTAAAGAAATGCCTCCTTCTTTGTTTAAAGATCCAGTTAGGACCATGGACTCATTGCCTTCTCCTTCCTTCTGCCCCACCTTGATTTATTTTGCATACAGCGATGCCTCCCGAGCGCCGGGTGCTTTCCAGGCATCCAAAGGGAGATGATATTCACTCCTGGGATTCTTAAGGCTGAAGAATATAAAGTAAGGGTAGGCATGAGTTCTGGTGCTGTGTTCTCTGTTCCACCCGATGAGTTCTTCACTCCTGCACTGGAAAAGCCAGGCAGATGCAAGTACTGGAATTTCAGCGTTAGTGACTCGCTGTCAAAGGGCAGATCTGTTCTTAGGTTTTTCTGCTGGGTTCAGGAGGATTTTTGTGGGTTGCTCACACAAAGTAGCTTTAGACTAGCCAAAAAAACTTGTCTTACGTTGACTTTTTGGCAGGCTCTCTGGGGATCCTGTTTGTTCTGAAGAAAGATCTTTTGATTCGAAGAATTGCTGGGCACATGGGTGGTTTCCCCTTCAGGGGACAAACCAAAGGCAGCCTTCGGTGTGACACTTAAAACAGCCCCAAGAAGAGATCCCTTGGTTTGAATTTAGCTTAGTCAAGTACTGTCACTCTTGTGAAATAACTTTTCCTGTAGCTTTTTGGATAGTTCCTGCCCGGTGACAATAAATAATGCTTCCTGGTTGAGTCAGTGCATCGGAGATCTTCTGCATCTTTCACAGAATCACACAGAATCACAGAATCCTAGGGTTGGAAGGGACCTCGAAGGATCATCCAGTGCAACCCCCCTGCCAGAGCAGGGTCACCTAGAGTCCATCACACAGGAACGCATCCAGGCGGGTTTTGAATGTCTCCAGCCAAGGAGACTCCACAACCTCTCTGGGCAGCCTGGTCCAGTGCTCTGGCACTCTCACAGGAAAGAAGTTCTTCCTGAGATTCACATGGAACCTCCTGTGCTCCAGTTTGCATCCATTGCCCCTTGTCCTATCATTGGTCATCACTGACAAAAGCTTGGCTCCATCGTCCTGCCCCTCACCCTTTACATATTTGTAACCATGGATGAGGTCACCCCTCAGTCTCCTTTTCTCCAAGCTCAAGAGCCCCAGCTCCCTCAGCCTTTCCTCACAAGGGAGATGTTCCACTCCCTTAATCATCTTAGTGGCTCTGTGCTGGACTCTCTCAAGCAGTTCCCTGTCCTTCTTGAACTGTGGGGCCCAGAACTGGACACAGGACTCCAGATGTGGCCTCACCAAGGCAGAATAGAGGGGGAGGAGAACCTCTCTTGACCTACTGACCACCCCCTTTCTAATGCACCCCAGGATGCCATTGGCCTTCTTGGCCACAAGGGCACATTGCTGGCTCATGGTCATCCTCCTGTCCACCAGGACCCCCAGGTCCCTTTCTCCTACACTGCTCTCCAGCAGGTCAGCCCCCAGCCTGTACTGGTGCATGGGGTTGTTCTTCCCCAGATGCAAAAAGGGTTAAATCTTAAAGGTTTTATCTTTAAGGGTTAAATTTTAATTTAGAAGCACAGTCGTCCATTTGGCTTTTCCCATCTATTTTCCAGGGGAAGTTTTCCATTGGCAGATGCAGAAAATCATATATATATAAACACATAGATATATATTTAAATATACAAATTGAAGTTGTAGCATTGAAAATATCTGCAGTGCACAATCCACCACACAAGTTCTTAGGAGCCAGGAGCAACTGCTGCCCTATTTAAACACCCTTGTGCTGGAGTAGCATACGTGCTGATGTTCACTGCTGAACTACTTGGGAGCTGGGGGAGGGAACCCAAGAGCTTTGTCCCTTTGAACGTAATCTTACCACAGTTGTGGTGCTCTAAGATCTAGAGGGAGGAATATTGGCAGTGCTGCTGGTCGTGTGCTGTGCAGAGGTGTGCGTGGAGCTTGGCTGGTACCAAGGTCCTTCCTTCACCTGCTGTGGCCAAGCAGAGCTGCTGCGTGGATAAAAGAGGCAGAGATGATGTTGTGGCTGGTGGTAAATGTGACTGAATCAGTTTGTTTTAAAAAGCAACCGGCATTGACTGGGCAGGGCTGAGGTGCAGCACAAGTCTGGAAAAATTTGGTGCTATGGTAACTGCCGAGGCTGCCGGTGAGTGGAAACAAGCCTGGCTTCTGCCTGAATCACCAGCATGTGTCTGCGTTTATTTTTGTCTGTCTGCTCTAGTTGGAATTGATCTCCTGATGCAGCATTTTGGAAGCTTCTGATCGGATGTGTGGGGCAGTTCCAAGTATTCAGTGTTCACTGCTGAGAAGGTGGTTTTAGGAGGTCACTTTTGCCCGGCTTTAGTTGGATATATATATCTTGTGTATGATGGATTTCAGTGTATCATTACCCAAAAACCCTAAAAAAAGTTCTTTTTTTTTCTGTTTGAAAGTGGCTGCTAGCATTTCTTCTAAAGAGGCTCTCTGAATCCCTCAAAAAGGGATTCTGGTTAATGGACACCCATGTGGTGTCTGTCCATGCCTTTAACCCCCAACCCCAGGGATGCTGCTGGCAGGCAGCCTCTGTAGAGATTACATTGAATTATAATGAATATTAGAATTAATTAATTTAAAAACCCAAGCAGTAGGTTGTGCTTGATGATGCCCACGATTACTGTTTAACTGGTTTTGAATTTGCTGTATACACAGAACAGGTTTGGAGCATTTGGAATCGAGGAAGTGAGCAGCTGTTCTGCACCGAGAAGTTCAGGAAGCAGCTGGTGCTTCTGATGGTGAAGTTGAAGATGAATTTTCTCCTTTTTTTTTCTTCTCTCATTTTTCAAGAGAACAGAGTGATTTTTAATCTGAGGCTTTGTAGGTCTCTTCTTCCATCCTTCCCTTCTGATATGTTAATCGATAGTAGATGGGAAAAGCAAAGTGGCACCTTCTAAAACAATAACCAGCAATCAAGTGTGTGACAATTTGAGGTTCTGGATATAAGCTGTAGGCTGTGGAGTTGACATCCAGCGCATGGGGAGAGAGTCTTAGTTTAGTTTGCCTGCAAATTCTTTGTACACTTTTACAGCCATGATGGTCTTATTTTTAAAGTTTGTCTGAAGCTTGAAATGGGAGTAGAAGTTGAAGAGCAAAATTTTGTGAATCATGAAGGCTTATGGTCGTATTCTGTTTTCTTCTTCTAAATATTAAATTTAGAACTTCCAGATTTGTAGTACTTACTTTCTATAAAAATCCAAGCTTCTAGCCCTAACTTAAAGCTGTGTTGTCTGAAAATGCAGAAATCCTGTGGTGTGTGGTTTTGCCCTGGGTTATGCACGTGGGATTTGCTGCAGTACACAAAAGAGGGAGGATGAATCTGCATAGAAAATAATAAAGTTAAGCAGGAAAGCGACCTATTTTATCCAAGTTCAACAATTATGTTACTTCTTGCATTGCCACCCTTCTGGTGATGCTGCAGTGAATGACCCACCAAGGGCCAGGGCTATGGAAATGCTGCAGCCGTGGTGCTGATGAAGCTGTGCACCAAGGTTGTGTGCAGAAGGGATGCCAGCTCTCTCTGTTGAATTCTGGGTGTGCTGAAGTCAACAGCAGCAGAAGCAAAGCCAGAGGAACAGGCGAGCACCCTCTGGCAGTGAGGAGGGATGGAGTTGGCCCATGGCCCCAGGCCAGTGGAGCTGTGCTGGTGCTGAGACCAACGAAGCTGCCACCACCGCATGAGGAAGCTGCGGCAGAGGAGACAAAGTGGCTGTGGTTTTACTGTGTGTCACCTTCAGCTCAGCCAAACAGATCAGAACATAAGAAATGTTCCCTATGCCAAGAATCACAGAATCCTAGGGGTTGGAAGGGACCTCGAAAGCTCATCCAGTCCACCCCCCCTGCCAGAGCATGTCCAAGGGGCATGTCCTGCTCACTGAACAAAATTGGGCAGCTGTTGGCAAATCCAGGAGGTCTTGGCTTTGCAGGTGGAGCATGTGAAGGTGGTGGGGATCGTTCTGCCAGTCATTGAGTGGTCTGCACCTCCATAGATTTTTGTTAAGTGTCTTCAGGCCTGCCAGAGTCATGACCAAGCACTCTGGTGTTGTTCCTCCAGGCTTAGATGGTGCCTTTATGGTGTGTCAAACAGTTTGGGACCCTTAATCACAGCTCCCCTGGGGCTTGGACAACTGGCAGAGGTGACACTTCTCACTGCTTTCAGAAGCAATATATGACTGCTCACACGTGTAGCTGAAAAGAAATCAAACCAGTAAAACCCACCCTGTAGCAAAGGAAGGAAACTCGGTCCCAGCAGAGGGTTCCAGACTCTGTAGGAATAATAAAACTGAGATGCTGACAAGCACACTGCCTGACCCACCAGTGCATTGAGAAGGTGGCGAGGAAGAACTGGGGGGATACAGGGACAAATCTTCCATCTTGTGCCTGGAAGGCTGTAAACATATCCTTAAAATTCAGTTTATTCTTTATAGGTGTGTGTGCATCACATAACTGTGTGAGACTAAACTTCCAGATGCCATAAATGTCTGCTTTGGAGAGGCTTGTCAGGGAGCTGTGAGAAACGGCGTCACTTCTGACTCATGCTCTGAGCAGTGCAGGAAATGTTCACTAAAAATGTGTGTTTATAAGTTGCTGTGCAGCACTGACCATAAGTACTCATGTTTAGAATCCTTTGAGAAGTGCTACACAAAGGCTACCACTTTGGTGTTCATTAAAAGAAAAAAAAGCCCAAATGATTTTTATAAATTGAAGAAGCTTTAAAGAAGAATTAATTCAAAAGATGCAATGGTAAGGGTGGAATGCTTTCAGATGGCATGGGGACTGTTTAAGAGAGACACATCATATTTGAAGATCAGTGTAAATGTTTGTGACCTACTGGAGAGGCTCGGAATGGCTTGGCAGTTGTAGTTAGACACGAGGGTGAGAGAGGATAGGGATGCACCCTCTGAAAGCTGAGATTTGATTAGATGAGAAAAATGGAAAGGACAAACTTCAAGTTTAAAGAAACAATCAGGTTGACCAAAATGGCTTGAGGAACACTTGGCTCAAGGTGTGAAATGTTAAAGGAGTATTTTTCTCTCCCAAAACATCAGGGACGGGAAGCAAACTGGAGAGTCTGTGAAACCAAGAGATGCTTCAGGAGAACTTTTGATGAAGGGCTTTGAAAAAAGTAGGAATGTTTAGAGGCTCCCAAATGCCAGTGTTTGCTGTTACAGGAGTAGCTGGCTCAAGTCAAAGAGTTAATACAACAGTCATTTGTCTGTAAACCACATGTCAATCTCTGTTTTTAGATGATTATCTGGCTCCTGTTGAAGGGTTAATACAACAACGGGTGTTGTTTGTCCATAAAACACAGGAACAAATCGTTAGGGGTTATCTGGTCTTCATTCAAGAGTTCTAAAGGACGAAATAGCTGAGCCATTAACTGGAGAACGATGTTTAAAAAGTCTTGCTTATAGAGAAGAGAGGTGGTGGTGGGGGTGTTGTGGTTGTTTTTTGAAGGGATACAAAGGAATAGGATCACATAGTGCTTTCTTTTAAAGTCTCTTCTATTCTTGCGATCTCTGCATCAGAGCAGAACCTTCCTTGTTGCTTTTCAAGTGGACACTAAGTTGAGGAGCCCTTCGGTAGGTGAAGAGCTGAAGGACTCATGGCGATGTGCCAGGCAGCAGTCAGGATGGGTTTGTTGTAGATCAGGAACCAGTCTTTCCTGGATGATCTGTTCTCCTTGATGCTTAGGAAGAAAGCTGGGTTCAGCTCCTGTGATCAGATCAGGACTCGGCTTGTGGTGTACCTGTGTGCCTCAGGAAGTTCTGTCTTTTCCCATCTTGGTCTGTACCCTGCTTTACGTGCTGCCAGCCAAGAGTTTGCTGCTGATCAGCAAAACTGCCCTGACTCAAGGTACTGTTGAATAATTTAGGTTGGGTAGGGTCTCTGTAGGTCATCCAGTTCAGGTCCCCACTCAAAGCAAGGCCAACCTCAAAGGTCCATCAGGTTCCTCTGGACATTGTGCAGTCAAGTTTTTCTCTATCTCTAAGGGTGGAGATTCTGTAACTTTTCTGGGCCCTTCTCCCCGTGTTCAATCACACTCATGGTTAGTATCTCTTTAGTAATGTCTAACTGGAGTTTTCTTTGTTACAACTTTGATCTCCCCTTTATCTTCTGTTCTTAAGACTGAACAAATGCATTTCCCTCAGCCTCTCCCCATCCATCACGTGGCTCGAGCCCCTGGCTGTCTGGTGGCCTCTGCTGTGCTCACTCCAGTTTGTTACTCTCCCTTGTGTTGGAGACCCCCAAACTGAGCACGATCCTCACAGGTGCTGAGCAGAAGGGAGCAGATCCCTTCCCTTGACCTTCTGGCTGTGTTTGTGCTGGAGCAGCCTGGGATGGGGTTGGTGGGAGTAGTTCTCTTTATCGTACTGCTCAATCCTGTTGGTCTTTCCACCCTCCTCCTTTCTTTCCCCTCTTCTTTTTCTTGGCTTCCCTAAGTCTCCTTTTCAGGTCACAGGCATTTGTTCCGAGTTGTAATACAACATCTTTACCTCATCTCTGCCTTCCTGGAAGTATTTTTCTGATCCTTGGTCTCTTATCATTTAAAGCAGTTACTAGTCTATGAGGTGACTTTCTTTTTGTACTGAGATAATTTCTTTAAGGTCTTCTGGTGAAGGACCTTACCACTGCTGGGACACAGATGTTTTGATACTTTGCCTGTGCTCAGGCACTGGAATGGGCTGCCCAGGGAGGTGGTGGAGTCACCATCCCTGGGGGTGTTCAAAAAAGGGGTTGATGAGGCACTTGAGGCCATGGTCTGATGGTCTGATGGTCAGGAATATGATGGGATAAAGGTTGGACTTGATGACCCTGGAGGTCCCTTCCAACCATAATGATTCTATGATCACATAATTTATACACGGTGAGAGAAGGATCGGTCTGCCTGGCTCTGCAAAAGCCAGGTCCAATCTCAGCAATCCTTGAGGAAGGTAGAGGAAATGTGGGATAAAGCGAAGGCCCTTGTGTGGTTGAGTGATGGGTTAGAAGAATTGCTGACAGGTGGGAGATGGGCAGAGGAATGAATGGCCCATGGGTGCGTGCCGTGGCCCCTCTTCCTGGAGCTGAGGATGCTCACCAGTGGATTCCTGTGGGGATGTGCACTGACCTTTGATATTCACTAAACACATGGTCTGGAAGAGAAATTAACAGTCGGATGATATTTATTTTGCTGATGAAATGAAGCTGACTAGAGCTGTAAAGTCAAGGGCTGACTGTGAAGAACTGTGTCATGGTCTGACAGTACTGGGTGACTGGGTGATGAAATGAAAGATGCAGTTCAGGCTGAATGGATGGTCTAATGGTCCAATGGTTAGAAATATGATGGGATAAAGGTTGGACTTGATGACCCTGGAGGTCCCTTCCAACCATAATGATTCTATGATTCTGTGATGTAAAATCATTCTCATGGGGGGAGAATAAATAATCCAAACCTGACACAAAAAATTGTCTCTGAGCTGCCTCTTACAGTGCAGGGACAAGTTCTTTGTGTCCTGGTTCCATGGAAAGATCAGCTCAGTTCTCATCTGCAGTCAAAAAATAAATGGAATAATAGAGACCAGGAGGGGGAGGAATAGGAACCAAAATGGGGAACATCATTATGTGGTTGTCTGTAACAGTCACCATGTGTTTGTGTCATGAACGATGCTCACGGTTCTGGTTTCCCCCTGCTTCTCAAAGAAGATACGGAACTGGAAGTGTAGCAAGAGTATTAAGAGGTATAGATTAACTTCCATATGGGGAACAACAGAGTAGACTGCGAGTAGTCAACCATGAGAAGAGACCACTGTGGAGTGGGGTATAAATGAGGGCTTCAAACTCCTTGAGAAAGTTAATGGAGAAATGTGGTTCCTCTCCTCCAGTTTGGCCAGTGCGTACCCAGCAGAACCCACTGGGGCAGCAACGGCCTGGTGGAGCTGCAGTAGCCTTTACAAAGGTTCAGAAAGGAGTCAGAGCAATGGAGGAAAACCTATATAGAGAGAGACCACCTTCTGCTTAGGAAGCTCTGTAAAATACATGTTGGATAAGGAAAGAATGTTCTTGGGAAGTACAGCCCTGCCCCGTGCATCCACTACCAGCTCTTCCTGAAGGCAATGGATTAGGCTGGATGGATTTTGTTCTCATACACTGCATCTGCCCTTAGGTATTTTTTTACTCTCTTGTTAATAGCCTATATACATATTTTTTTCTGATAAATGAGGGGAAAAAAAGAATCCAAACCCAGAAATTTAATGGCTGATCATTTTCCAGTCCTTTTCCTACCAGTTAAGAGCTAAAGGGTCGCTGTAGTTGTGTATCACAAAGCTGTCAGTCACTAAGGCAGATGGACATTTTATCTTGAATTCAAGCAAAGACTAGAAAAGTAATGGAAAATCTACCTTAAATGATTTGTGGTTTTGTTGCAGTTCTTTTGTGTTTTTTTTTCCTGTATTTCTGCTGCAGGAACTCTCGTGGCCTGGCCATTCTGTGCTTGACTGATACCTTGTTTGGGTTTTTTTTTGCAGGTACATGGGAATAGGACTTTCTGCTCAAGGGGTCAACATGAACAGGCTTCCTGGTAAGTCACTGCCGGGGTTTTGTTTGACTTTTATTTGCTATAAAGATTTTAATTCTTATCTATGAATTAGTGAATGTGGGTTTCTGTTAATAAAATGTCATGACCTGAAGTGTCTTACACCTGGGTGTTTCAAACGACTGAGTGTTATCCTAAAATGAGTTACTAATGTTGTTAACGTAGCCATGATGATTTGAGCAGATAATAGGATTTAAACTAATGATTAATGGGTGAGGTGATGAGCTTTCAGACATGCAAGCTCTTCTTCACATCTGCAAAAATAAGTAGGGAAATAATTTGACATTTTAATCAGCGTATCCCACTTGACAAACTCACATGAAAGGATCTGAACGTGACAGGAAAATTGGCCTGTCATGTTGCCTCTCCTCTCTTCTTTCTCTCTTCTCACCGAAAACCAAGAAAAATGTGCTGGAGTGGTGTTTCCAGTTACTACTGTGGCTTTCTTTGTTTGGGAAGGGTTTTTTTCAGCTTAGCCTCTGAGATGGATAAGCAGCTTCTTTTCAAAAATAAATAATCAGCAATATTTTTTGTAATATTTAGTTGATACGTTGGATACCATTAATTTCTACATTTGGATCAACATAGTGGCTTCTGTAGCAGCAGTTCTTTCAGTTGGGTTCAAAACTGGAAGTTTAATAGAAGGTCAATGTTCTTCAAGTGCTGAATGGATGACAGCTGGTTCCCAGCAGTGGTGGCATTTTTGGTCTCGGGTATGATTTACTTGGGATGGAGTTGTTTTAAAGCTTAAATGTGTGTTGAACCCTTATTTTACACATCTTGGTAAGATTCTCCAAAGGAGAGTGTTTTGTGGATGTCCTAACACAAGGAAGAGCTTCGGTAGAGCTTGCGCTAAGACCCTTGTGAATTCACTTCTCAGTGAGGATTTTGCTTCACTGGGAACTTGCACATTCAGAGAGTGGGACATGCATGTTTTTTCCAACCTCCAGCTGAAAATGTTGTAGCATTGGAGCAGAATCCCTGACTATTCTGGAAGCAGAATGTGTGTTCTGTAGTTCCACTATACATTTCTGAAATGTGTATTTCTATAGCAGTGTCTCTGCAATTCTGCTGAGGCTGCAGATGGGGTCTCAGCGAGGAGATGGAAAGGAGACCAAGACAGGCAGGATCCATGGGTGATTTCAGAGAATATCCAGCTTTCTGGTGCCTGGCCTTTTAATTGTAAACCTGCTGCTGAATTGTGCAATGGCACAGATGCCTTGTCTTACTGAAGAGAAGGATGGAGACCTTGGAGCAGGCATGAGGGAGCGTTTGGGACCTTTTGCATTGATACAGAAGAAATTTGAAATTGTAAGCTAATTGTGTTAGTTAATAAGCTTAATGAAAATTTCATCATTGAAACAATAAGCACAGTTGTTCTGCTAACAAATGTCAGTGCAGCGTGGGGGCCATTCATAAATCACAGCCATGGTTATCAGTTGCAGGCAGACTTGCCTTTCCTAGGTATCGCTGTGGTCATGTTTGGTTGACCCCAAGTGTCTTCTTTTGGCCACTGTCAGAGGCAAGTCCCAAGACCTGTTGGTCTGACTTGGAACCTTCCTTGCATCTGTTTTTCTCTGGTAATTTCAGACCTGCCCAGAGGGCTTGTGGAACCTCTAACTTGGGAGATATTTAGAACTCAGCAGGACATAGCCTTGACTAACCTGATCTGATTAGATCTCCTTTGAGCAGGGATTGGACTAGGTGACTTCTGGCTGTCCCTTCCCTCCTTATTTACACTTCTATGATAACTCTGTTTTGGGGAGAATGGTTTCGGTGACACCCATGTTTTAAAGGATTTGCATCTTACTGCAAACTAGATTTCTTAATAATTGTTAGGAAAACAAAAAAGCATCTAGACATTGGAGGGGGAATTAAGGTCACAGGAACAAGACCAGGATGGAGGAAGGCAAGACACTGCCAGTTTGCTCAAGTGGTACTTGGTTGCAAAAAGGTAGAGAATGTCTAGATCAAGGTGATCTGGTGTCAACAGACATAGAAGGCTCAGGTTTTGGACTCCTCCTCTCTCTGCACTCCCTCCCAACCCAGGTGGGTTGTGTGCTTGTACAAGAGGAAGCAGGAATCTCATCCCATCATCTCTGCCCAGGGTTGAAGCGCTTGGCTGCTTGGAAGAGGAGTTGTTTGGAAAGATGGGTGGGATTGTCTTGTAGACTTGGCCTGTAGACTGCTGGCTGAATTATGCTTAACCTAATGTTCCCCTGGGATTATAACACAGATAGATATATAGAGACATAGCCAGATATATATATACACACACATACCCATATATATATATAAACAGGGTAGAATACTAACCTGAGATGATATGTACTGAATACCATAGGTGTGCTGTCCTGAAACAACATAATTTATTTTTTTGTCCTTTAGAGACTACAAATTAGCCAGACTACTTCTGATAAATGGCTTTAAAGCCCAAGAGCAGCATGAAGGGTATTTTGTGGGCAGTTTGAATCAAAGTGCCTGTATGCTACTGTGAGTGTATGTGGCAAATGTGGAATTCTTTTCTCTGAGCAAAGTAGAACATCAAGCGAACCTGAGACATCAGATAGTGCTTATTTAGCAATGAATTGCACAAATTGGATCCTGTGAACCTGTTGTTTGTTTGATCCCATGCAGGTGATGCTGCCAAGAGTGGTTCTGCAGGCGTAGTGAGGTCGATCTCCCATCATCTGTGTAAAATGCATTGCGTGGCTCTGTGTTACAGCTCAGTAATTATCTTCCTGGCTTTTAGAGGAGGAATCTGATTTATTTTTTATAGTACATTGCTCAAGTAACCAAAGTGAGAAACATGGATGAGGCTTAACCACTATCAAGTCCTTCACAGCACAGAGTGAGAGCCCACAAAGAAGTGACAGACTTTGGAGTCTCAACTTGGCCTCATGTCACGGTGTAATTTTAACTTTTTGTGACCTGAAACCCTGCCAGGTTTGGCTCCTTAGACCCTTTCTAAGTCACTTCTGCTGTAACAGATCAGTTTTCACTCGGTGTGCTGGCAGGGCCATTGTGACCCACTACAGGCAGTGGTTTGGGAGCCCAGTGCCTGGTGTGGGAGCCAGCGTTGGTGCCTTTCTCGTTCCCACTTTCAGGGGGGATCTTTGGCACCCTGTCAGCCCTAATTCAAAGAACAACCTTGCTGCTAGGTTCTGTCTCAGACTCCTTTTCCCCCCTGAGAACAAACACTTTGGCCATATCCAGTTCCAAGTCAGGACGTTTGTGCTTGATGCCAAGTTTATTTTGGCTTCAGCCCAGCTCGGTGCCGTGGAGGTGGTGCTGAGCTTTCTCTGAAGGTTGGAAGTGTGGTTGGAGCAACCTGAACGTTTCCTTTGGCTACCCCTCTCTGCATTGCCAACAGAGACTGCTTTTGACAGGAGAGTGCCCTGTCCCTGTTCGACCCAAGGTGTCTGTGGGCTGTGCTTTGAAATTCAATCAGCAGGGCTGGAATCGTGGTAGGATTTTATTGCAGTGCCAACTTTTATGACCCTGACATATCTTGGTGATTTTTTAATTATTATTTTTTACATTTTTAAAAGATGTTTAGCACACTTACTGATAAATGTTCTGCTTTAAGCTGGTGGCTTTTATTGAGGTGTCTGCTTGCTGCTTTCCCCATGTACAACCTTTTTTCACTTGCGCTCAGCATTTTGGTATCTGAGGATGAAATTACATGTTACAGCTGAACTGATCTAACTCACTGTCATGTAAGGAGAGAAACCAGACCCTTCCTCCCCCCACAGTCCTCCTTCTTCCCTCGTGCAAGCCCCTGGCTCTGGCACTTGTCACCTCTTTTGCCAGGACAACTTTTGGCCGGGCAGGAGCCTGCCTGCTCCTCTGCTGTGGTGGGGTGGTGGCAGCTGGTTCCTCCAGAGCTCGTGCAGTAATGCAGCCTGAAGGTAACATCTGAGATGTATTATTATTATTTAGCCCTCAATCCACTAAGTTTATCTGATCCCAGCTGAAAATGCATTGGTGATTTGCTACAGGTTTCACCCTAACCTTCATAAACCAGAGAAAATCCTTGTGCCTGTCTTTGGTATGGATGAGATGGAGAGGGTTCTGCCCTGCATGTGGGGTTCTGCATTGGCCCAAGTCCTTCAGGCTGTTGAGAGATAATGTTTCATTTGTTCTAGCACTTGGAGGGTGACCCAGCAGGAACATACCGAGGCAGAGGGGGAAGCAGGGATGATTCTCTGCGGTAGCTGCAAGGTCTTTATTCAGCCTCAGATGCTGGGAAACTGTACCCTTAGGCATACCCTGCTTTGGGTTCTGGAACAGCATAGATAGGATCTAACCAATCACTTCTAGAGACTTTAAACACCCTCTGGTTAATAACTGACTTGCCCTGCAGTGCCATGTTGCACATGTGGAAGGGAGTGCCAGCTTTCACTCACCGTTGGTTTTTATGTAACTTTGGTTATGTTTTCACCTTACTTTTCAAACAAAAAGATACTGCTTGGCTTATTCACTATCTGCCTACTTCAAACTCCTTATTAAAAGAACAAGCTTTCAAATTCCAGAATGTTTTGTAGACTTGAACTAGAGTGCAGCCAGGTGAACCAGCAGAATTTGGTGTACAGAAACCTGCTCCACGGTGGGGTTTGGCTTCTGGGACTGTAATGCCGTGAGCCAGGTCAGCAAAACCAGAAGCAGTTGGTCCAACTGTCCTGTCTCTTTGTTCTGCAAAGGATCTGTTTCTGTAGACATGTAGATAAAGTTAAAATAAGCACTGGGAATTAAGACTCTTCTGTGAAGCCACCCGTCCTTCTCCAGAAGCCACCAACGTGATGAACGGGCTTTCCGTTCTAGCTTTGTTTGAAGAACCAGTCCCTTCCTTTGTGTTGTCCTCTTGCTGACAGCTTTCTGTTGACATTGGTAGAGAGGACTCTTATTTCTTCTCAGCTTATCTTGTGTGTTATCAGAGGAGACACAAGCAGGGGAGCAAGGCTGTTGAGGAATCTGTCCTCCTGATCCTTCCTTGGAGAGGAAAAACCCACTGGTTTCTCCCTGAGGGATGCTCACAAGGGTTTTTCAGGCAGGTGTGCACCCTTTGGAGTGGGACTGGAGAAGAGAGGCTGGATAGATGCTGTATTGTAAGAACCAGGGAGAAACTAAAGGAACTGGGCTTGGTCAGCCTGGAGAAGAAGAGGCAGACAAGGGATCTAGTAGCAGCTGTTCACTATCTAAGGTAGCTTGCAGGGGCAATGGACTGAGACTTTTCTCAGAGGTGTGCAGAACAAGGAAGAGAGGCAACAGGCACCACTTGCAACAGATAAAACTCTCATGGGAGATGGGGTATTACTGCTCACCAGAGCTGGGATGGGTTACCAGATGGGCTCTATCCTCAGAGGTTTTCTAACCTCAGTTGGACAATGCTCTAGGCAACCTAACTCTTAAGTTAACCCTGCTATGAGTGGGTAGTTTGGCTAGAGAACTCCAGATGTTCCTTCTAGCCAGTTTTGGTTTGTTTTGGGTTTTTTTGTTTCTTTTTTTTTTTTTTTCCCTGTGTTGCCAGGGAATCTTTCTACTTCAAATGTGTTAAAATATAACTTCATTTTCATGTATCAGGTTATGCTTTGGACTGTCACTTTCTGTGACTTCAATGACAAATGAAGGACCTGTGCTAAAGGACTTGGTCCCAGTGGTAAATATAATAATTATAGAAGATGAGACCTCACCAGATCATCTGTTCTGAAGCTAATTCAATTATGCATCAGTCCTGCCTGACAGCTGTGTGTCTAAGCCAGCCTTTCATTATCTTTCTAGCAACTTTTTCCAACACTGTCCTTGTGTTGGAAACTTTTCCCGATGACTAAGCCAAATATCCCATGTAGTCAGGGTCCATTACTCTTGGAGCACGTGGAGGTGGAGAATAACTACTTTCCTTTTTGTAGCTGTACACACAAAGACTTCTATCACTGCTTTGTGGTCTTGTCTCTAGACCAAACATCTCTGGCTCTTCACCCTGTCCCTGTTTGTCACATCATCTTGATTTGGGACAACTCCTGTTGACCTTTTCTGAACTCCATCTGCTGGATGCATCACAGGCTCCACTGTCTTACTCCCTGTAGTAAAAGGAAACATTAAAATCCAGAGCAAGTCCAGGAAGTGACTCTTATCCCACACTGCAAATAAGGGCAAAGGAAAACCTTTGCCAAGCTTTTGCAATTCCTGAGGCTTAAGCAGAAAAGGAAGGAGAAGGAGCTACTACATAGTTAGTTAACNATTCTGTGATTCTGTGAGAAGGAGCTACTACATAGTTAAGTGGGAGAAAAAGGGCCTTCCCCCTTGGCAGAAGCCTTGAAGTATGAAGGATTAAATAAATATATGAGCACTATGTTGCAAACAAATGGTGATTCAGTCTGCTTTCAAGTCCTCCTGGCTAAGTCAGCATTTTGGACACCCAGCTTGATTGTTTTATCTTTAGAAGTAATTTCTGTTAAGTTTGTTAAACTATTTATGCAACTGATCAAGCTCTGCCTTAAAATACCTTATGGTATTTGTCCTACTGCAAAGCTCTTCCAGAGCTATCCTTAAAAACAGGTGACCAAAATGGCACGTGGGACTTATATACGGCGTCTTAGTAGTATTACACGATGATACTCACACTTCCTTGTATCTTTTCTTCTTCCTTCTCAGATGTCACCTCTCTTCTACTCCGTTTGTTCTGTTGAGGAAATAGAGCAAATCAAAGTTTTGCTTTTAGTTCAGATGTCATTTTAATTATGTAGTCTGTCCTTATTACAACTTGTTGACACGCTACGAAGGCAGATGGTGGGAAAAAGGAGAAGACAGTGGCAGTCCAAGTGTAGACTCCATGTGTCAAGGCAGAGCAAGCAGTCATGGTCAGGCTGGCTCCTGTGCTCAGTGCACATCAGGTTGAAGCAAAGATACTCATGGTTGATGCCCCTGGAGTGTGTAGGGAACCTTGGAGCACCATGGAGAAACCTGAATTCTGTTCTTCCCCTCCCTTATTACCCGTAAGGAAGGCTTAATGCTGATTCAATTTGCCTCCTCTTCAACCTCTGTTTTTTAATTAGTGTTGCTGTGGCTCTTCATGGACAACTGGAGACCATTAAGGTTTCTAGTTAAACCACTCAAATTATTCCATAATGGCTGAAGGAAGCCTTCTGACATCCTAGAATCCTGACATCTGAGTACTTGCCTTTACCTGATCATTGCTCGTAGTCCTCTTGTTCTGTTTTCCTTGTATTTTCTACTTGCACTTTTGTGAAGTCTTCTTCTGGACTTAGCAACACGAGTGCCTTTGGGTACTGTTTGATGGAGTTCTGGGATAAAAGTGGTTACGTGAGTAACTGGGGTCCTCATGAACCTGTACAAACCCCTAGAAGGGTGAGTGTCCAGGGGATGGGGCCAGGCTCTTCTCGGTGGTGCCAACTGACAGAACAAGGGCAGTGGGCAGAAGCTGATGCACAAGAAGTTCCACCTGACCATGAGGAAGAACTTCTTTACTGTGTGAGTTCCCACACACTGGAACAGGTTGCCCAGAGGGGCTGTGGAGTCCCCCTCACTGGAGATGTTCAAGACCCATCTGGATGCCATCCTGTGCCGTGTGCTCTAGGGTGACCCTGCTGGGCAGGGGGGTTGGACCAGATGACCACTGTGGTCCCTTCCAACCTGACCCATTCTGTGATTCTGTAATTTAATCAGAGTGGTACCAAACTGTATACTTGGTTCAACATTTAATACTCCTGATGGCAATTTGGATCTGTTGACATTACTTCTGCTGAGCTGGTAGTGGCAATACCATCTGTACTGTGTCCTGCTGGAGATACTCAGTGAAGAGTGACTATATAGCCCAACTCTGCTGGCTACTCCACGTTTAAACCTTTTCCTTGCTAGCCAGGGGGCAACTGGCTGACCCAGGAATTCTGTTTTATTTGTGCAGGAAGTGTAACCGGATTGAACAGTACCCAAACCTTTGATTTGCCATGTGGTTTGCATATAGACAACTGTAGTACCCGTAAGGAGTTTCATAAAGACATCACTTATTTACTCCATGAATTACAGAGGGTGGTGATTGATTTTTGTATGTCAGGTTAAGGAAAATGTAATGTTTTGATAAATAATAAATAGATGTGTGTTCCCCCAAAACTGCTTATGGAAACAGCTCTGGGGCTCGGCCACGCGTGCAGTGCCAGTTCCTGTCCCCAAACTTGGCTTATGCTACTGGCACCCTCTCATTTCCCCTAGCAAACCAGTTTGTGGGGCTGCATCTGCACTGGATCGTGTAATTGGGTTAATAATCATGGGCAAGGGGCACTGCTTGATTTTGGGGTTGTTATTAACTGGGATCTGTTCTATGGCCCAGTTGGTCACACAGGGAGCACAGGTTGAAACAGCTCTGTGACACTTGAACGTGTGTGTGAAAGTGGTCTCAGATTATTTCTGATAGAAACAAATATTGCTCTCACTTAAGATGTGTGCTGAAAACCTTGATTAGAGACCCAGTGTGCTCTCCAATTAAGTTATCCACTGATCATGGAGACTTTTTCTGCAGCAGAATCTTGCTGGGGCATGGGGGCTGAAGCCAGCTTGGCTGGTTGTGTCTCTCCAGTTTATCTGTCTCTCCCTTTTTCACAGAATCACAGAGTGTCAGGGGTGGGAAGGGACCCCGAAAGCTCACCCAGTCCACCTCCCCTGCCAGAGCAGGGCACACAGAGCAGGGCACACAGGGATGCATCCAGTGGGGGTTTGAATGTCTCCAGAGAAGGAGACTCCACAGCCTCTCTGGGCAGCCTGGCCCAGTGCTCTGTCACCTTACAGTGACAAAGTTCTGCCTTATGTTCACCAGAACCTCCTGTGTTCCAGCTTGCACCCGTTCCCTGTTGTCCTGTCACTAGCCATCCCTGACCAGAGCCTGGCTCCATCCTCCTGACCCTCACCCTTTCCATATTGATAAACATTCAAGAGGTCACCCCTCGGTCTCCTCCAAGCTGAAGAGCCCCAGCTCCCTCAGCCTCTCCTCACAGGGGCTTTTTTCAAGCTGTTGGAGGATGATGGCTGGATACCTTTTATTTTAGTGATTAGACAGATGGTATTTGAACTTAGTTGAGCTTTGTTTCTTTTGGTCATGTAGTAAAGCATGAAGAACAAACATCAATGAAGGCATGTGCTTGTTTTGATGTTACCTACCTGATACAGCCCAAACGACTGAGGGACTGGAGGTTTGAGAAGCTCCTGAGCTCAGAGGGCTGTTGGCTGTTATTAGAAGGGCTGTGGGCTAGCAGTGACAATGGGCTGTGGAAGGGTGTCATGAGGAAAACTCAAGTGTGGGCGATAGAGGAGAATCTTATCTCGGGAAATTTCTGGGCCAGATGCCTTGTAGCTGTGTCTGGTTTGTTGCTGGTGATAGGTCAGAGAGGCCGTGATGTTCGTGCCATGGTTATCAGTGCCCTAGGGTATGATGGCATGAGAGCATCCACAGAGATCATCGTAGTGGGAGTGAGTGGAGGAGGTTTTCTGAAACCAAAGGACAGGGACTTCTTGCGGTGGCTGCGGGATGGAGGGCTGCCACCCTCCCACTGCTGTCTCTACCTCTCCAGGCTGAGCCAACCCTCCAAATGGATTTTGAGCACGAGGCACTGGAGCATCTAGGAATGTGTCCTGTTGCCTGAGTGCAGGTTACTTGGGAGTGGTTGGCAATGCCAAAAATCTGAGGTTCAGTAGGAGCAGAGGGGTCAAAGCAACCTGGAGAAGAGGAGACTGAGCGGAGACCTTATTGCCCTCTACAGCTACCTAAAGGGAGGTTGTAGTGAGGCTGCTGTTGGTCTCTTCTCCCCAGTTGCTGATGACAGGACGAGAGGAAATGGCCTCAAGTTCCATCAGGGGAAGTTTAGGTTGGAGATTAGGAAGAAGTTCTTTCCTGAGAGGGTGCTCAGGCACTGGAATGGGCTGCCCAGGGAGGTGGTGGAGTCACCGTCCCTGGGGGTGTTCAACAAACGGGTTGATGAGGCACTTGAGGCCATGGTCTGATGGTCTGATGGTCAGGAATATGATGGGATAAAGGTTGGACTTGATGACCCTGGAGGTCCCTTCCAACCATAATGATTCTATGATTCTAACCTGAGAACTGCTCCAAACACTTCACTTGGGTAGCCTTGGACTGCCAACCTAACTAGGCTTTGACCTGAAAAACTAATTTGTAATTGTCTTCAGCATCCTATGAGGTTGTTGTACATTTAGAAATGGCAGGGTTTAGTTCTGTGGGATGGGAGGAATGAAAGCAAGGTGGGTCAATGTGTTGGGTCAGCTCGAGTTAGCAATCCCTTTGTGCAGAATGGAGTTTTAGTGGAATTTCTCAGCACTCAAGAGCTCATCTGGGTGGTGGAGGTTGTTGTGGAGCTTAGGACAGTGGTGGGTAACAGACATACACACCGAGTAAAAGATATGCATTACAATAAATTTAAGATTTCTGGCCCTTATAAGTCAGAGCCTTTGGATTTGTCTACATGAGTCTCTTGGTTTTGGAAGTGGGGTGTGTTTTTTAAGTGAATCTCCTGGTTGTCATCTCTTGCTGTGCTTTTATTTACATCTTCCGTTGTGCTGCCCTTCTTACTTCTGAATTAAACTGGAAGATGTGCTCCAGGATCACAGTTAGTCCACTAATAAATATTTAGTCCAAGGGACAAGGCTAAGTAACACAAGGTTTTAAAAACAAAACAAAACTACTTAAAAATCTTATATTGGAGAAATAGTGTCCTGAGGCTGGTTCAAACTGGTTGTTTCCTGGTTGAAACTGGTTGTTTCATTCTCCAAATCTGCTCTTCTTGTGCTATTTTCAAAATAGCTTTTGGGTTTTATTTTTTTCTTTTTTAAATTGAAGTGGAAGTCATGCTAAAGAAATGGTTAAGAGATTCGGGTTTCTTATAATAAAACAAAAGGATTTCCTTTGAACTTAAGCTTTCACATCTTTAATGTAAGGATTTTGCCCATATGGAATTGATTTCATGTGTTCAGCGGATGTGAAATTTCATCACAGGCAACCATTCTGAGAAATACTCATTTTCTGTTTATTCTGGGCATCTCTGGTTCACTTACATTGTTTCTTTTTTTCCTCTTTACTCTCAATTCTATGTGCATGTGGTGCCTGACCAAATTTTAAATGCACCATGGGTGCCCTGCTGGGTCTGTGTTGAAGAATCATCATCTCTGAGTTCTTCTGGCATTATTTAACTCACCCTCATCTTGTATTCTCTTCCTTCTTCTACTCTCTGCAGATCAGTAAACGCCCCTTTAAAAAGGTTGTTCTTTCTCAAAATTGTATCATCTTTATTTTTTTTTAAAAAAAAGGGTTCTGCATATCTGTGTGAATCTTATGGTTTAGGATTGACCTGTCCACTACCAATCGAGGTCTGCCAAGCTCCACTTCGTTGCTCAGTTGTCTTCATCCCATGTGAGCTTTCTCACTCCCAGGTTGGTTTTCTCAGACCCCAGTCTGTGTGCTGAGGTTGCCTGAACTTGTATGAAAATTCCAGCTTGAATATTGAAATGGATTTGGTGCATTTGGGATGAATTCAGTCACATCCCCCCTTCAGCTCCTAGAAGTTTATTCTTCCACATTCACCAATTTTCCACATAGTGGGCTTTCTGACAACGTTCAGATTTGCAAGATTTCAATTTTGGAGACATCCAAAGTTAAAACTTACCAGTATAGGATGAAAAGATGAACTGGGTGTACTGTGGTGGGTACTGGGTGTACTGGATTTGTGTACAAGGATGGCTGTGATGGCTTTGGTATAAAACACACGTTGAGTTATGGGTATTGATATTTTAGATTAGATTGTGTCATTAGGGCATTTGGATAACCTGAATTCAGATCAGTCATTCTTTTAAAATCTGTATATTCTCTTGAAATCAGTAATTTGCAAGATTTTTGGTCTTGAGCATCATAGAATTTCTCTTTCCTGCTGCTCCTTTGTCTGGGCATGGTGTCTTGCACGCTGCTGGCCTCACCTGGGGGCACAGCTTTCATGGAGCCTGGCACTGGTGCTCAGCTCATGTCTTGTTGACCTCTGATCAGCACTGGGGAAAGAGCTTGTTGTCTGCAGCACCTGCAGGAGGAGAGGTGTTGGGGCATGGCGGGGTCCAGCTCAGGAAGCTTGAGCTGTCCTGTTGGGTGGATCCTGAACTGTGAACGTGCTATGGGGGAGATGCAGGAAATGCACAGACCTGTATGTTAGCTCATGGACCAGTCCCTTCTTCCCAGCAGGTCTGGGTTTTTTGGAGTTGTGGTGCCCAAGTGGGGGGTGTAGGATCTGTAGCTTGCAGTGGATGGACCTGCACAGTTTTTATAAGCCAAACCAGAAATGCTGAGCTGGCAAGTTACACTTGTACCTGGGTGCACGGGCAGTTTCTTGCTTGACCCTCATGGCTGCCAAAGCCTCTGTCCCCATGTGCTCCTGTGCTCTGCTCATTAGGTGCCTCCCCTAATTAGGTTATCTTGCACATGGCTGGATACGAGTTGTTTAGGTGGGACATGGTTTAAAACGTGGCCTTCTGCTGAGAGCTGATAGTGGGTGAGTTGGCATGGTGTGGAGGAGATGGACAGATGGTGACACTCACTGGAGGGTGACAAGGGGTGGTGGTCAGGGTCCTAAGTGATGTCAGACCTGACACCCTCTATCAGATGTGTTCAGAGCTGGAGAGTAACAAAACCAGCTCTTGAACCACAGAATTGGGGTGAATAACCTTCTGAATTTAGATTAATTTTAATCTCATGTTTTACCCATGTGAAAATGAGGATGGTACAAAGTAAAAGTTACGGCTTTTTTCCCCTTCAGACCCACTTCAGTCCCCGGGTTTGCTTGTGTTGGTTGCACTGATGGCCCTGTCTGCAGCCAGGAGAGCTGCTGCCAGGCACTGGGTTGGGTTTTTAGGGAGGTGTTGGGTTTATTTCCTTTTTTTTCTTTTCTTTTTAATGAGGCTGGCTTTGGGCACACAGGCTGCACGTTTGAATGGAGGGAGCAGACCGAAAGCTGAGCTTTCGGTAACCGTGCTTCACCCCAGAATATTTGGGGAAGTGCTCAGCCACATCCTTCAAGCTGAACAAAACCAGGAATCAATATTTCAAGGCAGTAGCCCTGGCCTTGGAAGATTGACCAAAGAAAGGGTTTCCACTGGCAGTTACGTGCTCAGGCATCAGTGTGGGTGAGTAAGAAGTGATTCTTACTCAGGGGCTGTAGATGTCCTGTCCTTTTCCATGCCCTGATTTCTGTGCTGAACTCTTCTGGGAATGAGCCATGGATGTGCCACAAGGATGTTCCAAGGGCTGGAGCAGCTCTGCTCTGGGGACAGGCTGAGAGAGTTGGGGGTGTTCAGCCTGGAGAAGAGAAGGCTCCAGGGAGACCTTGGAGCACCTTCCAGTGCCTGGAGGGGCTCCAGGAAAGCTGGAGAGGGACTGGTGCCAAGGGCAGGGAGTGATGGGACGAGGGGGAACGGGTTCCAAGTGCCAGAGGGGAGATGGAGATGGGATGGGAGGGAGAAATTGTTTGGTGTGAGGGTGGTGAGAGCCTGGCCCAGGGTGCCCAGAGAAGCTGTGGCTGCCCCTCCCTGGCAGTGTTGAAGGCCAGGTTGGCTGGGGCTTGGAGCAATCTGGTGTGGTGGGAGGTGTCCCTGCCCATGGCAGGGGTGGCACTGGATGGACTTTAAGGTCCCTTCCGACTCACACCGTGATTCTGTGAGTCTACGGGCTGGCTCCTCATAGAGGTTCTGCACTTTCCTCACACAACCTGTTCCCACAAGTGTATGGTCTGGGTCTGCTGGAGCCTGCCTTGGCGTGGGGCTTTCTGTCCTCCAGCGGGCTGTGTTGGTGTTTTGCCACGTGAAAAGAGTTCCCAGAGTGGGGGCAGTTTTGCCCAGTGGGGTTTGTGATCTGGCCCTTACCAACCCCCCAGGCTGCATGCTGGCTGGAGCACGGGTGATGGACTATCCAGGTGATCTTAGTGCCAGTTAAGAGCTGACTGCTTGGTTTTCAGATTAAAAAAAAAAATTCCATATAGTGGCTACACCCATCCCTTGAGCCTTTCAGATAGAAGTCACCATCAATACAGAGTTAAATTTCACTACAGCCCAAACTGATGGAGAGCAGATGCTTTTACTGATTGCTAAACATGATCCTCTTAAGAAACCCCTGTTGCTTTACCTTAATTGACGTGGAAAGTATTTAAAGGACCTCTGTGTAGAACCTAGAAGACCTTGTTGCAGCATAGGTCATGACATGCACTTCTTCTGCAAGACTCTCTCCATAACGTCTTGTGTTTATATAAAGGGTTTTTGTTCCTAATTTTCCTACCTCATTTAATGCCATCTTAGGGTTTGGATGCTGCCTGTGTATTGAGCTCCAATGTCCCTTTTGGCCAAGTCATGTAATTGCTCTGCCTCAGTGTCTCTGTAAGATGGCTTTTGCCCGTTACCTTGCAAGAGTTTTCTGAAGGTGTCTTAATATTTTATAAAGGCCTTCTTGCCCATCAGCAAAAAGTTGAAAAGTTGGCCTATAAATGAAAATGTGAATTATTCAGTATGATGAGCCTTGAAGCCTGTGTTTGTGATCAGCTTCTGGATCCAACTAGTTCTTTGCCCCTGCCACTTAACAGATAAATGGCAAAACTCCTCGTATGACTTTATTTTCATCCCTGTCCTACCTTGTTTTGCCCCCCCCAGTGTGGTGTGTCAGGCAGCAGAATAGATACAATAGTATGGTGGTGACCTGGTCATGCTGGAGAGCTTGTTGAGCCTTGTCTTTGTGGGTAGAACCAACCTCTTTAGTAGTTGTGCTTTAACCACGTTGTGCTCTTGGCAGGGCTATAAATGGCTCGTGCTTTGTCTTGACCTCTCTGCTGTAGGGAAGACCAGATCATGGTCTGACTCTGGCAGAAGATGACCCATCAGACCTGTAAGCTAGAAGGGCTTGCCATCTTTACTCATTCAAGGAAGCAGGATTTTTATCTTGATTGCTATATTCTGTGGGGAGGTGCATGCTAACCAATAGTGAAATGGGTTCATTAGCAAAGCTCTGGGGCAGGTGGAACAGAGCATTCCTGGGGACGAGGTGTTGCCCGTGCTGCAGCCATCCAGAGCCTTCTGGGTTTGTGTGTTCTCTGGGTGAGGCAATGGGTAGTGTCATTTTATGTAACTGAGTGTAGACTGGTTTGATGCTGTTTTGAAGCCTAGTTAACATGCAGTGGCTGTCAAATGGTAGGAGTTGGTGATGTGGTCTGAAAATCGCCGTGCCAGATCAATATTGTTCCACAGGGAATTTTACAGCATTCCGTTCTGCTTGCAGCCTTGCTGCTGGATCAGGCAATGCTTGCTAGCACCCACATTCTGCTGGATCTCCCAAGCTCTTGCAGGCCTTTTCAGCTGTCTTGCTTGGACTCTTTTGGTCTTTGGGTCACAGTGTCCTTTCGTTCCTGCTCGAGATGAGAGAGATGCTGTAACTTTTGGGCTTTGTCTCTTGGACAGTTCAGTGGCAAGTGCAAGTCCTTTATTAAACAACGTGGAACAGCCTCTGAGCCAGCCCTGCAGCCAGGCCTGCCAAGAGTCCTGCACTCTTTGATTAGCATCATCTGGTGTTGCTCTCTATGGACCAAACTGGCCTTGGATGGATCTGCTTGATCTGCTGGAGGCTGGGATGAGAGGGAGGTGAGAGTGGTCCCTCACTGGGATGTGTCCAGTGGTGTGGAGCACTGCACCATTACCTTGTATGTGATTCAGTGTGGGGAGCTGAGCATGTCCAGTGCCTCCTTTCAGAAGTTTGTCCTCTGTGAGGTGAAATGGTTTCCTTGTCTGTACATGCCCTGATCCTGCAGTGCAGCATTTGGGCCTCTGCAGCATCTGAAGTCATTTTGCCACCTTGAAGAAGAAGCAGCAGGAGCTGTTATGAGAAAGAAGGTGCAGAGATAAGAACTGGGGTGTTACCAGCTAGGACTTCTCCATTTCCTGGTGCCCCTGCCTAAGTGGGTTTTGGGGACCTTTTTTTTCCCCTTGATGTTCCCTGGGCAGATGTCCAGGCTCTGGAAGCTCTGCCAGGGAGGTGCTGTAACACGCTGAGCACTCTGCTCCCTGTGCCTATTCCTGTCCTGCAGCTGGTGGTGTGACTATACCCAGACTGCTGCTCCATGCCAGGACTGTGCCTCCCCTCTTTCCATCATCCCGGATCTACAGCATAGGTTGCTGTGGCCACTGAGCAGCTATTTTTGTAGGCAGATTATGGAATCAGGAAGATGTGTTGTAGCATTAATAGTTGCTCTGTCTCTGAACTACCTAAAGGGAGGTTGTGGTGAGGCTGGTGTTGGTCTCTTCTCCCCAGTTGCTGATGACAGGATGAGAGGAAATGGCCTCAAGTTCCATCAGGGGAAGTTTAGGTTGGAGATTAGGAAGAAGTTCTTTACTGGGAGGGTGGTTGGGCACTGGAATGGGCTGCCCAGGGAGGGGGTGGAGTCACCGTCCCTGGGGGTGTTCAAAAAAGGGGTTGATGAGGCACGTGAGGCCATGGTCTGATGGTCAGGAATATGATGGGATAAAGGTTGGACTTGATGACCCTGGAGGTCCCTTCCAAGCATAATGATTTTATGATTCTATGGATCATGATTGAATGAAGAACACAGCTACCTCCTTGCTCTCACCCAAGCATCTGATGCTCGTGCAACTCCATGCAGTTTGGTGTAAATGCTGTACAGCTGAACTCCACATGAGATGCTGCAGCACCCCAGGTGCTTCTCGGGACAACAGGCTTTTTTTGACCAGGCATTTAGCTTCTGATGCTGTAGGAGCACAAGGACTTGCTCAGCCTTCCCTCTGCTGGGGGCAAAGGTGTTAAAACCTCCAGCAAAGGCACATCTGCTGGGAGAGACAAGTCCACTGCAAGATGGTAGAGCAGTCAACTCTGCTTCTGCTGGGATAACTGCTTCTTCCCTGTCTTAATTTATCCCTCAGATAGCAGCCCCTGCCTGGGACTGCCTTGGCCAGGACTTTGTAGAAGCAATTCTGAAGAGCAGCATCCTACCCCCAGTACCATATTCATCTGCTCAGCCTTTGTTTAATGTACTTTCTCCTCCACTGACATCATGCTCTGCTGCTGCCAGAGACCCAGTCTGCAGCCAGAACGGGGTCCAGCAGCAGCTCCAGGCTCCCACGTCCCATTCCCCAAGCACTGGCCAAGCCAAGTTTGTACATCTGTTTCTGCTGGACTTTGGATTCAATACATCTTATTAAAATGATTTTGTTTGGTTTATTTCGGTATGTTGACACAAGTTCTTGGCCCTCTGTGGCTCGTGTTTGCACACCCCTTGCCCTGGCATGGGCAGCTGTGGGAAGCTGGGATTGCTGGCTGGAGGAGGGGGAAGGGGAATGCCAAGGGCAAAATACCTGACAGGAGCAGAGAGGGGAGAAAGAGGAGAAGTGTTTCAATATACAAGGAGAGGAAGTAGGTACAGTTACAATTTGGAAAGATGCAGACACTGCAAAGACTGCTGAGCAGCCACTGGGGTCTGTCCTGAAGAGAGAGCCTCCAAACCCCACGTTGGTGGGATGTAAGAGAGCCAAGCCCCCTATTTATGGATCTGACTTCAGATTTGTTCTGAGGAACTTCCATCTTCTCTTCACACGGCCAGGTACCTACTTCACCAGCATCACCTGCATCGCTAGATGTTCAGGTCTTGCTGTTGACAGAGCACTGGATCAGGCTGCCCAGAGAGGTTGTGGAGTCTCCTTCACTGGAGACATTCAAACCCCGCCTGGATGTGTTCCTGTGTGATGGACTCTAGGTGACCCTGCTCTGGCAGGGGGGTTGGGCTGGATGATCCTTCGAGGTCCCTTCCAACCCTAGAATTCTGTGATTCTGTGATTCTCTGTTCAGGTTCCCAGTGACTTTGTTGTGAGCAAGGCCCTGCCCTTCTCAGCAGCTTCTGCACCAGGTCCCCATTTCCTTGAGCACTGCTGAGCTGCAGTGGAACACGTTTCTCCCCTGGAATGTGGGAGTGGTCCACATAGCAGTGGTAAAGTCTGGTTGTCTGCTATCTTCTGAAGCCTGACAAGCAGCAGAGCAGGAGGACTCTGAGGTGTCAGGCTCAAACTGACTGGGACAACCATCTTCTCCATGGTGACCGAGCCTTGCACGCCTGTCCTTGGGCATGCCAGCAGATCCCCAGGAGTGTTGCCTGCCCAGTTCTCCTGTGCCCACTGGCAGATCTGACGTGTTTGAACCTTGGTGCATGGTGGAATGCCATCAGTTTGCATTCTTCACGCTCTGTGCAGAAGGAGCAGTGGGCCAGCAAAGACATAATGAAAATATTGCTCGTGGTGGTTTCTACCGGGGCATCCTGCATTGCCTCTGTGTTGTGTATGGCCTGATGCTACACACTTCAAAGGTTGAGCAGCATATTACAGAATCCCAGCATGGTGGGGGTTAGAAGGAACCTCTGGACATCATCTGGTCCAACTCCCTGGCTCAAGCAGGGTCACCCAGAGCAGGTGGCACAGGATCGTGTCCAGGTGGGTTCTGAATACCTCCAGAGAATGAGACACACACACACACACACCCCCCAGGCAACCTGGCCCAGTGCTCTGGCACCCTCAGGGTAAAGTTTCTCCTCATGTTCAGATGGAACTTCCTGTGTTCCAGTTTGTGCCCATTGCCCCTTGTCCTGTCACTGGGCACCACTGGGAAGAGTCCCATTCTCCTGACACCCCCTGTAGATATTGATAAGCGTTGATAAGATCCCCTCTCAGCCTTCTCCTCTCCAGGCTGAACAGCCCCAGGTCTCAGCCTTTCCTCAGGACAGAGATGCTCCAGTGTCCCCATCATCTCTGTAGCCCTTTGCTGGATTCTCTCCAGTAGCTCCGTGTCTTTCTTGAATGGGGGAGCCCAGAACTGCACCCAGTAGTCCAGATGTGGCCTCACCAGGGCAGAGTAGACCCTCCCTTGACCTTCTGGCCACACTCTTCTTACTGCATCCTGGTGTTCCTGGCTGTGTGATGTAGCCACGATGCCAGCTTTGCCCTGTGCCTACCAGGAGCTCTGTGTGCATGGCTGGCACCTTTGAAAAGCTCAGATGCCAAGTTATTGCCACCATGCTCGGAGGTCGATGGTGTCCCAGCCCAATCCTACCACTTTCACAGAATCCCAGAATCCTAGGGGTTGGAAGGGACCTTGAAAGCTCATCCAGTCCAACCCCCCTGCCAGAGCAGGGTCACCCAGAGTCCATCACACAGGAACGCATCCAGGCGGGGTTTGAATGTCTCCAGCCAAGGAGACTCCACAGCCTCTCTGGGCAGCCTGGTCCAGTGCTCTGGCACTCTCACAGGAAAGAAGTTCTTCCTGAGATTCACATGGAACCTCCTGTGCTCCAGTTTGCATCCATTGCCCCTTGTCCTATCATTGGCCATCACTGAAAAAAGCTTTCCCATAGCTGCTGTGTGAGGCTGAGCAAGCTTCAGGCCCATCACAGGAGCTGCCCCAGAAGTCAAGGGCAGAGCAGGGCTGACGTTGGGTGGGCAGGGTGGGGTTGAGCGGGGTGGCTGTAGGGCAGCACACCTCATCTGACTCCAGTGCCTGCTTAGGAGTGAGTGTTTGTGTTGATCCTTTGACTGTGTCCTGGGGTAACTCAGGTTTTTCTGCCACGTGGGCTGGTGTTGCATAATCCCAGGCTGTTTATCAGGCAGCACCCATGGGGCTTGCTGGGGAGGGCAGGTTTCTTGTTGGTTTTTTTCTCACTGCATGTTGGGATCAAGATAGCCTGCCAAGAAGATCAGCTTACCTGCTTCTTCTTGCTAGCAGGCCAAATGGAGCTCCAGTTTGGTGCTGACCATATCATGATGTCCTCCCAAGCCCTCCTCATGGTTTCTGGTTTGGTTCCCATTCTTTGGTTGGTTTCACATTGCTACACACCTGGGTTGGGTTGGGGGTTGAAGTGTTCAATTCGAAGGGATGGAGTTTTAACCTCTTTCTGTTCACCAGCTGCTGAGGTGGCTCTGCCTGTGTATTCACATGTCCAAAGTGCACTGATCTTCACAATGAGCTGTTGTGAAAGCAGGAGCCTTGGGAAGCAGGACGTTTGGGATCTGCTTTTACCACTGCCATGACCCAGGTGGCCAAGTCCTTTCTGTTCTCTGCCTGTCTCCCCTCTTCAAAATGTTTTTGTGCTCTTGAAGAGGGGATGGGGAAGGAAAAGGAAAGAACAGGAGAACTATGCTGACAAGTCTCCAGCCACACTAGCTCACTAGATTCCAGCCTATGGTGTATGGACCTTCAGGGGTCCATAACCTGCTTCTTGGAAGAAAAAGAGAAGCACATTCTTCAATCTTGTCCAGATTTCTGATTTTTTTTTTTTTTTAATGAAATCTGCGTTTGACACTTTTTATACTTGGGTCAGCAGCACTCAGGGGTTAAGTGTCCACTGCTCTAGATGTCAGCATCCATCTAGATGTCTAGATCACCCAAGGACTTGGATGGATGTTATTTAAACTCCCCTCAGCCTTGCTGGAATGAGTTGCTGGTGAGAAACTGTTTCTGCACGGGAAAGCCCAGGGGTTTTTTTTTGAAGCAGCTGCTTTGAGGACTTGGAGCCACTGAAGGTGGTGAGGTGGGAGGTGCTGGAGAGGAGCTGTGGGAGTGAGCTGAGGGTGAGGGTACCAGTGATGAGGTGGCAGATGAGAATCCGTGCAGAGAGAGCATTGTCCCAGGAGGAGATGTGTTCTGGAGGGATGACAATAGCTTCATGGGAGCATCAGTTCAGTGGTAAAAGGGATAATAAAGGGGAAAATGCTAGGATTAGCTCACAGAGGAGCAGGGACCTGTACCAGTACCAGCTACAGCCTGCTTCCCTTCTCCATGGTGCACCTTCATCTCCACTCTCCAAAGCAACACTATAAATCCAGAAAAGGTTCGGGTGAGGATGGTCAGAAATTCAGGGAATAGATAAATAAGCCAGGAGTTGTCAGCTGGAAGAGGGATGATCCCAGGGGGGGTTTGGAGAGGTCTGTGTAACGATGCATGTTCTGGAGAGACTGAACACATAGTCTGCTGCCTTCTCCAGTGCAAGAACTACAGGGTATCAAACCCAAGGAGTAGGAGGCAGGTTCTCACAGAGCTTGCAGTTACGCTGTGAAACTCCTTGTCATGGTGTACAGTGGATGGATGTTTGCATGTGCTTAAAGGAGGATGGGGCAGTTTAATGGCAAGAAAATCCTTTGAGAAGCACTGAGTGAACCACATCTCCATCAGGTTCAGTGTGTCTGTGCTGGGGGTGGTTGGGCACTGCTGCTCGGTAAGAGCAGGAGACAGGCACGTCCTCTCCCTTCTTAAAGAGGGTCCTCGTTGGGGTGACCCCCCATCCCATATGGCCATTCTTCTCAAGAACATGCAGATAACATCTCATCTCTCTGCTGTCTGGGTCGCAGCAGTGGCTTCTGGAAGTGCTTGAGTACAAGTGGTCCAAAGGTTGAAGCATCTGGAGGGGTTGCAGAGGCAGGCATGGGGAAGGCAAGAGGAAGTCTGATTCAGCCCTCATCAAAGCACTGTTGGGTTTTGTAAAGGAAGAAGCTGTTGAGTCACTGGAGGCGTGAGTGGGATGGTAGGAGTCCAAGGAAAGGTTGTCATATCAGAGAGCCATTACTAGGTGGCGATAGTAAATTGTAAACGATGCAGAAAAGTCCCAAGTTCCCAGCAAGTGGTTTTGTATTTGGACAGAAGCTGGAGGACGCATTGGGAAAATCCATGTGGTGAGTTGCTGCCCTCTCTGCTGGTAATCCACGATAATGCCAGACACTTTTGACAGGGGTGTGCTATTTAAATCAGCAGGCCCAGATAACTTTGACCTAGAAGGATTAGATGTGCTGATTGTTATTTTTAATTCAGAGTATTAGGCAATTTCAGAAGACTGGCTGGAGTTGGCCGGCGCTGGAGTGACCCCTATGCCATTGCCCTCGTGTTTATTCTGGGCAGAATTTTAGAAATACTGGTACATTATGTGATTAATAAATAACTCAAGGTTAGGCATATAATGAACGCCACTCATCTCATGTTTATACTGAGTACAGTAAGTTCTCTCAAACAAATCTGGCTGTTTTTGTAAGATGACCGTGGTGATTTGAGAAGCCTGGCAGATTTAAAGCTGTGTCTGGTCCAGATCCAGCACTGCACAACATTTGAGTTGGAAAAGTTAACTCTGTGTGTCATTGGCAAAGTGCTGGGTGAGGGAGATTCCCCTAACTGGCCATCTCAGTGGAGAATAAGATTCCAATCAAGCTTTTTCCAGGCACTGGTGCAATACATTTGACACTGTCCTCGGAACCTTTCTTTATTCAGTGACCTCTCATGGGAGCTCATCTCATCAGTGCGTTCCTCACCACCTTCGGTGGTACAGCGAGTCCTGGTATCATGAAGCACAGGTCCTACAGGAGCAGGAGGAGGGCTTTTTCAGTAGGATCAGTTGTGATCTGTAGGTAGTGAAACTTTTTTTTCCTTTATACTACAGAACCTGCAGTGTCTGCATTGGCACACGTGTTTTGTGAGCTTGTCCTCATGGCTGGGCATGCTGTTGCGTCTCTCATGGTAGCCCTACCATGTGTAAGCATGGTAGCATGATGTGTAAGCACCTGATGACCTGGATGTAACTGATGACTGAAGTTCTTATTAAGTGCTTTGTAATGCCAGGAGTGTTTTGTATGCATCAGAGCTAGAACTTTGCATTTGGATTGTGTTATTAAGTAGCTTAGGAGATAAATTATCATCTGAGGTTGCGAAGCAGCTTTGTTAGAGACGTTCTGAACTCACATGTAACATGTCCATGTTTGGGGAGAATGAAATAATAGATCAGAGATGGGTTCAGAGAAAATGAAAGGGGTAGTGGAAGGGAGCCATAGTGTTGAAAATTCAATATTTCAATTGTATTTTTGCTGGGTGGAGCCTTAGCAGTGGAAGTTTGACAACAGACTCTAGAGCCCCTATCACTCCCTCCTTTGTTTTTGGCAACCCGATTTGGCATGGGTTTTGAGCTCGCTGAGGGTGCTGTCTGTGCTCTTGTCCTTGTCTTTCATGAAGATATTGAACAGGACTGGTGCCACTGTCAGCAGCTTGTTTGGAGCTGGCCCGAGGGAAGATGGAGCTGACCCTTGGGACATCTCTGTCTGTTCCTGTGGATGTGTGGGGTTTAACAGAGGAAATAATTCACCATTTCTAGACTAGGATTTGCTAGGAGTCCTTCACACCTTTCACTCCTAAACTTTGCCCTGAGGTCCATGTTTCAGTCTTGCTCCATTCCCTGCCTCCATTGGCATTCCTGTGATGGGGTGCAATACAGGGAGGGCTTGAGGTGTGCACCGAGTGTTTCATGCTTTTCTGAGAAGCTGTGGGTCCTGCTCATGATACGATCCTTGAGTGCATGTAGCTGAGCACCATTTGATGGGATTAAATTTTGAGTGCCTTCATGTTGTTGCTGTTTTTGTAGGAAAATGATGGCTTGCAGAAGTGCCTCAGCCCACCTTCACAGGGCTCCTCTCTGTGCCTTGCAGGGCACTCCGTCTGCTTTTGCCTCATTGCAGAATGTGCACTTTCTACTTTTTAACCTCTCTCCTCCCGTGGTCATTGCGTTTCCTCTGTGGTCCTTTGGCCAAACCCTTTGCTCCATGTTTAACAGATTCTGCACTACCCTTAGGTAAGACCAGCAGGTGGTTGAAACACCTTCTTCCACTTCCAGCTGGGACAGACTGCGTAAGGATCCACCCGTATCTGTTTAAAATACAGGTGGTTGTTATCCTGCTGTGTCTATCTCAGGCTTTCTGATGGACGTCCATCTCTCTGTGAGATGTCATTTTGATTTTGCAATTCATAGAAACGCTCCGAAGAGCTGAAGAAGATCCTGACTGTACTTGAAGTCATCTTATAAGATAGCGTGTCCTGCTTTCCTTAAACTCTCTGATAAGAGGAGTGTTCCTTGTGACTCCCTGCCTGCCATAGCTGGTCTCCTACGAGAGGCAAGGATAAGACATCTTGAGCAGCAGTGGCAGCTGGAGTTGGCTGGGTTAGTGGATTCTGGTGGCATTCAGTGGCCACAAACAGAATCACAGAATCACAGAATCTAAGGGGTTGGAAGGGACCTCGAAAGATCATCTAGTCCACCCCCCCTGCCAGAGCAGGGTCACCCAGAGTCCATCACACAGGAACGCATCCAGGTGGGGTTTGAATGTCTCCAGTGAAGGAGACTCCACAGCCTCTCTGGGCAGCCTGGTCCAGTGCTCTGTCACTCTCACAGTGAAAAAGTTTTTCCTGATATTCCCATGGAACCTCCTATGCTCCAGTTTAAAACCATTGCCCCTTGTCCTATCATTAGTCATTACTGACAATAGCTTGGCTCCATCATCCTGACACTCACCCTTTACATATTTGTAACCATGGATGAGGTCACCCCTCAGTCTCCTTTTCTCCAAGCTAAAGAGACCCAGCTTCCTCAGCCTTTCCTCATAAGGGAGATGTTCCACTCCCTTAATCATCTTAGTGGCTCTCCATGGGAGCCATGGGAGCACTGTCCTCTCTGCAAGAGACCTCAAAAGAGAAGCCCGGGGTGTTGCCTGAAGAACACTTCAGCTTTTAAAGGATGAATTAATCCTTCTTCTTTTAGTAGTTGCTAGTTATGTCTGGCATCTCTACATATAAGACATTCCCAAAAGACTTGACAACAGAATTGTAACAGAAATTAAGAACTAAAGAAATGAAGAAGAAATGAAGAACTCAGAATGATGGAATTACCATGGAAGGTGGAGAAGAGCAGGTGGGCAGGGTGTGATCCCCAGGCACAGCCCTACTGGCAGAAGAAATAAAAGATATTAGTGTTAGAACTCACCACATTGAAAATTGGATTGTGTTTTGAACTGTCCACGGAATGGGAAATGTTGTTGCCCAAAGGGAACACTGAAATCCTTCTAAACTGTTGGAATATAAATGTGAGAAGGCAAAAGTTGCCCCCAGCCGTTGGGTTACGTCCGTGGGCAGCACTCACAGCCTGGGCTGAGAGTTATTTCATTAAATGCTTTTGCTGGAGGGTTGTGTTAGTGGGAAACAAAAATGTTTTACAGAGAGGAGCTTGTTTCACCACAGGCAGGATAAAACAGAAATGGGGTTTTAATGCTTTTTTAAAACAAAAAACCTTTGTCAGAATGACTTTGGGTGATCTGTTCCTTTTTTTTGGTGAGTGACAAGTGAGGTTGAAACCCAAATGATGTGTTCTGATTGATGACCATTAAATTCTTTTCAGTTAAAGGTATGTGAAAATTAATCTTGGGATCAGTCAGGAGTGGGAATCAAAATTTCCAGTTTCCTGCCAGAAAATTGTGTCCCGAGAGCTGTGGTTGCCGTGTCATTGCCCTAAAGTGCCTTCCTTGCTGAGCTGTTCTTCCACCTTGTCTTCTGCAGGATGGGATAAACATTCCTATGGGTACCACGGTGACGACGGGCACTCCTTCTGTTCCTCGGGGACAGGGCAGCCCTATGGCCCTACGTTCACCACTGGAGATGTGATCGGCTGCTGTGTCAACCTCATCAACAATACCTGCTTCTACACAAAAAATGGCCACAGTCTAGGTAAGTAAAGAACCACGTTCTCAGGAGAGGGATGCTCCTGCCCTGCCCTCACTGCTGTTCACTCTAATGCTTTGCATGTATTGTTACTCTTGTCCCTCATTTGGGGGAAAGATTTAAGAAAAGGGTGAAAAAAAGAGCATTAAGCAGCAGTTGGGAGATGTGAATCAGCTCCAAGACAGAAACACTTCCAGCATGTAAAGTGGTTTCTCTGCTGCTCAATTGAAGTGGCTGTCCCTGGCTTCTGCTCCTTCCCTCTGCTACTGCACAGCCCATGGGAGGCTGGATGAGATGGCTGATGGCTGGGCAACAGGGAAATAAAGAAGTGGGAGGTTTAGTTAGTGTATT
Source organism: Aegotheles bennettii (assembly GCA_013398125.1). NCBI lineage: Eukaryota > Metazoa > Chordata > Aves > Caprimulgiformes > Aegothelidae > Aegotheles > Aegotheles bennettii. Next base: position 73,316 of record VZRW01004088.1, on the reverse strand, counting down.
CATCAACTAACTGCAAAGAGACTGTATCAGCATCTTCACTTTCTGAAGTGACTTCTCCATCCATAAGCCTTAACACGCTGGTTCAAGAATTCCGAAAGCTAGATGTTAATTCAGCATGAGGAGTCTTACTTAAGCTCTGTCCTGTAATCTGGTTCATTCCACAGTTGTTTCAATAGTTCCCCTAAAGATAAGGACTTCCAAATTTTGCCCAGAGGAACATCTCATGGGTATTTTCCAGGCATCCACCGTATCTGATTTGTCTAAAATAGAAAGTCGTGGCCATTTTCACCTAAAATGTCTTTGCCTTGGGTGATGTATTCTCCACCCAGGATAAATTCTTGTATATTTTTTGGGGTGACATAAGGCATGCAGTGAATTTTGATAAATTCATCTCCCTTTTTGTGCTGGGATTTGTTTGGTGTGGTAGGGACAGGCACTCCTTTCCTTTGCTTCTCCTTGCTGTGTCAATTCTACTTTGTTTTGATGAAGAAGGTGGTAGAAAAACACCCCACTCGAAGCATTTATCAGAACAAAAGTCATTTTGAGTTCCTGGCTGGGCTGACAGTGGGATTGGAGTGCAGTGTGTGTCTGGAGGGTGCATGATTTCTGGCGAGCTCTTGGGGAAAGTACTGGGCTCCCTCACATGTGGGTGAGCTGGACATACTGGAGAATCCAATGTAGGGCAGTTTGAGGTGGTTGGGGGACTGGAGCAGGGCCAGGACCAGAAGCAATGGGCACAGGCTGAAACACAGAGGGGTTTGTACAAACTGAAACCCTCTGAACGTCAGGAAACACTTTGATACTGGGAAGGGTGACCAAGCACTGGCACAGGTTGCCCAGAGAAGTTGTGGAGTCTCCATCTGTGGAGATATTCAGAAGTCACCTAGGCATGGTCCTGGGCAAGCAGCTCTGGTTGGCCCTGCTTGGGCAGAAGGGTTGACAGGGATCATCTGTGACCTCCAGAGGTGCCTCCACCCTCAGCTGGTCAGTGATTCTGTGAAAAGCAGCATGTTGATCTGTGAGGGATGGTTACCTAGGAATGAGTTCTAGAAACTTGTAGTCCTGGTGCTTTGCAACACATCAAGAGGTCTTCAGCCCTGAATGGAAGAAAAGCCTCTTTGAGCATCCTTTGAGACTTGTTTTTAACATTCTGATTTTATAAATAGAGCCTTGATCAGGGGAGCTGCTCAGAGCTGAGTGTCTGATGTGGCTTCTTTGAAATTGTAGCTATTTATGAGCCAGACCCTGTGTGGTGCTGGGGGACTCCTTGGGAAGACTTGTGGCTTTACGACCTAGCGAGATCAGTCACTGGTGGAGACACCAGGGGTCAGTTGTAGTCCCTAAGTATTAGTTAATTGCCCAGATTTCTAATAGCTGGATTATTCTAATGTTAACTCACAATCTGTGGACATTGCCCTTGTCAGTCCTGTACTGGGAAGACAAATGGTACGAAAGCAACAGTGGATGGTGTGGAGCAGGAGCTGCTGCTTAGGAATGAGACAAGTCCACGACACCCAGCGACTGAGGTGCTGAAATAGTTAAAAAGATGTCACAAAATCTCTCGTTTTCATCACTGGCCTTGATTTTTGGTGTGTAGTTGCACAGCAGTGGTGTGATGGTTTGTGCTGTGCCCCTCTGGCTGGTTTTCCAGCTTCTCCATTTTCCAGCCTGTCCGTGCTGTTACTCCTCAGCACAAGGGAAGTGTTGACAGCCGGGAGGAGGCTGGGTCTTCTCTTCAATGAATACAACTTTATTAATTTGACATTTAATTTCCTTTTAGTGACCAGGAGTTGGCCGAGTAGAAGGGGTGGCAGCTGGAAGGTTGTCCCCTGCTCCATTCCCAGGGCTGTGCCATGCCTGGGTGTTGGGGCAGATGAGGCTGAACAAGGAGCACAGGTCACAGTGTTGCATCCTCTCTGCTTCTTTGCCTCATGTCCTGCTCAGAGATCTGTTTTATTTGGGACCTCTGGAGGTCTTTACAGCAATGAAATTGCCTGCTGTTCCTTTGTTGATTTTCAGCTCTCCTTCTCCTTCACTGAGGTGGTTTTTTGGGCGGAAAGCTTGTGTTTTCCCATCTGACATTGAATGATCCCTTGGGGAGCAGCCTGCCCCAGCGATGAACAATGCCAGTGGGAAGAAACAGGAAAGGAATTAAATTACACCATGCTTAGAGAACAGCAGGAGATGATGAGCATTGCTGTCTCCTGGGTGTCCTCCTCTTGGGCACTTCAGTTGTATGGTACAAGATGTGAGATGTATGAGAAAATGGTAGGTAGGAGACCCTCCTGAGAATTCACAGCTGGCTCACTTGTGCACCAGCTTCTCTCTTAGCCGTGGTGGCATATTGGTGGGACTCAGAGAGGAGGGATGGAGGACTCAGAGACAGTGATGGAAGTACCAGGGAGTTGCAGCCCATCAGTCATTGCTGAGATGCCCCCCCCCCCCCCNNTGACGCGCCCCCCCCCCCCCCCCCCCCCCAAAAAAAAAAGCTGCTGGAACATTTTACTGGCTTTTTACAAAAGCTGAATGAAAACCTCAGCCAGGAAGACTCTTGTTAAGAGCCAGTAGTGTCTATTTGTGCCACTGCTAAAGAAACACAACATTCAAGAGAAGTGCTTCTCGTTGAGTGTGGAGGAGAGCATGTCTGAGCCCCTCAGGGCCATCTGCTTGTCACACAGAGTGTCACGAGCACTGAGCAGGGACGTGGGAGAGGGGGATTGAGGAACCAAGACTGGATGGAAGCAGGAGCAGTGATTTATTTGAAAGTCAGAACACTTTCTGCCCTGGTGGAAACATCTCTGTGAAGACCTTGAACATTTCATGGTCCTTGTGCTGACCTGAGAATCTCATCTCTGTGTCGGGTAAACCCGGGGTTTGCCAGGAAGGGGAGGAATGTGCTTTTTCTTGATCACAGAATCACAGAATCTAAGGGTTGGAAGGGACCTCGAAAGATCATCTAGTCCACCCCCCCTGCCAGAGCAGGGTCACCCAGAGTCCATCACACAGGAACGCATCCAGGCGGGGTTTGGATGTCTCCAGCCAAGGAGACTCCACAACCTCCCTGGGCAGCCTGGTCCAGTGCTCTGGCACTCTCACAGTGAAAAAGTTTTTCCTGATATTTACATGGAACCTCCTATGCTCCAGTTTAAAACCATTGCCCCTTGTCCTATCATTAGTTATTACTGACAAAAGCTTGGCTCCATCATCCTGCCCCTCACCCTTTACATATTTGTAAACATGGATGAGGTCACCCCTCAGCCTCCTTTTCTCCAAGCTAAAGAGACAAGCTGATGTTCCCTGATGTTCCCTGCTGAAGCTGTATCTCTCTCCTCTTAGGAATTCAGGTCATTATATAATCCTGCTGAAGATATAAAAAATATTCGTGAGTCTAATCAGCCCCTTTGTGATTCCAGTTAGCTTGAGAGCAGGGCTTCAGGGCCCTGCCTCCAGGCACTGAATTTGTCTTGCTTTTAATGGAATTATTGTAGCTTTATCTTTCTCTGAAGATTATATTCTCTCTTCACCATTTCTTCCTCTCCTTTTCACCTGTTAATTAGGCACCCCTGCTTTGTTTTCCTTGCAATTTCTCCTGGTGCTTAACTATGATCTTCCATTGTCTACGTACTTCTCCATTTAATCAGGTCCATCAGGAGCACTGTATGAGAACTGTTTTCTTGGCCATCACGAATTCTGGATGTTCTGGTTGGAGCTAAGTCCTGAACTTTGTTCAGTGATGTCGCATGGAAACTGTTTGACATTGTATGTAGTCTTAATTCTCTGTTCTGGAAGATGTCCTGAGTGTCTTCTGGCTGCTGATGAAACACTTCTGACAAGTTTTGAGCAGAGTCCTGGCAGTAAAAAACATGATGAGATCTGGCTAGAAATGTGGTGAAGGTGAACTATGGGAGAAAGAGGGAGAAATGTGAGAAGTGTTGGGTCTTCAGCCATTCAGCAGAGAGTCTTGGACACAGGACATGATGAGGGAATGTGACTGCTACAAGTCTTGGGGATGAAGTGGAGGACTTCGCTCAGGGACTGATGTAGGAGTGTTTCAGATCTCAAACTTTGGCAGCAGACGAAGGTAAATGGAGCAGCAGGGCTATAAAAAGAGCATGCAGCCCTCTGAAGTCTTGGCATAGAAAATGTCCTGGTGTCTGAGTTCTAGTGCAGGCACTCGGAAAGACTGACTTAACCTGTGAAGGAAAATACCCATTCCCAACTGGTTTAGAGATTACCAGGAACAGCAGAAATAATGAAGAAATCTGCTTGTCATAGCGATCCATAGATGTCCATCCCAGCTTTGCCCAGGTTTAACAGGTTTGTCCTCAAACCAAGTTGGCAGAGAGCAAGAGCATTAACAAGACTTTAAAAATGAACCAGCTTTAAAGTGAATGGAGAATGTCAGACTTGGCTGCAGGCTGTAAGGACAGTTCTACCCGAGCAGCTAGGTTGGAAGATAACTGTTACCAAGAACATGTAGAGCTGTGTGGGTTAGAAGGTCCACAGGCGTGTTGTGTGCATGGGGACACATAGAAGTGTGTGTTAGGCACAGCAAGGTGAATGTCCTTTGATTAAATGTCAGGTGAAGGTGTCGATCACACTGTCCCCCAGCACTGAACCTTCATTTAGTGTCTTTATATCACCGCTTTGATGATCAGACCGACATCATGGACTTACAGGAGAGGCTTCTCACACAGCTGCTCGTGCTTCCTGACCTCCTCAGCTGTCCAGTTCTTATGTCTTTAAATGGATGAAGTTTGTTTTCAGCTGGATCCAGTCTTTGGAGGTGCTGCAGAGAAAGCGTGCACTTTCACATCCAGCTGCCTCGCTGGAGCTGGGGTTCTTTGGCTTTCTGCTGTTGACTTTGTTGGATGCAGGTGTGTAGCAGCACAGGTTCAGGGTGAAGCCTCTAAACAGACATATTTGTGCATTTTATTGGTCTTGAGTAATGGAGGCTGCGAGACATAACCGATGCCTTGATTTAAAGGCAACATAATAAGTTTATTTATAGAATCATAGAGTAATTTTTATTGGGAGGAATCTCTGGAGGTCATGGGTCCAACACCCTGCTGAGAGCAGGACCAACTACATCACGTTACTCAGAAACTCGTCAAGTTTTGACTGTCTCCAAGAATGGAGATTACCCAGGAGGCTTTTCCTGGGTCAGTGTTTGAACACATTCATACTGAATGTTTCCCCCCTAATATCTGATCAGAATTTCCCACGTTGCAACTTGTCTCTGTTGCCTCCTGTGTCCTGTCACCATCCACCTCTGGGAAAAGCCTCTCTGTCTTTCCATGCCCTCCCGTTAGGCAGTTGTAGGCAGCAAAGTGTCTGAACAACCCCTGAATATGACCAAACAACCCAATTTCCGTTCTCCTCTCTCCATCTTCTTGGCTTCTGCTGGGCTCACTCCAGTTCTGCTGTCTGTCTGGTATTGGAGAGCCCAAAAGTGAACATCATATCCCAAATTTAGACTCCCAAGTGTTGAAGAAAAGGGAGCAATCCCTTCCTCTCACCTACACTTACTGATACAGCCCCAGCTCACTAACACAGCTCCAGCTGCACTCTTACCAATACAGCCCAGGATGTGGTTGACCTGCTTCGCTGCCAGGACCTGCTCAGCAGGACCCCCTGCATCTGTTTCTGCAGATCTGCTTTTTCTTCATTCAGCCCCAGCCTGTCCTATTCTCTGGGAATATTATAACCTGGTGGAAGGACTCTTCAGTTGCTTTTGTTGAGCGACATGAGGTTTGTGCTGGATCATTTCTCCAGCCTGTTGAGGTCCTTCTGAATCACATTATGCCCTCTAGCGTATTGTCCACACTCTTGTTTGGTAACATCTGTGAACCTGCTGAGGGTGCACACCAGCCCATGGTCGTTAGTAGAGACATTGAACTGTATTGGCCCTACTGTTGATCCCCGAGGGACCACACTTGGACTTGGAGCTGCTGATCACAGCCCTTCATTCCTCACGGCCTAGCCAGTTGTCCACTCACCTTGAAGGCCACTCAAAACTCATGTGCTTGCCCACGTGCTGGGTGCAGCTCCCAGCTACACGAGTGTTCATGGGAGAGCCAGGCCACCTTTGGCTCAGAGTGGTGCTGGGGGGCAGAGGAGAACTCCAACAGCTGGCAGACTCAAGGAGGTTGTGTAAGGGCAGAAACAAACTTTCATCCAGTGGAGCAAAACAAGTGTGAAGTGAAAAACAGGTTTGAGGGAGGAACAAGATCTGGGCGAAGTGCTGGGATGAGGGAAACACTTACTGAACATTTTTCTCAGCTGGTTATTCAACATCACTTGTATGCACAGTTTTTGGTTGGGTTCTCGAGAAGGTACTCACCAGACAAGCTCCAGACTGCCATGATGTTAATGGAACTGTATGGGCTATCTGCCAGGACGTTAATTAAACCTTATGGTTCATTTATTTAATAAAACATTCAGGATTTTTTTCCGAGCATTTGATTTGGGATCTGTGCTGTTTCAGATAGTAATGATTTATTTCCTATTTGACTCCTAGAACTGGTTGAAGTTACCATTTCAGGCTGGTAATTACCATCTCAGGCTGGTAAGGTTACATTGCAGCTCTTGGTTAAAACAGTCCTGCCATGAAAAACAGAACAATGTGCTCTTGCTTCTGTGTGGCTGTTTTGCTGCTGCCCAGGAGGCACTGCTTGGAGGTGGGACCTGCGCCAGAACTGGGCATACTGGTGTGGATACCGCCCTTCCTCTGGCTGGGGACAGAAAGCATTGCTGCAAGACTGTGGCTTCAAGGTTGACTCCTGAAATGTTGTTTTAATATGTGAGTTAAGCTCAGCCTGAGGAGGTGAAGAGGGCCTGGCAGTGGTGGGGAGTGTGACCCAAAGCCGGCGGGTGGGAGCTGCTGTCGCTGGCTGATCCATCTCACCGTGCTCCTGCCCTGCTGCTGGATCTCACCCGTGGTGGATGGAGGGACAGACATCCTCCTCCTGAGCAGTAGCTCACATCTACATCGGATGCAGAGCATTGCAGAGCTGAGCCTGGGGGCGCCCAGGTGGTCAATGTGTGTTGTCTCTGGCCACAGCCCTGTTAGCCATCCTAGGCAATAGCTGCCTCTGCTTAAACATCCCTTTCCTGGCATGCCAGATGTCAATAAAAAGGGAAGCCATGCATTTTTTCCCATCTCTTATGTTTGGCACTGTAGCAGTGCAGTTGAGGATGAAGCTGGTCTTTGCACAGCCTTTCTTGGGTGCTCCTGGCTACAGCTTGGTCCTGTTGCAAGGCTGTTCCCCCCTGTAATGCAAAGTGTTGGATGTTCATTCCCATCTCTCTGGCTGGTAAGAACTAGTTACAGCCTAAACCTAAGCAACGTTACAGTAAAACTCTTATCTCTAAAGCCAAAGGGAGTCTTGAAAGCCAACTCCTTCAGAGTAACAAGGGGAGAAGCAAGGAAAAGAGGAGCTGCATTTTAGAAAATCCAAGTTTTGGGAGAGGTGTTGGAAACATTTAGGCTTTTCCCTGAACCTTTATCCAGATGCAAAACCTTGCAGAGGAGGGGGCTGGGGAGGGAAGTGACTTCTAAACGTGTCAAGTGGTGAAATGCAGGGTCAGAGCTGGGATCTACTGAAATGCAGTAACTTTTTGTAGCATGTTAAGGATGTAGCCAAGCAGGGAACAAAATCCTTTGTCTTTTTAATTCTAATATTTTTCCCCCCACAGGTATAGCCTTTACAGACCTCCCTGTAAGTACACCTATTTTCAGTATTTTAACTAGGGATGCAAACAGAAGGGAGGGGGAAGAGTGTGGGGGTGTGATTTTTTTTTTTCTGTTTGATGCCCTGTTGGAAAATGGGAACACACAGTGCTGAATGGTGGGGATGCTCCACTCCTGAAACTTCATAATCTTGTGGCTGGGCCTGGGGGCTATTCCTATCATCCCTCACCACCTCTAACCTCCACGTTGCTCCTTCTCCTGGAATTAAGACAAGGATTCAAATTTTGTTACAGGTCACTGGCTTCCCAATGCAGCTTTGACTGTGGGGAGTGTATGTGGGGGTCATTGAGCACCCTCTCGTGTCCCATCACCAGAGAGCCCAAAAATGCCAAATGGTGTTGCTTGCAGCTTCTTCCTGTCTCACCCAAGTCTTGCAGCTGTGGTGGAGCAGTTCCCTTTCCATGGTGTGGCTAAGGAATGGCATTTCTGAGACTGAAGGTCAGGCTTAGCTGGCTGTGGTGTGTGTGCTCATTGCACAGGTTTTTGACAAACCTCCTCCCCTGACCAGTAACCAGCTGGTGGAGTTGCTGGAGGGAGGTGTGTGGCACCTGTGTGGAGTTGGTCATTACTCCTCTGCTTCACCAGCCCCAATGTGGTGTAACTCTTGAGTGCAGTGACACCAGCTGAGTTACACCAGGCAATAACATCTCATCGGGTCTTACAAAAGCACGAGCTGCACAGCAGGTCATGAACAAAGCAAGGGTTGCTCTTTCTCAGACCCAAGTGTTCCTGCACAAGGAGCAGGAGTTCAGGAAAAGAAGGTGAAACCAGGTCAGGCAGACACCAACACATCCACTGCACCCATTTCTCTCACACACAGAACTTCTTGTCCCTGGGGTTGCACTCCAGTCTTTGTACCCAATAACCCCAAAGGCATTTCTCCTGAGCAATCTCTTAGTTTCCATAACTTGTTTACGCCTCCAAAGTGGTGGATTTTCTTGGCTGACCCCCATGGTGTGTGGAGGAAAGCTCTCTTTGCTTTGTTGTGCACCTCTTGCCAAAAATGTCTTTTGTTCCCCTAGTTTTTATGTTGTGAGAAATGACTCCCACTCCCTGTACACCTTCCCGGTGGGATTTATGGCTTTAAAGATCTCTCCCATACACCGGGCAGTGTCTGTGCTGGAGGACATTCCAGTTATTTTAATTTGCCTTTTCACAGCTGCTGTCAATACTTTTTTTTTCAGCTCCTAGGCTCTTTGAACTTCCTAACAGTGTATTCTAAACCAGAAACCCTCTTTATGTGGGTTGTTTCATAGTAGTTGATTCACTTGGTCCAAGTGCAGTTTATTAAAGTAAAAGAATATTTTACCTGTCCATGAATATTAACCTTTTGGTGTGAGGTCTTGTGACAGCCTGGCATCCATGGCAAGCAGATGTTTCTGTGATACACCCCTTGGTTTTAGGTGCTCCTGGTTTTCCCTGTGGATATAATTACATTAGGAGTCACAGTTTTACTATAATCCTTCTGATTTTGTCACTGCTTTGCCTTCTCTTTGGCTCGACTGCTTCTGAGGTGAGAGCAGCCTTCATGGGGATAGATAGAAAACAGATAGGTAAATAATTACCATTTAGGCTCTTATCAATAAAAAATAGCCATCAAACACCCATACCATTGATCACCTGTATTGCATCCTGTTGATCCAGGAGAACACAGTGAGCTGATGGATATATTTACTGTGCCCTTGTAGGCTGTTCCTCCCCAGTGTTGAGTCTCTGTTCCAAGTGGGATGAACAGCTGGGAGAGCAGAGCTGCCAGGAGGGCTCTTGCAGCAGTGAGGTCTTGCAGTGCTGCTGAGGTGGGACTCAAACCCCTCCTGAACCCCATCCTGGTGTTTCTTGATCATCCTTACAGGATCTCATGCTTGTTTGCAGGTGTGTCCTGTGCAGAGGAGATGTTGCATTAGTGTTGAACTGGAGGAAGATCTGCTCGGGTGTTTTTTGGGATCAGCTATTACGTGGCCAAGTTTCCCATGGTTAAATGGTATCTCTGTGCCTTTTACCAGCCAGAGTTTGTGGAGATGCTTTCCACAGAAGTCTCCTTCTGGCCTTTACAGCAGCAGCTAATCCCTAACACTGTTTTTCTGGGCCAGGAAGAAGGACAGTGTCCTATAGGCATCTTACCTTTGTGAATATCCCCCATGAGATAATTTCTCTATAAAAGAGGATGAGAGAAGATTGACTGGGTCCTTTCACCTCCTAACTGGATGCAAGCAAGGACCAGATTTTGGATGTTCCTCTCCATCTGCTAAATGGCTCAGCTGCTGTGTTGGCAGCTTTACCCTAAGAATCCCTGCACCCGACTTCCATTATTCCCATCCTCCTTTTCCAACATCTTCCCTTGAATTATTGCCTTCTTCTCTCACCCTTGCAGACACCTGTGTATTCCATGTCTTTTTCTGGCTCACTCGGTCCATGGCTTCCTGGTTGTTCTTCCAAAAGCTGAGGTTACTGCCCTGTCCTCAAGAAGGGGATGCCAAACCCAGGAGAGATGAAAGTCTCTGAAAGGTTTAAATGTGACAGAGATTGTACAAGTCTGGAGTCAGCAGGGAATTCAAAGTTGATATAGCTTGAAGGTGGTATTTTTCATTTATTATAGCATCGTGATCCAGGCTGGAACACAACATCCCTTCATCCATTCGAGGTAAAGAGGAGAGAACATCCATCATGTGAGAGATACAAAATACAATCTGTGTTCTTCACCTGCTAAAACTGCAGTCCAAAGATGTAACTGCAAACTGGGATGGAAACAGCAGCCTTACCTGAGTGACCCCTGAGGTTCTCTGAGCAGCTCCACACACATTTTTTGGCTCTGGCTGTGTTCCATCCCTAATTCCTGAAATCCTTCAGGGAGGGACCGTAGGTTGAGAGCTTTTTCTTGCATTACAGCCTCCGTGGTGTGGAAGCTGACTGGTAGTACACATCAGTGAGGAGCTTGGCCAGTAAGCCCTATTACTTCTACACCTTTCAAACTGAAATAACTTTTAGGATTGTCATTTCACTGAGATTACACCAGGAATTAATTTGACCCTTCAAAGCCAGTCTAGAAATTGAAGTGCTTATTGCAAAATCCCCCTGTCAGAGGCAAATGTTGAAGACAATATTTTGCAGTATTTGCAATATTAGGAAGTTGAAATGGATGCTTTCAGTTGAAAACCACATTTTATTGTGATAACTCTCACACGTGGTGAAGTGTATTTGCTTCAGCTTGTTTCAGTTCCCTCTAAGGAGTGTATGAATATACAGTGAGGGGAAAGTTGGGCTTAGTGCAGGTTGAAGTGAATACAAAAATAACTGCTTGCAAATAGAAGTGAACATCCCACAGGGGGAGTTTCCCCCTTTTTCACCCATTTAAGTCAATGCTTAGGCCTAACTCTCTTACTTACACAGCCCATGTCAGGTTTCTCCTGCGTGGTGGTTTGCTGAAACAAGAGGAAATGTGAAAAAGCAGAGTGTAGAAGAGCCCAAGGTGGGATTGCAGGGGCACGGAGGGACAAGGAAGGTAAAAAACAGGGAGGTTGTGAGCAACTGGCCACCATCATCAGAGGCAAGAGGTGGTCCAGAGTCATGGGGAGAGTGTGCCTGAAGAACTTGGCAGGAGAAGCATCTGCTAGGGATGGTGTCTCCCTGCCTCTGGCAGGGTGCTGGGGGTGAGTGTAGTGCCCAACAATCACTAAACAGAGAGGAGGCATCCCACATGTGAAAAACAGAATTTTAACTCAGAGATGATTTGTGACAAGTTAGGGGTAGCCAGCTTCCCCTCCAAGATGAACATACCCAAAAATGACTGGGATTTTTCCACTTTTAACTCCCAAGTGTTTTCCAGACCGATTCCTGGCTTTGGAAGTCCTTGGGGTCATAATACTCAAAACTTAATAAAAAAATCTAGAGTATGGAGTGTGGAAAAGATTTGACCCCTCGATAGAGATGTTTCCTGGTCAGCTAGGACTGAAGGAAAGAAGAGGCTGACTTTAAACGTGATGTTTTCCACTGGTAGCTTCTCCTTCATCATGCTGTGTTCTCTTTGCACACCTCCAACCCAGCGACTTCCCTGGTGTGAGGACGGGAAAGGAGGAGGTGTGCTGAGTCAGCAGGGATGCAGTCATCCTGATTTCTGATTGCAGTTTCCAGCCAGTGTTTGTAGATCCATTTTTTCCTTCGGTTTTGGAGATTTGATCATTTCAAAGGGAGAGCAGGTTGGTCAGGACCTTATCCAGTTGAGTTTTGAAACTCTCTGAGGACAGAGGTTCTACAGGCTCTCTGGGAACCTGTCCCAGTCCTTAGTCATCCTCTCAAGGAAGAATTTCTTCTTATGCCCCACCAGAATTTCCCTGACTGCAACTCGTGCCCATTGCCCTTTCACTGAGCCCTTCTGAGAGGAATCTGCCTCTGTCTTTTTTATCACCTCCCTTTTGGGAGGTCTTTTTTATCACCTCCCTTTTGGGAGTGGAAGACTTGCAGTTGGAATGTCCCTTTTGCCTTCTCTTCTCCAAGCTGATGCCCTCAGCCTCTCCTTGTGTGCCAGATGCTCCAGCCCTCTGGCCATCTTAGCAGAGCTCCACTGGAACCCGTTTGTGAATGTCTGTCTTGTCCTGGGGATGTGGCTGTGGAAGGGGTGAACCAAGTACTGCAGATGTAGCCATGCCAGTGAAAGCAGAGAAGAAACCTCTCCCCACGACATGCTGGCTCCATTTTTGCTAACGTGATCAGGATTCTGCTGAGTTCCACCCTGTAACAATCTTAATACCTCTGGTGAAAAGTAAAATCCACAACTATAGTAGGTCTCAAGGGGAGATCAATGATATTGCCAATGTCTCAGGTCTCCACAATAGTGAGGAATTGGCTGAATTTTCCAGATAATTTTAGGAAAGTCCATGGTCCTTGCTATAGAGGAAGAGATAATCATCCTTGCTTTCTTCAGGATGACCAGCTAACTCCCAGTAGTAGTTCTTGCCAATTAGACCTGGAGAGAGAGGTCTGCTCCTCCACTGATCTAACATCTGACACGGGTTCAACCATGAGCAAGGCACCACAACCAGACCCCTTTCAGATGGTGATTTCACTGTGTCACCCATGTGCCTTGGCTCATGCTTGCTCCCTGGCTGGGGCAGGCTCTGGTGTGTTACAGCAAAGTGGAAAAACCCAACACCAAACAGTTCCCAAGAGAGGTTCCTTCCTAAACCCCACAGGCTGTGAGCAGGTGCTCCGAAGCAGAAGATCAGTGATGTTTGTGCTGCAAACAGAGAAGTGATTTGTGCTGCAGAAAAGTAACATGACAGTGAATGGAACATGCTCCTGAAAATGTGATCCAGAGTGAGGACCACGCATCCCTGTACCTTTTCTGATGCCATTTCTCTTTTTCCAAGATTTAAGTGGGCTCAGGGATTTCATTTGTGTCCGTAAGCTTATTCTGAAAATAGCCTGAATTCAGAGGACTTCTAGATAGATCTTGACCACCTGCTTTCAGTCAGATCATCTTCAGAAGCTGAATTACTGGCTGAATTTGAGAGGTATTTTCACAACGGTAGCCTTCTTCTTTTCCCCATGTTTTGGTGGTGGGTCAAAGCTCTCATTTGGATCCATATGTTTGTTCTTAAAATGAAATTTCTCTGTTGATGGTGGAATTTCTCATGTGGATGTCTTGCTGTCTTGGAATCATCAAAGACCTAACTCCAGAACTCCACTGCCATCCGTTCCCTTTTCAGCAGAGGTGTAAAGTACCCTGACAGCAGCTTCCAAGGAATAGGAGAGTACAGTTGAAACAGTGGGGAACACATAGGTGGAGATGATGCCCCTTTTTTCATTATTGCTATTTGTTGGCTGTTGAACTTTGGTAGAAATTGTGGGAAACTGGGCCAGAAAGCGGACACGCCATAGCCAGCAGTGGTGGGATCGCTCACAGGCTGCTGGGGGATTGATCCCATGGTCCTGGTTTTGCACAATAATTTAATCACTTAATAAGTTGTGGGGTTCTTTGAGATGTACCTAGAGGGCTGTGGCCCCTTCCTATTCCATGTCATGTTTTGGTTTAAAGAGCAGCTCTCACCAAACCGTGCAACTGGAACCAGAAAGAGAAAGCTGGGTTTAATACAGGTTTCTTTTTCTTCCTTCCCAGTCAAATCTCTACCCAACAGTGGGTCTCCAGACTCCAGGAGAGATAGTGGATGCCAACTTTGGGCAGCAGCCGTTTGTGTTCGACATTGAGGACTACATGAGGGAGTGGCGAGCGAAGATCCAGAGCACCATTAAGCGCTTTCCCATAGGAGACAGACTAGGCGAGTGGCAAGCCATGCTGCAGAAGTAAGTCACTGTTCTCATGTTCAGCATCTTTCATTCTGTTAGGCTTTAAAAATACTTTTTTACAGCTAATTTATACTTTCTTATGGCAAAAGTTGCCAGTCGGTGTGTTTTTGCTCCAACTGGTTTACCCTCTGCTTTGTTGTTTAATAGTAGATTGCTGCTGTTTCAAATGTGAAAGATCTGGGAGAAGTTTTCAGCCATAGACTGCATGAAAGCTTGTAGGAATGGAAGAAGGTAGACTTTGAGGTGATGCCCTGGGGGAAGGGGAGTGGAGAGAACATGTTAAGAACTCTGACACAGGAGAAAAGCCAGGCTGTAAGTCAGCTCAATTCAGAAATAAAAGAGCAAGAAAGAGCCTAAACCAAAGGCTTCCAAACCCAGCCTAACTGAAAACACTCGGTATACATTTATGAATATTGAATGCATTTCCCATTGCAAAAAGGATTGAGAACAATTCACAGGAGGTGTCAGAGGTCAGGAGTATCTTCTGCCTGAAGATAGAGTTGACTAAGGCTCCACAGCTTGGGAAGAGGTAATGGAGGGAGGTGGACTGTAGTTGTCTGTCAGTCACTTACACCATGAAGAGCACGACTAGAAAGTGATGATTCACTGTTTCTCGAAACACAAGGCTTAGAGAAAAAGCACCTTCTGGCTTAAAAACAAGTTTTTTCTTTCACTAAGTATATGAAACTGTGGGACTTGCTGCTGCAAGAAGTTGTAGTGGTTTAAGTGTGAGTGGATTTTAAAAGATACACGTTAAAATATTCACAGTCATTCAGGGAGGCCAATTCCATAGTTACATTTTAACCCCCCAAGTAAGTCTGTGGCTGTTGCTTCTGTCCCTGATTACAGATAGCCCCATGTTTCACCCTTTTATTATATTCTTTCCCTAAACACCTGATACTGGTCACTGTCACCCAGGAGGCTTGGATGCAACGATAATCACCTACATGTGACCATTCTCTTGTAGTGAGTTATTTGCAGATCATTTACACTAACCAGCAAAGACTTTGAAAAGCAACTAGCAGAACCTGTTGGAAACAGCAATAATATCTTTCTTCAGGAAAATCAGGAGCAGGAGGCCTGTCAGAGAGTCTGTAGGGCCTGCAGAGGATTGCTGTGCAAAAAGAGACCTTGAGGAAGATCAGATCATATCCAGTTGAGCTCTTTGCATGTGTGTGTCCAGAAATCAGGTAGTCTGTCATGTTGGGACACTGCTTTGTGAGGGACTTGTCAGAGGTTGTGTCTGGGATTGAATGTCTGTACAAGAAGGTCTGGAAGAATTAAACAAGGGGCAAAAGAGAAGTTCTCTGGAAGCAGATACCTACCCAGAGTCCCAACGGGACTCGAGGAGAAAACAGGTGAGCTTGAGGCTGTGGAACCAAGTTTCTGTCCAAACTGCCTTAGTTCAAGAGAAGAGGAGGATGGTGCAGATGGTGCCGTGCTTCAGGAAGGGTTTTAGAGGACAGTCAAGCATATCTTTGGACAGCCAAGTGGACTGCAAAAGTATCTCTTCTGTCTGCTTCCAGACTCCTCCAAAAATGTCACCAAATCAGAGAGCCATGACTTCCCTGTACAAAAGCTGTTGATTCTTCTGCAATAGGACTGGGGTATTCCTGTGTTTGTTCCTTGTATTCTCCAGAACTGTCTCATCTGATGTGCCTGGTGGAGGTGTCAGCATCACTGTCTGGAGTTCCTCATACCTGCTTTGGACTTCTTTTTAAGAATCAGCATCATGTTTCCCATTTTCCTCCTTTCCATAGGCAGGTTTCAGTCAAGGCTTGTACCTCATGTTAGCAGTTGTCCATGTGTTTCAGCTGGGAGCTCCAAGCTCAATGCAAGAAGTCCTGCAGCTTTGGTAGGCCTCAGAGTATCTGATTTAATCTCTGTTTGCTGTAGGGACTGCCTCCCTGGAGAGCAGAGGAAGAGTTAGCGTGGCAGAGTCTTCCATCTGTGTTGCACTCCTGGATGTGCTCTCACTGGAGAGGTTGAACTGACAAGATTTTCAAGTGATCAAAACCTTGCAAAGGACTCACATGGGCAGCTCCTCTTCTCTGCACGTTGTTGTAGTTTATAGGATCTCTCATCTTTTTAGCTCTTGCTGTAGAGAATCTGAGTAGGAGTCAGCTGTGACTTGGGGTGGGCTGGTGTGGTGGATCACAGGAGGAGGAGCGGTGTAGGTCTCTATTTCTGGTAAAGCAGGAGGACTCAGAACTGTTCATTTGAGAATCTAAGTGGTACCATGCCAGAAGGAGAAGAACTGTGTGTGATTTATACAGACGAGTGTGCAGTCAAGTTCTGTTTTGAAGGAGAAAAGATGGTAGAAGCCTCTCTACCACCTCCATGACAGCAGTAGGCAGGAGAAGCACCCCTAGATGCAGCACAGAGGTGGCTGCTGCTCTCATTTGAACACTTCTGCTCTCTGCAAGTTCCAAGCATGGCAATAAAAGCTATTCCTTTGGAGAACCCGGGCTTCTGAAAGGTTTTTGTTGTCTGCATGAACATGTCACATAGGTCACAGTGGTTATTGTTCCTCAGGAACTTCAGGAGAGGTAACCCCTGGATGCAACCACGCTGCTGAATGCTTGAGAGTGGGCAGCACTGCTGTGGTGAGGAGCTGGAACACAGAACTGGGCAGTGGTTGCTGAGAGTTAGCACATGTTAAGAACTCGCCACACCACTGTGACCAGCCACACCGCTGTGTGCCCACACAGGGCCACCTCCTGCCATGCCACGGGCAGAAGTGGCGTGGGAAGGAGCTCGGGTTTTGTGCAACCTTGTAGAGCATTTAAATCTTTGCAGCACTGAGCCTCTGACTCCAGCTCCTGAAGCAAGCATTGGCCTTTCCCATCAGTGCTGCCAGCCCTGCTGTGCTCAGAGCTCCAGCCTGGCTGCTGCAGTGGACACAGAGGGATGCACTTTATTACCCCTGTCTGTACCATGCCCAGGGCAAAGGGCAGGTCTGGTACCAACAGCGGGCACAAGCACTTGTTTTGAGAACAAGTTTTGAAAATTCCAAGCCTGCTTACAATGTTACACCTGAAAATTATCCCTGACTCCTCAAATCCTTCATTCTTGTACTGAAAGTAGCTCAGCTGGACGTGTGTTTGGAACTGTGACTTGATGGGTCAATACCAGCTTCATCGTGAGAAGCCTCTTTTGAGGTTCATCACTAGAAGCTTTGAAATCCTGTGCTGGCCTTTTAGGTTTTGTTAAAATCCAGTGGGCGTTAACATTTCTGTCCTACACCCTGGGGAGGCACAAGTGCTTTAGAAATGGTCCGATCAGAGAGACAATTTTGGGGTGTGTTTTCTGACAGTGGTGCTCCCCCGCCCCAGCATTTTTTGAAAACACAACTTAATGTTTGTAAAAATCAATGATGACATTTTGCTCTTTGTAAAGGAGCAGATAGAAGCATCTATGAATGTGTGGAATTCATAAGGAGATTTAACTACCAAAGATACAATTGCTGGCAACATAAGTGATGGAAAAAATTCAGGACCAGAGACTTCATTTTTTTTTGAGATCTAATTGAAAGCCAGGAGCCTCTGAGGTTCAGATTTTATGTCTGTGTAGGATGTCACTGGCAGTAAGTAACACAGTACTGAGCTCTTACAAGTGACCCTTGGACAGCAGTAATTTAATTTTTTTGGTGTTTTTTGGTGGTTTTTTTTTTACCTTAAGGTGAATGTAGAGTCTCCCTTCTGTTTGCTGAGGACCAGATCCCTGTCTGGTTAATTTACACTGTCTGCACCAAGAAGTAAGACCTTGATTATGTCCTAAGCAAGCTGAGTTTGGTGGCTGAAATTGCAGCTTCTGTTGTGCTGATTCTTTTTCTCCAGTGTGATCCCCCTGTTTCACTAGTGCCTCTCCATCTCTTGGTGTTTTCTTATTTTCTAGTATGGTTTCATCATATTTGGTTCATCATGGGTACTGCTCAACAGCAACTGCCTTCGCCAGAGTCACCGACACCACGATCCAGGAAGAACAGACCTCAATAAAGAACAGACAAAGTAAGTCTCTGGGGTGGTCATTCCAACGTGTGACACGCTGGCCACGTGTCACCTTCAGGACTGTGCAGGGAATGAAGTGCTGTGGGAGTAGAAGGGTTATTCAGCAACAGTACCAAGCTGTCCATGGCACGCTGCTGGCTTGGTGTGGGTCAGTAGAGCTTGGGGACCACTGCTCAGACCACTTCTCACTTCATCACTGTGTCCTGTCCACCCTCTGGTGTCTTTGTCAGAAGAAATGCTCTGTTCTTTTCTTGCCTGTCTGCTCTGAGGAATGACCTGCATGTGTTGAAGAGAGTAGATTGGTTCATTTTCCTCAGCCTTGTTGGAAATGAATCGCTGAATCCTGGAAGAGATGAGGTGACTCAGCTTTGACTCCAGCAG
Source organism: Aegotheles bennettii (assembly GCA_013398125.1). NCBI lineage: Eukaryota > Metazoa > Chordata > Aves > Caprimulgiformes > Aegothelidae > Aegotheles > Aegotheles bennettii. The sequence goes on along the minus strand of VZRW01004088.1, from coordinate 54,872 downwards.
TTTCACACATCAGACTAAACATAATAGCCAGGGCAGAAGGTCCTTCCTGGGAGGTGGTGGAGAGCAAAACTGGTTACCTTGGAATTTACCTGAACTGAGGTCGCTGCATACCAGGATCCTTCTGGATTTGGGTTCTTCCATGCAGTCTGTTGCAGCAGGGGCAGTTTCATTAGCAGGGTCACAGGGACACATTGATTGCAGCTCCAAGAGTTGATGTCTTCCAGCCCCTTGGCACATTTTGTCTTCAGGTGAATTTTTTTGCACACTGAGATGTTTGCAGACTCACAGCCAACATGTTTAGCACACAGTAGGTGAAGAATTTGTGTTCTGTGTCTGGTCTGGTTACTGCTGTTCCCTTCAGAGTGGCTTACCTCTGAGCTGGTGTGGCTGTAAGTGCTTGTGGTTCCTGCAGAATAAGGCTTGCAGCTTTCTCCTGCTGTACTTTTGTTTTTAGCATTTCTATTCACAGGCTTGGGCTGCAGAGTCACAGAACATTGGTGTGTTTTCTGCATTCTCCTGGCTGTTGAATGCAGGCTACATACTGCCCTGGACATTCCCCTTCCCTTTGTGAACCATTCCTCATGTGACTGGTGTGTATCAGGAGCACCATGCCCCTTTGTGGCTCGCTCTCCATACATTACATACGCTTAGCCAGCAGTCAGGTTCATTTGGGGACTCTGCTTAGTACCCAAAATAACTTGTAGTTGCTGCTCGTTAGTGCTGATGGGCTTTGTGCTTTCCAGGTCATGCGTAACACAACCCTGGCCCCAGCCAGAGGTCTTGCTGGGGGGGGGTTCAGTGGTGAAGCCTTACGGGAGGCACACAAGACCAGGTCTTGTTTGTCTGAGACCAGGTGAGCAGGCAGGTGGAGGGAAGGTGTAAGAACTCTGAAGCTTGGGCTCAAATAACAGGTGTGAGGGAAACACAGATGGGAAACAAAAAGAGAGGAAAATATAAAAGGCAGTGACACGTGTGAGAGTTGCCAAACAAGGCAAAGGAGGAGCTGTAAAAGGCAGCGAGACATGAAGACGGATGTGCCAGTGAGTAGAAGAAACAGAGAAATAAAGGAGACTGCAACACACATTGGGGTGAGAGCCCCATCTTTGGTTTCAGCTTTCAGCTACAATAGCAAACAGACACTGAGAAGTGGGAGCCAAGACAAATGGTTGCAGATTGTTCCTGGGGATTGCTAATGAGGGTCACCGAGCTGGGCTCTCAGCTGCTCATGACTTGCAAAAGTCACAGCCTCTGCTGGCAGAGCTCCTCACAGGAGATTCAAAACCTCCTCTCTGTTGTTTGTAAGGAGCCCTGGAAAAGCAGAGAGGGAAGTGCAATGCATTTTTAGTTGTAAGTACATTTGGGTTTTAGTTTCACATACACTTAGAAAAAAGAATGAAGTGTGAACCTCTGTAGATCAGCAGCTCCTCTGAGTGTTCAGGGATGGGATCTCAGGTTAAGGCTTGCACTTGTGTCTTCTGACCCACTGAAGGAACACACGTGAGACATGAACGCCCAGGATGACAGATGGCTTCTGCCTTGGGTCTTTGCACCTCCCAGAAGTGTACAACTTGTTGAGCCGTTTCTAGCCCAGTCAGGAGCTGATTCTTGGAGCCAGCTGACAGGTGGCACATCCTCACTGCTGGCCAAGCCCAGGTGACTTCTCTGGGAATCCACTGAGGTGGGACTTGTAGGAACCAGCTTTGTTGGTGTAATTACTTTTACTTAGAGGTAGAGATATTGGGGAAATGGTACTGTGCTGTGGTTTAAGCCCCTAAACCCTCCAAGAATACTCTGCTCATCTGATACTCAGCCATACGTACGCTTCCAAGTGTGAACCAGCCAGGAGATGTAACATGGGGGTGACCTAAGGGCTTCCCCTCTGAAACTGTCTTTTCCCCAGCAGCCTCCTTGCTCCCACCCATTGTCTCCTTTCTTTTCCATTGCTGCATAGCTCTGTGACTAAAAGACTGAAGTCCCAGAGCACCCCACCCCAGTGTACCTACTTCATCCTTCAGATCCTTCCACTCTTGGTGTTTCTGAGCTACTAACAGATTCTCCCTCATTTTCACAGGCTTTTCCTCACCCTAATCCATAATAAACAAACTGTGGTCCCCAGTTCTCCCTAGCCCTTGTGCAAGGTGGTAGGGAGGAGCTGTGTGGCATGTGTGAGACAGTCTTCTGGCCGTTCCTCTTGGCCAGTCCTTTGTGTCAATGGGTCTCCTTTTGCTTTCAGGAATACAGAAGCTAGTATTAGCAGGCAGAGTGGGAGAGGCTATAGAAGCCACCCAGCAGCTCTATCCTGGCCTCCTAGAACATAACCCCAACCTGCTCTTCATGTTAAAGTAAGTATGAATAACTTTATACTCCCTGATGCTGGAATGTGTAGATAAGGGAGAGAAGAAAGAGGCTGTCCAGCCATCCAGTCCAGCTGCACACCTTGGCCTGAATTCAAACTGTCTGAGACCCCTTCAGGAGCAGGTGGGAGAGGACATAGATTCAGTCCTCTGCAGAGTGCTTGGACCAATGTAGATGTAGCCCTTTGGTAGCTGCTCAGACCCAGTATGGCTTTGCCTCATGAGGTCGGGCAGAGGTGGGTCTTCCCAGTCTCCCAAGTTGTGTAAGGACAGTTCCCAGTAAAGCTAAATGGGGACCTGTCCTCACTGTCACTGTGAATGTTGCATTTTTTGCCCTTCCATGTCTATTTTCCATTGGCCATCAGTATTTCTAGGTTGTTTGAGTGGGGGGAGAACTATGCCATATGGCAAATTTAGGATCTTCTCCCTGAAAAAACCCTCATAATTCAGTTTTGGAGTACCTGCAGAGGTGGTGGAGATGGAAGCCTGCTGTAAAGGAACAGTTTCTTCTTAGCACAATGGAAAAAACCTTGCTTTTTGGGAATGTCTCAACATTCAGTAGCATCAAAGTTGCAGTTTCTGAACTTCCTCCCATAGCATTATCAGATCACTCACAACACAAAGGTACCAGGAGTCTGAAATGTCTTTTTAAAGCCAAGAAGTTTCACTCTGGTGCAGTTTCTAGGACTTCTCCATTCAGTAAGGAAGGAAACCTCAGTGCAGAGCATCCTGGCTGTCACACACCCTTTTCTCCTCCTCCCCTCCTATGAAACCAGGTGTCGGCAGTTCGTGGAGATGGTCAATGGGACAGACAGTGAAGTCCGGTGTTTCAGTGCCCGCAGCCCCAGATCCCAGGACAGTTACCCCGGCTCCCCCAGCTTAAGTCCTAGACATGGATCAAGCAACTCACACATTCACAGTACTGGTAAGTGTCTCTGCTGTGTCTCCTGGTGACAAGAGTAAGTGTTTCATGTCAACTGCTGTCCATGACCTGCTACTTTCTGCACATTATGCTATGAATCCCAGAATCCTAGGGGTTGGCAGGGACCTTGAAAGCTCATCCAGTGCAACCCCCCTGCCAGAGCAGGGTCACCTAGAGTCCATCACACAGGAACGCATCCAGGCGGGGTTTGAATGTCTCCAGCCAAGGAGACTCCACAGCCTCTCTGGGCAGCCTGGTCCAGTGCTCTGGCACTCTCACAGGATAGAAGTTCTTCCTGAGATTCACATGGAACCTCCTGTGCTCCAGTTTGCATCCATTGCCCCTTGTCCTATCATTGGTCATCACTGTAAAAAGCTTGGCTCCATCGTCCTGCCCCTCACCCTTTCCATATTTGTAACCATGGATGAGGTCCCCCCTCAGTCTCCTTTTCTCCAAGCTCAAGAGCCCCAGCTCCCTCAGCCTTTCCTCATAAGGGAGATGTTCCACTCCCTTCATCATCTCTGTGGCTCTGCGCTGGACTCTTTCAAGCAGTTCCCTGTGCTCCTTTCATTTCTGATACCCAGCTGAGAGGACGTGCTGCTCCCATGGGTGTCTCTATCAGTTTTACATTAGTTATTTTCCACAGACAGTTGTCTGCAGAGCAGGTTTTTCTCAGAATACAGAAGCTTTTGAAGGTGGTCTTCTAGTACAGCCACTACTGACTCAGTATTTCACTGACTGGAGGTCTGGAAGACAAAGCCTGCTTCCTGTACCTTGGGTCTGCAGAAGAATTGCTTCCCAGGATGGACTCAGCAGAAGATGAATTGTTCTGGCCAGCTGAGCAAAAGGTTTGGGGGGTGCCTTGAATGAGAGCTGCTTCTTCTCCCATGGACTCTACCTTGCAAGCTCCAAACCTGGGTTGCAGTTTCAAACTGAGGGGGTAGATGTATGTTGGGAGGAATTGTTTGCTGTGAGGATGGTGAGAGCCTGGCCCAGGGTGCCCAGAGAAGCTGTGGCTGCCCCTCCCTGGCAGTGTTGAAGGCCAGGTTAGATGGGGCTTGGAGCACCCTGGTGTGGTGGGAGGTGTCCCTGCCCATGGCAGGGGTGGCACTGGATGGGCTTTAAGGTCTCTTCCAGCCGAAACCATTCACTGATTCTATGATGGCATGTGAGAAGGGAACTGCTCTGTGCCTGCAAAAGCCATCTCTGAAGCATCAACTCTTTGCAGTTTGGGAAATGAAATTTTAGCATTTGTTGTGGAAAGAACAGGATAAACCAGGACACCCAAGCTATCTTCCCTAGGTAATTACTGACCGCAGCTTTGAAGATGGGGTGGGCTGGGGATTAGGACCTGCAGAGCCCCTGGGAGCACTCTGAGCTCCTTCACTGAGCCTTGAGCTGCTCACAGCCATCTGAGTGTATTTTGTTCTGATATTTCTGCTGCTGCGTGTGACAAACTGTGACAGCCAAACATTTAAGGGGAAGGAAGATGGTTCCTTGAGTGCCTCCAAGCTATCTCTCACCTTCCCAAGCCAGTATCTTTGTTTTCCTGTGTTGTGTTGCAAGAAACCCTGGGTATGTTTCTCAGACTACATAGTCAGGATGATCCCATCGGCCCAGAAAAGCTCTTGGTAATGCCTGTTCTCATGCAGGAGATGCCTACACAAAAAACCCAATCTTGCAGTGCAAGGCAGCTTTCATACACATTTGTCACCATACACAGGACCTCACCTCCCACAGCTCGCTCTGTCACACCTGAGAGCTTTCAAAACAGGGATCATTTCATTGGTCACGTTTCAAAGATTAAGCAGAGCTGTTGTGCAGTCTACTGTGTATTCAAAATGCATGAAACAACCCGTTTGAATCTTTATATTGTCATGATAAAAACAGAAATAAACTCCCTAGCCATAACTATAACTGTATGATCAGTGGATGGACTTGGGTGTATCACCATCACTTCTGGAGGAACAGCCATACCGGGTCATATCATCTAGCCAAGATCATAGAATCACAGGATCCCAGACTGATTTGGACTGGAAGGGACCTTAAAGTCCATCCAGTGCCACCCCTGCCATGGGCAGGGACACCTCCCACCACACCAGGGTGCTCCAAGCCCCAGCCAACCTGGCCTTCAACACTGCCAGGGAGGGGGCAGCCACAGCTTCTCTGGGCACCCTGGGCCACGCTCTCACCACCCTCACACCAAACAATTTCTCCCTCCCATCCCATCTCCATCTCCCCTCTGGCAGTTGGAACCCGTTCCCCCTCGTCCCATCACTCCCTGCCCTTGGCACCAGTCCCTCTCCAGCTTTCCTGGAGCCCCTTCAGGCACTGGAGCCTTCTCTTCTCCAGGCTGAACCCCCCCAACTCTCTCAGCCTGTCCCCAGAGCAGAGCTGCTCCAGCTCTTGGAACATCTTTGTGGCCCAGATCCCGTGGTCAGTATTGGTTGCCCAAGGAACATATGAAGAAGGGAAGTCCATAGTGAGGTTTCTCCAAAGTATTACTCGACCCCCTGATGATTTGCAGTTGTCTTGGTGTTAAATAGCCCCTGTAAGTTCAGCCAGTCCTTTCTGAATGCCTATAAAACTTGTGGTGATGACCAAAGGTTTGTGCCCTGTGTCAGCAAGTTCCACAGCTGGACAGGCACCTCGTGGTGGAGCAGGTGAGACCTCAGGCCTGACTCTCCTCAGTGATGTCTGTCCTCCTGGATGGGGAAGGTTAGCTGGTGATTTTTAAGAGGATTGTTGTTATTTGCTGGGTGTTGTGTGAACCAAGTGTACCTGTAATGTTAAGCAGGCTGTGGAAACCCTGGGAAGTTCTGCTTGCAAAAAGTTCCTGTGGCCCAGTTTTCCCCTGTGCATTCATAGTTTTCCTAGATAAGGGGGTTTATAAGAAATATTTGGGTTTGTGAGAAGAGAGTTTGTGAACATCTTCACAAACCATCCATGCTTCATGTTTCAACATGAATTTCTGTGTTGTGTGACCCGTTTCTGCCAAGCTCTTACTGCCCATTTATACAACTTCCTGAAGCTCAGATGTTGCTGGTGAGCAGAGGGGTTCCTTCCATATTCATTTGTATTTTCTCTAAACCCCATTGAATCTAAGAATGAGGAATCATTATTTAAGATCTGCAGTCTTTCTCTCCTTCCTTCCTCTGGGGCTCAATTGTTGACTTCCCAGTGGAGTGTTATTGTCAGTAGTCTCATTTTCCCCTTTCTTCTTGACCTGCAGGAGCAGACAGTCCAACCTGTAGCAACGGAGTCATGTCCACAAAAAGCAAACAGAGTCACAGTAAATACCCAACGCTGAGTTCATCATCTTCATCTTCCTCCTCCTCCTCCCCCTCCTCCGTGAACTACTCTGAGTCCAATTCTACAGATTCCACCAAATCTCAGCAGCACAGTAGTACGAGTAACCAAGAGACCAGGTATTTTTTCTTTGCTTTGTAGATGCCTGAGGAGGGTGAGATGGTGGGAGAGGGCTCAATCTGCTTTTTCAGGAGCCAGAAGGGCATCTGTCCCCCTCTTTTGAACAACAGAGTAACTCTTCATGTCCACAGGGTCACCGCTATTCACAGCAGGCAGGAGCCTGTTCCAGTTGCCCTCCTCTGGCTCAGACTTGGAGGGTCATCTCATAAGGAATATTATGATGCTCCTGTTTCAGACACCCAAGTTGTCCCATTAAACTGATGTCAGAGCCCAGCATGACAGATTGCACAGAAACCCTCCCACTGAGCCTGTTTGGTTACTGCTGCCTCAGCTGGTCGGTCACTGCTGCCAAGGGGGTGAAGCAGCAGCTCAAGTGATGACTGGGTTGATGTCTTTTCTTGGTGGCTTTTCTTGGGCCGCCTCTACCTGTTGCCCAGTTCCTTCCAGATGAGCCTCTGAATCAACAGTGACTCGTTTCATCCTTGTGACAGCAAGGCAGCCCTTAGGAAGCTTCCCTTCTCCAAGGAGTGGGGGGGAGTTCTGCATTTGCTGGAGCGTGGAGCACACTGAGCCATGGTGAGAGCAGCTTCCTCTGGGCTCGTTTTCCAGGTTGATGTTGTTGGGCTGTCTGAAGCCCTGCTGGAGCAGAGGATATCCTTGTGATTAGTAAGAATCTCTTGCTAATTGCAGCTGGCACTCATCCTCTGTGAACCGTGCTGAGCAGAGTTTGCAGGATGCTGTGTGGTCTCCATCACGACCTCTGGAGAGTCATACAGCACGTAACTGAGTGAGAAACACTTGTTCAGGCTCAATTTACCAGAATCATTTAATAATTCTGGATTTATTGTTCTTTTTTATAGACTGTAGAGCCCGAGTCTGTGCAAGATTTTCTCATCATTTCAGTTAATCAGCAGTTAATTAGCAATCTCAGACTACCATCTTGAACGTTTAAGCCTAGAACCCTTGTGCACTTTTTGCAGGGGTCCATGGCTTGCCACAGCCAAGGTTTCCCTCCTCTCCAGTATTTCATCTGTTTTCTGGCTGCTGTTGGCTCTCCCAGAGCTGGCTGGGAAGGGGAAATGATAAGTGCTCTGCACCTGTAATTATGACAGGCACTCTTGGAACAAAACCCTGTTTCATAAATTGTCTTCAGAAGCCTGCAACAGTTTTTGCTACACGAACCATCTGACTCCCTGTGGTCCAGCTGGCTCCTTTCCTGGTTCACTGGCCATTGCTGGGCACCGTTTGCCATCTGAGCTCTTCCTTTCTTCCCTTTCTAATTTAGACATCTGACCTTTCTTTCCTCCTTTCACCTCAGTGACAGCGAGATGGAAATGGAGGCTGAGCATTACCCCAACGGAGTCCTGGAAAATTCATCCACCAGGATAATGAATGGCACCTACAAACATGAAGAGATCCTGCAGACGGATGAATCCAGCATGGGTATGGCCTCAGAGGCAGGAGTGGTGAAGGGAAACAGGAGGAGCTGGTATCAGGAGCTAAAATGGTGATTGGAAATGGGGAAAAACTTTGGGCTTCTTTCCCCACCCCAGTGAATGAGGTTCTGGAGATGCCTGTTTCACAGGGAAGATGAATCTGTCCTGGAACCAAAACTAGGTCTGGCTTTTCATAGCCTTGCAGCGGTGCTGGTGACGTTGTGGAGCAGGGAAAGCAATAGGAGTCAAAGGTTTGTTCAGCACTGGTCATGAATTCCAGCTCAGAGCAGCCCTGACACTTCTTGCAGCTGAGGAACTGGGCTGGCTGAGGGTGCAGAGGGTCCTCAGCACAGTATGGTCAGCTGTAGCTCTGTAACAGCATCTACAAGCTGTTTGTGGGTGCTTTAGCCACGAGGGAGGAGATGGATTAGCTCCACTACCTCTGCAGCTGGGGGTTCCTCCAGTTATCGTGGCTGTTGTGGCCACCTCATGCTGGGAAGTTGGTGGTGTTGTCATCTCTGGAGGTTTTCTGAGTCCAGGGTTTGTTAAACCAGGGGTTCTGTGTTGTGTATTGCACACAAGAAAGGGTAATGAAGCCGGAGCTGCAAGTTCCTATGAGTTCCTGTGATGGACTACCTTGAGGTAGTCCTCAAGCTTTAAACAAACTGAGCTCAAGTATTCCCTGTACCTAACAGGTGCTGTGAAAAAACCACTCCTGTGGGGATCCAAGAAAGCTTCCATCGGGATAAACTCCCAGCAGGGAGCAGCTGTCTGCTCCAGCAGGGGAAGGAGAGGATGGGTAGCACATCACAGAGGGTGCAGTGGTGGGGAATGAGAGGTGATGGCTACTTTTGCACTGCCTTTCTTCTAGAAGACAGCTGCCCTCAGAGGCAGCTCTGCGGGGGGAACCACGCCGCCACGGAGAGGATGATCCAGTTTGGCCGGGAGCTGCAGATGCTGAGCGAGCAGCTGTGCAGGGAATATGGGAAGAACACAATGCACAAAAAGATGCTCCAGGTAAGCCTGGGCCTCGTGCTGGGTCACAGCAGTTCTCTGGGCCAGGGCTGGGGCTGGGGGTTCTCTTGCAGGGCTCGGGGTGGCCCCCACTTGTGCACCTGGTGAGGAAGAGGGGGTCTGCATGGGGATCTGAGGTCAAAACTCAGTGGACGTAGAGCATCAAGACCCTGTTCTTGGCACAGGAGACATCTACAGCTCCTGCCTGCCCTCGCTCTTCTCCTCTCCAGGTGACACTCTCCCATGTGGGCTCCCCTCCCGGGTGGAGGGGCCACCTTCTTTAATCCACTCTCTTGATGGCCCAGTGTGGTCCCTTGCTGCCAGGAAGAACAGGGCCAGTTCTTTCCAGGAGGTAGGCACCTGCCAGCTTGGCCATGGCAGGAGGTGCCCCAGCTGATGGACTCGGTGGTTCCCCTGTGTGTTTGCAGCCATGCATGACCTTACTGTGCCTTTCTCTTCTCTCTGACAGGATGCATTTAGCTTGTTAGCTTACTCAGACCCTTGGAACTGCCCCGTCGGTCAACAGCTGGACCCGATCCAGAGGGAACCTGTGTGTGCTGCTCTAAATAGTGCTATATTGGGTAAGGCCTGGTCCCTGTGGGAGCACTGCCCACGCTCTGCTGCCTGCTCTCAAGGGCTGGCCTGTGGCAGGAGAGTCTGGGAGTGGCAGGAGATGTTCAGAAATTCTTCTGTTTAGCTTTTGCCTCGCTTTCTGTTGCTGGGGACTGGCAGGGCACTGGTGCAGGAAGGCAGGCAGGGGGAAAGCCTGCAAAGAACAGATCCACCCGAACGAATCTTCTTTTGGCTCCCTTCCTTGGGTCTTCTTCAATGCTGCTTCCAAGGATGCCTCTTGGTATTTTCCTCCCTTGCTTACTGCGGAAGCCAAGATCTCTTTGGTGCACTCACTGCCCCTCTTCCTTCTTGCTCTGAACCCACCTGAGTCATTTTGCTGGCGTTACCAGGGCTCTTTCCCATGCTGTTTGGGTTGGCAGAGTTCTGTCCTGGCATCATCCTGGTTTCTGGGAGGGAATGCAGTTGCTCTGTTGCAACAGCTCAGAAGTGAAGCAGGTTTCCATAGCGTTGGCTCTGAAGCAGAAGGGAGCTGTAATCCCAGTTACCTCTGAGCTCATTCTGAAGGTGCAGAAATCAACAGTGACTCGTTTCCTTGGAGCACTGCCTCTGCACCTTCCTGGAGAGCCTGGCTGCCCGCAGTCCAGTGGTGGGATCAGGGCTGTGGAAATGGTCCAGCCCTGTTGATCTTTCCCTTCTGGTCTGAACTGTGCTGGAGGACCCTGCTCGGTGCAGAGGTCTGGTGAGTGGTTGATTTTCTTCAGCTAGCAAGAGAACTCCCCTTTTTCTGATGAGCTTTGCTCTTTGTGTCAGCAGGATGGATTATGGTTGGATCCAGGTATGAGCAGTCTCTTGCCCTCGTCTGTGTCCTCAGAGCTGAATGTTTCAGTCTGCTCTTCCATTTTCCTTAGACAAGCACGTTCTTTGGCCCAACTGCTTGTTGTCCTTTGCTCTGCTGTCCTGAACCTGGCTCAACCTCACGCTGGGTGTGCCAGAAGGAGATTTAGAGATTGTCTTCTGGTGGAAGGAACAGCTTGATGGACAAAAGCTGTGAGGGCTCCTGTTCTCTCTGAGCAGAAATTAGATGGTCTGGGAAGGAGAGTCCCTTCCCCTGACAGTCAGCACGGGCAGGTGTCCAGCAGGGTGGCTCAGTTGTTTGTCCCATGCTGGAGGAGCATGGACAAGTTGCTGAGGGGTGTCACCAGGCAGACATGAAAGCTGATGTCTGGACATGCTTCATCACAGAGGTCGCAAGACACCTTGTCTAGCTCAGCTGAGGGTTCCCTCTTGCATACATAGCAAACATGAAGCTGAAGAGAAGTGGTGACCAGTGAGTGAGTTTGTCTTGGGCTTGGACTACTGTGTAGACTTGCACGGGTGGGGGAGATAGAGAGGTTGACTCTCACTTGGTGCTGAATTCTCCTGCTCTTCCTTATTCTTCCATGCTTTGGTCTGTCATGCTTTGAGGGTTGTCTGGCAGACACAGAGGCAGCAGGAGCTCCACTGCCTTTTTCTTGCTTTGGCCACCATAGCAGTAGAATCATAGAATCGTTATGGTTGGAAGGGACCTCCAGGGTCATCAAGTCCAACCTTTATCCCATCCTATTCCTAACCATTAGACCATCAGACCATGGCCTCAAACTGACCATGGCCAGTACTTGCACAAAGGCCCTGTTGAGCCGTGGGCTGTGTCGTGGGTGTTGGGGTGTGTGGAGGAACAGCAGTGCAGAGCCAGTGGTGCTCAGGAGTAGTGTCCTTCCAGAGCCAGCACCTTCTGCCAGGGCTGCTGGGCTGAGAGGGACCCGAGTGCAGGTGAGCTGACAGCACAGCCAGGGTGCCTCTTCTAAACAGATTTCTTTTTTTACCCCCACAGAATCTCAGAACCTGCCAAAGCAGCCCCCGCTGATGCTTGCCCTGGGCCAGGCCTCGGAGTGTTTGCGGCTCATGGCTCGCGTGGGCCTGGGCTCCTGCTCCTTTGCCAGAGTAGACGACTATTTGCACTAGCCACCAGAGCAAGATGGAGCTGACATCGTTGAGTGCTGCCCTTCACCCTCCGTTGCTGCCACTCTACACCATCACCTCGTTCGATAGCCTGACCTCCCTGCCACCAACACCCCCCCAGCACACACACACACACATTGCCTGGGGAAGGGTCGAGTGAGTCCTTTGCTCTGGGGCTGTTCCTGACCCAGGAACACTGGCAGATGTTCCCCATCTCCCTGTGGCCCCTGTGGCACTCAGCATCCCGCTGGTTGTCCTCATGTAGCGCCTTCCCATGTAGGGATTTCTCTTCATTTTGATTTGAGTTGTTTCTCATGGAGCCACCAGTATTTTATCTGGAGAGTTTTGCTGAGCTGGTTTCTGCTGATTTCCTGGGGAAGCTCATCAAGTTGGTGACAACTTGTTCTTTTCTTCCCTTCTCCCTCCATCGTGCACATAGAGCACCATCTTCTGTGCTAGTGAGCTGAACTCTTCTTGCAGTGGCAGTTCAGAGGGGGTTTTTTTATTTTATTGGAATCCTGTTTATTAAAAAGGTCTCTTCCACCTCCACAAAGTCACCGATGTATTTATTGCCCACAGACTCGGTCCCAGCCATACACATCATACAGCCCTTCAGGAGACCTGGTGAGGTAGGTCCCGTCACTGGGAGCTGGAGGAGCTTGGTCCTCCCTGGTGCACGCCTCCAGAAGAGCACCAGGCTCTCAAACGTTTGTCTTTGTGAGTGGGAAGAGCAGAAGGCTTGATGTTGCCTGTGGTAGTGGCTGCACTGTAGGAGCATCTCACAGCCCTGAGAAATGGGTGAATCCAGCTCTGAGAGCAGCTGGAGGGACAGGAGTGGTGAGTGTGAGGTATCTGCCACTGGATCGGTGGGAGCAGGTCATGGCAGCCTGCGAGAAACATCTGGGGGTGCTGCCAGGTTTTGTGCTGGATCACAAATCCCCCTTTTTCTCCGTGCAGGAGGGCTCTGTCACTGAGACTCGAGAGCAGCAGCATTTACTGACTCCCCCTAGCACTGATCTAAAGGAGCACTTCTAAGTTTTGGAAGTGTCTTGAGGACACCAGTGGGATCTGTGCTCGCCCTGGCAGGCTGCACGTGCCACGGTCAGGCTGTGGGCTGGGGTCAGTGCCACCTCTGAGCTGGTCAGGAGGGAGCAGCGATGTTTCTTTAAGAAAATCTTTTTCTATTAAGAAAATTATTTTAGTTTCAGGTCCAAAAGTGATCAGCAAGGATCTGTGGATGAGTAACCTCTGAGTAAGATGGACAGACGTGTCCCTGCTCTGGTACGTATCAGGCCCAGGGTCTTGAGTGCTGCCAAGCTTTTGGTGTTCAAAGCAGCTGCTTGGAGGTTTCCTGAGTGTGTGCTGTGACCAGAGGTCAGGTTCAGTCTGGCTGCATGGGAGGAGTGGTGCTCCTGCCCCAAATGAATTTCACATCCATAGCTCTGAGGAGGGCCCAGGGGAGCTCAGACCCAACGTGTATTTTATTGCTGTTAATGAATTGATTGGTTTCTTGAAGGGTCGGTGAGAGATGCACAGATTGTGTTGAAGTTTGCCTTGAAAATGGAAGTTGGGCTGTGCCAGTGCTTCAGACAGTGAGAACTTGTGTGCCACTGAAGAAAGGAGGGCGTTGGGTGACCTCTCTGGTAGCTCAGAGTTTGAAGGATTTTCTGGATTTGCAGGTGGAACGTGAGGTCTGAAATCAAGGCAGAGCAGGGGGGCAGGTGTCTCCTGCACAGCAGGAGAACACGGTGGCAGTGCATGTGCAGATGGTGTTGGAGGTGGCTGGGAATGCCTGTCACTACCTTTTGGTGGAGGTTTTGAAGCAGCACTAGAGCCGTGGTGGTCAAAGAAAACAGGCAACAGGAGATTTAGAGGTGGACGAGATACAGATTTATTACATCAACTCAGCTGAAAAAAGCAGAGGGAGCTCTGCATACCAGAGCATTTCTTCTAGGCAGGTGGGAGCAGAGGACTGCACCAAGCAGAAGGATTTAACTTCCAGATCTGGGGCTTCTGTGTCAGTTCTGGGGAGCAGCTCATGTGCCTGAAAGCTCATCAGTAGATCTCCACTCTGCTCGTTGCCCTCGTGGTGGTGTTACCCCAGCCTGCTCTCTGTACCTCCTGCAGTTGCAGAGACACTGGCTCGGTGGGCAGGTTCTTTTCTGGAGCCTCTGCTGCTGGACCTGCCGGGCTGCCCATCCTAACCCATCTGAACCTGGGGCACCATGAGACCTTGGCCTGGTGAGAGATTCTTCTGCAGGCCCTGCATTTCTAAGAGCCAAGCCTGGGGCTAATTGTGGGTACTTGGGTTGGAAATATCTGGGACGTGGCTTTGCCTTCCACATTTGGTGACTTCCTCTGCTGTTGGTCACTGTTAGCTTGCTGCTGTCTGGCTGCAGCCAGACCTCTCTTTCATCTTTGTAGCAACACCATCTTGATACTTTTCTGAGTTTTCTTCGTTCCTTCTCTTTGTGGCTCCTTTAATGCCCCACTCGGTTTCTCAGCAAAGCTGGATTGACCATCCTAGAGCATTTGTTTTGGTTTTTTTTTGGTTTCCCTTTTGCTACAAAAAACCCTAAGAGGTGCTCCTAGATACCTGGTTCTTCTGGTGCCGAGAAACGCACGATGGGATGGTCTTTCATGGAGCCCCTCCCTGTGGTAGAAACCATCTTGCTGTTTGTTGTGTCAAGGCTGGTGCTGAGAGGCCACACTTTAATGTTGATTAATCGATCAGTTGATCTTAATGATGATTGGTGTGCAGGGCTGAGTCACTCTTCCTTCCCCTGGTGAGGTGCACCACATAGTGGCAGTAGATCCCTGTAGACTGGGCAGCAGTGATGCTCCCTGCTTCTTGCACCCCAAGGAGTAGTGCAAGGTTGAGTTGCTTTTCCCGTTCCATTTGACCCAGCTCCCAGCTGGCCTCTCAGCTCTAACCAACACAGAATGACAGAATCCTAGGGGTTGGAAGGGACCTCGAAAGCTCATCCAGTCCAACCCCCCTGCCAGAGCAGGGTCACCTAGAGTCCATCACACAGGAACGCATCCAGGCGGGGTTTGAATGTCTCCAGCCAAGGAGACTCCACAGCCTCTCTGGGCAGCCTGGTCCAGTGCTCTGGCACTCTCACAGGATAGAAGTTCTTCCTGAGATTCACATGGAACCTCCTGTGCTCCAGTTTGCATCCATTGCCCCTTGTCCTATCATTGGTCATCACAACATCCAGTGCTGCTGCTGGTTTCTCACCAGCTCTCGGACCTGGTGTCCTTATCCAGAGGTTTTCTGCTGTCACATATCTGTCCCATACCTGGTTTGGGTTTTTTTTACCATTTCAAGTGTTCTCATGGTTTCACTTTCTGCTCGTTGTGCTCAGATTCTGGCTGACATGGTTGTGGCTCAGTGTGGGGAAGAGAAAGGTGTTTGCAACGTATGGTGGAGCTTCAGGCTTCAACCTACCACTGATTCCTAGAGCAGATTCCTGACTTGCTTTTCCCAGGTTATTTTTCAAGGCCTCTTGCTCTTTGGGTGTCCGTGGCTGCTCCTTGATGGTTCGTGTCAGCTGAGACTTGGCTGGAATTGGTGCAGCCATTTCAAAAAACAGAACAGAACAAAACTGAACTGTGGTCTCTAACTCTGGACGTGGCTGTACACCCAACCAGAGCCTTGGTGAGGTCTAAAAATTACTTTTAAGCAAGTGATTTGGGATTTATTCCAAGTGCCTCGTGCTTTGCTCGGAAACAGAGGAGCTAAGAACACCCCCGGCTTCATCTGGGCTATCCCCCCAGTGTCACTTCTGCCAGGAGTGCCCCAGTAAAGCCATGGGAAGGATGGTGTAGCCCACAGTAGAGATGCTGCTTCTCATTTCTTGGTGAGGGTGACGGGATCCCAGCCATGGCCCAGCTTACAACAACACTGATGGCATCAGATCTAGGACTTCCATGACACGAAGTTGACATGTTGGTTGTTCTGCTGGACTGGCTTGAGATCCTGGAAGAGGGGTATCCAAACCACAGCCAGACACTGCTCACAGGGAACATTTCTCACCATGCAGCTCCAGGAGAGGCTTTCTAGCTGTGCTGTCCCTCCCAGGACATGCAGAATGCTCCAACAATTAAACCTCTTCCAGCTCTGTCATGTCTGCACACTCAGAGGGTCTCAGCTCTCCATGATCTGCCCAGTGTCACCACCAAAGAGCTGTAATCTACAGAGTGGGAGGCATCCTCCGGCTGTGTACTCTGGACACCAACCACTCCACCTGCCTTCCTCCAACTCATCATCACAGCAAGGGTCTCCTGGAAGGGTGACATTTCACAGGGACCTGGTGGAAACCTGCTTTCAAGGGCTGTGAACTGCAGCCCTGCACATCATGGTCTTTGGTGTTGAGCCCAGTGCCCTGCCTGATAACATTTCAGGAACTCCAGACTTAAAGCCTTGGTTAGAGTGTCCTTCAGTGGTTCTGCAGAGAGAGCTTCATGGAGCTCAGTTACATCACCAGGCTTTTCTCACCATGGCTGAGGGTTTGTGTTGTCCCCACAAGCAGCGGGTGAGAGCAGTCACATAGAATCATCAAATCATTTTGGTTGGAAAAGACCTTCCAGATCATCCAGTCCAATGTTAACCCAGCACTGCCAAGGCCACCGCTAAACCATGTCCCTCAGCACCACATCTACACAGCTTTGAGATCCCTCCGGAGATGGGGACTCCACCCCTACCCTGGGCAGCCTGGGCCAGGGCCTGACAGCCCTTTCTGTGAAGAAATTGTTCCTTATATCCAACCTACACCTCCCTTGGCACAACTTGAGGCCATTTTCTTTTGTTCTATTGCTTGTAACTTGGGAGAGATCAAGAACTTCGGAGTTAGATGAGGGATCAAGACAGTGGAGTAGCTGGGAGAAGTGTTTCAGGGAGGTGTATCCATCTCGTACGCCTTGTGCTCCAGCCTCTGACCATCTCAGTGGCCTCTGCTGGATGCAGGGGAGTCAAATCTTGTTCCTCTTGGGTCCTTTTGTTCCTCTTGGGACCATCTTGTTCCAGATGATTCCTCTTGCTGTTCTGTCATCCTGTCCTGGGAGGTGTTTAACAGGAGCTGATCCTGGAGAGTCGAGCGAGCCCTCAGTTGAGCTCTCCTGGGAGCAGGGAAGGAAGCGGCGTATTTCCCATGCATCCTTAGATGTGCTCTCAGAGCCAGCTTGTCTTGGGCAAACTTCCTCCTACCAGGTCTCCTTCCTTCTCCTTTGCCTCCCGCAATTCCAGAATTCCCCCACCTGTGTGACCACCTGTGGTGTTTGGTGCTGTGGGAGCTGCGTGGAGACCAGGGCTCAGCTCTGTGCCTTGTGCCAACACACCTTTGTTGAGTATGGACATGGCACATCCAGGTGCTCTACCTGGGCCTGCTTCTGCTGCACTGGCCAAGAGGGACAGGTCTGCATGTGACGGTCCCTTCTTGTCACCGTGCAGGATCCCACCAGCCTGCAGCTGGGCTGATGGTGGCACCTCTGCCGTTCTTCTGGAGCCTAGTTAGAAATCAGGCCTTTGCGTGTGGGCAGCAGAAAGGGACCTGCAGAGTGAAGCACTGGGCACGTGGCATCCAGGTTGTCCAGTGGCTGGCTGCTCTCCAGCCCCCACGTGTGCCAGAGCTGTGGCTGTTGCTCTGGGACACGTGGAAGATGTGTGGCTGTTGGTGCTGTAGCCCATTTCCATTTCCAGCATCCTGGTGGTGCTCACTGTGCTGCTGCTGGCTGATTTGGGGTGCCAGGAGATGGAGAGTGGACCCCTTCGGGAGTATCGTTCCTCTGGTTGTGCACACCAGGGGTTTTCCCATCTGCTTCCTTACTCCTTCTGGTTTTCACAGTGACATCTCTACCTGTCCTCAAGCTGTCTCCTTATTTTTTCACGTAGTCGTATGAAGGCATCTTTCCCATTCTTTGAATAGCTTGGTTCTGGAGGCTCCCTTGGCCAACTGGAACAAGCAGAGCTGGTTTAACTGGCTCTGGGGATTGAGTTTATCATTGTCCTCCTTAGGCAGCAGGCCTGAAGGACCATCTTCTCCAGCAAAGCAAACCTTGTTGGATTGCTGTGATGCTGCTGTGCATCAGTACCTTGATTCTCACACGGTGCGTGTGTCTTAGTTGCACATTTCAGAGTTCCTTCTGCTGCTTGAGAAGGTCACCCATGGTAACCAGGCTACATAGCAGCCTGTAAATGCCATGAAGCTCCATGGTGCACAACATGGTACCGGGAAGGTCTGTCCATGGAGAAGCAATGTGCACTCTCCAGCTGTCCCACGGCAGCAGGCGGAGAGGTCCATCACGCTTCAGTCCTGGGTACTGTGGGGCCCCTTGGAGCTGGTCACAGAGTGCGAGAAGGAGCACGTTCGTTGGAAAGGGCGTCCTGGTCCACCTGGGAGTCCCCTTTGCAGAAGGAGCAACTTCCTTTAACCCCTGCCCATGTTAGAGCAGTGGTGGATCTGGAGGGGAGTAGATCTCTTGTAGGGAGCTGGTGTTGGGACTCCAGCAGTACATTTCTGTCCCTAGATGTTTCTACAAAAGGACTAGGGGGGACATGGCAGGGGACATGCGCTGTGTGCTGCAGGGACACTTGTGCTGTCCCAGAAGAATGAGTGATGGAGGGAACTGCAGTCCGGCAGCTCTTACTCAGAGCCACAAGCTGGCTGTGGGCCATGTCCCATCTGCTCTGTGGGTTGGAGAGCTGGAGGAAGCCTTGGCAGGGAGTGTGTGGGGATTTGGGGAGGAAAGGGGAGCGGTTGAGAGCCTGGAGGCCTCTTCCAGAGGAAGCACTACCTCCTCTCCACCATCCTTTCCTGCAACAAGAGGTGGCAGGTGATGGATGAGTGACCGTGGCGTGTCTGTCCCTCTCCCTGCGTCCCACACCAGAGCTCAGGGCCTGCAGCCTTGAGCTGTGGCAGTGCCCAGCAAGCCAACCTTCATCCAGGCTTGAGGAGCACGTCCTGCCAGCTGGTTTATCTCCAAGGGGGAGCCTTAACTCTCTCCTGCTCGCAGGAAGCCGAGTCCCATGTGGGATTTACACTCAACGTCACGGCAGAAACATTCCTGGAGGCCGTGAGGACCTCTGCTCCTTGTTGACCTTCCCTGGCCAGGCAGACACCTTGTCTCTGGTTCCTCCACTTGAGTGCAGGCACGTGCTGTGACCCCGTTGCCCGGGAGGACTTCAGCTGCCTCCTTCCCTCAGGAGAGAGCCCAGGGGGCTGTGCAGGTTGGGCTTCTCTCAGGCTCAGACTTGGAGAGAGGAGGAGCAGCAGCGGCGCCTCTGGGGCTGAGGAGGATTTTCAAGAAAACGTTAAAAATCCAAGCGTGGTGACTCTTCCAGACCAAGGACTCTGCACAGGCTTTTGGTGGGGATTCCTGTCTTGGTCCTACCTGTGCACGCTCTCCATGGCTCTCCAGGCAGGAGGAGGCTGCTGGTGCCTGAAGCTCTTGCGCGCGACACGTTGGGTGCTGCAAGCCCCAGGACCTGCTCTCCAGGCAGCTCAATCTCCTCTGCTGGTTACTCCAAACTCAGGTATGAAACGCTCAGCTGGAGCACGGGGTCTTTGCAGGTTTCCAGCCAGCCCGGGAGGAACGGCCACCGTTGGGGTCTCCAGAGCTCTGCTGCTCCAGGCTCCTCGTCCCTTTGGGGGGGGCGGGGGCAGCTGCTCCTCTTTGGTACAACGTGGCCCAAGTGGACATCACACAACTCGTGCACATTGGTTCAGTCTAAGCTTAGTATTTGTGAATTAAGTTATCTGATGCTTCGCATGAAAACTTCAAACAGGGGAAGGGGGGGGGGATTTTAACTGAGAAAAAAGCCTATGAAAATATACTGGAAATATGGTAAAGAAATGGACGTTCTGCTGTATATTGACAGAATTATTTTTATTAAAATACACATCCATGTGCAAGAGCTGGCGTGGAGCATCTCCTTTGTGTGGCTGCTGGCAGCTCGAGTCCCTCGGGGCAGGAGCTGGGCTCTGCCCCACAGAATCCCAGAATCCCAGGGGTTGGAAGGGACCTCGAGAGATCATCCAGTGCAACCCCCCTGCCAGAGCAGGGTCACCCAGAGTCCATCACA
>VZRW01004088.1:11617-27004 GCA_013398125.1 Aegotheles bennettii | reverse complement strand
TTGAACTGTGGGGCCCAGAACTGGACACAATACTCCAGATGTGGCCTCACCAAGGCAGAATAGAGGGGGAGGAGAACCTCTCTTGACCTACTGACCACCCCCTTTCTAATGCACCCCAGGATGCCATTGGCCTTCTTGGCCACAAGGGCACATTGCTGGCTCATGGTCATCCTCCTGTCCACCAGGACCCCCAGGTCCCTTTCTCCTCCACTGCTCTCCAGCAGGTCAGCCCCCAGCCTGTACTGGTGCATGGGGTTGTTTTTCCCCAGATGCAAATCTCAACGAGTTTTGACTCAATGACTCATGAGGCAGCCCTGGCCATGGAGGACACCATGAATCCCTTAGGTAGCTTTGCTCCTGTGTGTGGCTTTTCCTTCACCTATTAAAGTGGCTCCATCTCAACCCAGGAGTTTTCTCACTTCTGCCCTCCCGATTCTCCTCTCTACCCCCAAACCCTGGCAGAGGTCCCCGGGGAGCACAGCTGCTGGGGTGGCAGAAGAAAGGACACCACTCTCCAATACTCCATGAAATAAACCTTTATTTGGTGGCTCTGCTGGGCGGGCAGGTGCTGGCAGGGCTGGCAGCACCCCAGGAGCTGGTGCCCAGCTGGTGGCTGTGGTGCAGGGCTCTGGGGAGTCAGTGCTGTCCTTCCACATCAGGGACCTCCACAGGCCTGTCCAGGAGGATGACTAAAAACCTTCCTTCCTTCCCACCAGGACATTGGGTAGCCTGAGTCAGGGCACCCGTTCTACATCACGGAGCATGAAGTTCTTTCCTTTTTTGAAGCCTCCCAATTGCTTTCTTCACCCAGCTCATCTCTGGGTCTGCACAGACCTTGGTCCCCTTCCTGGTGTTAAACCTGCCGAGGTGAAAGGTGAAGCATGGTGAGAAACAACAGCTATAATCCCCTTTGTGTCCATGTCATCCCCCCTCCCCTGCACTCCTTCTCCTTTCCCTTTGTCCCTGCACGCTGCCCCTGGGAACTTGGTGTCCTACAAGCAGCTCAACCTGCAGCCCAACACCTCTAGAGCCTCTGCAAAGCCACCAGGAGCTGCAATGGACTTGTGTCCTTTGCTCTGCCCTGGAGAAGGGGCCTCACAGCCGTCAGTCATGTCCTCCCCTCTTCACACTGGAAGAGAGCCACCCCTGGAGGCCACGCAGACCTGGCCCGGTCCTGCCCCAGGTGAGATGGATGACCTGAACCCATGGTGGCCCAGAAGACAGCACAGTGGTGCAGAAATCACCAGGACTTACACAATGGCTGGCAAAAGACACTCCCTGGGAGTTGTGTAGAAACTCTTCAGGTTGGTCAGACGGAGAGGGGACTTGACATAACTGAAGCAGCACTCGACTGGTGTGTGAGCACCTGCAGGAGACAAAGAGAGATGGTGAAAGCAGCCTTTAAGACCTTCCCCCACGACAAGGTTGATGCACACAACAGCCCCTAAGTCCTGCAGATGCTGCCATGAGGAGCCCCGGCTGCCCTCCTTCCTTCCTGGGGCTCCAGGTTATCAGTGATCACTTTTTTCAGTGATGCCCAATGATAGGACAAGGGGCAATGGATGCAAACTGGAGCACAGGAGGTTCCATGTGAATCTCAGGAAGAACTTCTTTCCTGTGAGAGTGCCAGAGCACTGGACCAGGCTGCCCAGAGAGGCTGTGGAGTCTCCTTGGCTGGAGACATTCAAACCCCGCCTGGATGCGTTCCTGTGTGATGGACTCTGGGTGACCCTGCTCTGGCAGGGGGGTTGGACTGGATGAGCTTTCGAGGTCCCTTCCAAGCCCTAGGATTCTGGGATTCTGTGACTCTGTGATTCTGTGATCACCCAGCACCAGCAGTCCTGCAGTTGGCTTTGCCAAGCCCACCCAGCCCACCCTGGGTGCCATCTCCACCTTTCCTGGGACGCACAGCCCTGCCCCAGCCAGCAGTTGCTCCTCCTGCCAGCAGCACCATCCCTGCTCCAGGCCAAGGTTTCTTGCCTGACCTCCCCAGGGGAATGTGGCCAAGCCCCGGCCGGCAGTGGTGGCCTGCGAGGGACCTTACCTGCACCACGGCGTGGGCAGAGGGTGAGGAGCACCATGAGCACCATGGCCGTCCTTGCTCCGAGCATGGTGGCTGCGTGAGGGCTCTTCGGAGGAGCTCAGCTGTGAGCTGGGGCCAGGAGCTGCTGCAATTTATCCTCTCCAGCTCCTCCCACGCTGCCCTTTTCCAAAGAACCCTGACCAAATTCGAGTGAAAGCCCTGGTGTTTTCTGCAGAGGAGGGGACTTTCATGTCACGTGCGGCCTAGGAGGACCCGACAGCCTTTGGCAACTTCTGCCCTCCTGGGACGGGTCTGTGGGAAAGCCACAGAGCCCATGAGGGAAGTGAAATCCACCCCCATGGAGGTGCAAACCCACGGGCTCCCATGGCCACAGAGGGGACCAGTGGTGGCAGGAGGGGCACAGCCCGGGTTCCTGTTCAAAGCCACTTCCCAGGGTTGGGAACCTGTGGGACACAATGGGTGGCCTGGGCAGAAACACGGCTGCCACCAGGAAAGCTGCAGGACATCCAACACTGCCAGGATCTGCGTTACATTCCAGGCTGATCCCATGGGGAGGAGAACAAGCTTGCCACCCAAAATCCCTGTGGTAGCTGGGAAGCACGGGGCAGAAGGAGAGGGGGGGTGCAGGTGGGGCTGGCTCAGCACCTTGGCTTCAGGGCAGGAGGCTTGACCAGGCTGAGGGGAGCAGAAGGAAAAACTGCTGTTCAAAGGTCTTGGGTGTTCTTCCAACATCTTCCTCCCCCTCGCAGCCTTGAAGCCTCCCAGATCCTGCAGGGACCAGCAGATGGGGGTCAGCCTCTTGGTGTTGACCTGGGATTGCTTCTCCCTGCTGTGACTCCTCCTTCCTCCCCGGGCCACTCAGAGCACCAAACCCTTCTGCAGGTCCCTGGCAGGCACTCACAGCCCTGAAGCTTATCCTAATGGATGCAAACTGGAGCACAGGAGGTTCCATGTGAATCTCAGGAAGAACTTCTTTCCTGTGAGAGTGCCAGAGCACTGGACCAGGCTGCCCAGAGAGGCTGTGGAGTCTCCTTGGCTGGAGACATTCAAACCCCACCTGGATGCGTTCCTGTGTGATGGACTCTAGGTGACCCTGCTCTGGCAGGGGGGTTGGACTGGATGAGCTTTCGAGGTCCCTTCCAACCCCTAGGATTCTGGGATTCTGGGATTCTGTAGGGCTGATCATTTGGATTTTTTGAGGCCATGTTTTTAGGANATTCTGGGATTCTGTGATTTCCCCATTCCCTCTTTTTTCCCAGGCTGTAGGTGGATGTATGGAGCAGCAGGGTCCCATGCTGGTCCCCAGGCCCCTAGGATCCCCCCTCATCCATTGTGAGCTACCCAAGGGGCCACCTCAAGCCATTCTTCACATTGGCACCCCCAGCTTCACCCAACCCCTCCTCAGCGACAGGGGATGCTTTGGGCTGGTGGCCAGGGCAGGGGACAGTGCTGGGGGGTGAACAAGTACGGGGCACCCAGCATCTGGGGGGAGAGGAGAGGGTAGAGGCTGCTCTGGGTGGAGAGGACCTTGAGAAGCAAAAATGCCAGTGGGGGGCCTGCTTCTGCAGAGCTGTGCTTGCTTCTTTGGCAGAAGAAGTGGCCTGGGATGCTCTGCTTCCCCTTTCTCAGGTTCTCGAGCCATCACAGCCAGACGATTCATGGCTCCCTCGAGACCCTCTGGTGTTTGTTCTTTGACTTTTTGGGAAGGGAAAGGCTGATGTGCAGTCATGAACTGAGGAGCCCTGGAAAGCCCCTCTTGCTGGCCCAAGTTCCCCTTTCGTTCGAATGGACCCTGGAGAATTTGCTTGTTTAAATAAAAAGTAAACAACATCCTCTTGGTTCTGCCCGAGGAGGAGGAGGGAAGCGTGGGGACACCTCAGGTGCAGCCTCTGCCAGAGGGTGGGGAGGAAGGAACTGGGCAGAAGGAGCCCCAGACTTGGAAATGGGGTCTGAGCAGACCACGGAGCCCACCCAGCTGTGCTGGGACCCATCAGGCTGCCTGGGAGAGCGTGGGCTGGCACTGCCCAAGCAGCTGAGCTGCCAAGGCAGGAGAGAGGTGGCTGAACATCACCAAGGGCCTGAGACCTGGCCCCCGGGCATCGGTGGGAGGGTTGGGAAGAAGCTTTTCCCTATTATCTGTGTTCTGCCTGGTCACTTTGAGTCCTCTCCACTTACATTCTAGTTTTAATTCTGTTAAAAACCTCAGCTTTCTGAGGTGCTCCCCCAGGGGTGTCCCCAGCTCCGTTTCAAAGCTCTGGCCGACTCAGGATACAATCACAAACCAAAGGCAATGCTCTCCTTCCTTCCCGGAGCCAGCTCTTGTCCAGGTATGACCCTGCCAGGTCCTACAGCCTGGAAAGACACTTCTAAAAGAGGAAAAGGAGTCTCTTCCAAAGCCTGCTTCCTACAGCTGGACACTGGGGACCACCAAGTACTGGAAGCTGGTGATCCAAGCTGCATCCTGTAGGGAAAGTCCTGTCTGGGTTCAACAGCCACGGAGGCTACAGGAAGGATGTGTCCAGGAGCCCTTCCCCAAGGGATGATCTGGGCAAGCTCATGGGAGATGGAGCAGAACCTCACTGCAGCGAGGTAGGGAACGTCACCATGGTGACCAAGAAGAGAGGCAGGCTTGGATGTGCCTGAGCCAGGAACTGGAAGGAACCAGGAAGGGCCAGGAAGAGAAAAAGAGTATGGGATGGCACTTTTCTCAACTGCATGGAAAAGGAGACATTTTTCCATATTTCTCCAGTAAGGTTAATCACCCACCTTAAGGTTGGATGGAGAAGGATGGATATGGGGTGTCAGGAGGAGCTGCTGCTCACAGGGCAGGAGAGGCTGTGCTGGAGAGGCTTCTGGGTCAGGTGGCATTCAGAGGAATGATGCTTGGTGATGTCTTCAGCCTCCTTGTCTCAACCCTGCCCTTTTCTGAGCTCCTTGTGCCAGAGGTAGCAGTGGGGAGCTGCTTCAGCTCAGCTTTTAAAACAAAGCTGTGATAACAGAAAAAGAATAGGACATGGAAGCAACTTCAGCCTCATTTTTAGTGATTTAATGCTGAAGAGAATGAGTCCTGGTAACTCTGAGGAGGCAGCAGAACAAGTTATGAACTTGTTTTTGGTTAGTATAAAACCCAGCAATCAGAAAAATAAACTCAGTTGAAAGAATGTGATGAGAAGGACACATTCAGGTCCCTAGGTATTGCCATGAAAAGTATTTGTGCCAACTCCCAGAATCACAGAATCCCAGAATCCTAGGGGTTGGAAGGGACCTCGAAAGCTCATCCAGTCCAACCCCCCTGCCAGAGCAGGGTCACCTAGAGTCCATCACACAGGAACGCATCCAGGCGGGGTTTGAATGTCTCCAGCCAAGGAGACTCCACAACCAACTCTGGTCTGAGCTGCAGGCTGACAGCATGTCCATCCCTGGACATGTCCCTGACAGCATGTCCCTCCCTGGAGGGCTCCTCTCACTTCTTTCTGTTATTTTTAAAGATTATTTGCTTTGTGACCCTGTAGCCCACCTGGCAGAATTCATGGGTGCTTCAGAAATGAAGCTTCTTCCATCACCTGAGATGCTCACTTCAAGAGATGCAACCATGGCAAGTCCTGACAACCTCTGTGTTTACCCAAGAGGGACTTCAGCTCCCAGAGCAGCCCTGGCAGTGATGTAAACAGCAACACGACCCTCATAAAAGTGCAGATTAATCAAACCCAAAGTGTGGAAAGGCCACAGCCACACAGCGGAACCGCGGCTGTGCAACCAGAGAGCCAGCAAAGCCACAGGGACATCCTGCCTTCTGCTCAGGCAGCGTTATGGAAGCTGTGGTTCCTTGGCTGGACCAGAGCTTCCTACGCAAGAATTCATCGAAAAACCATGTCCTTACGCAAGAGTTCATAGAAAAACCACAGTGTCCAGCAGGGACTGGCGTCTCTTCAGCCACAATCTAAGGCTCAAACTGGAGAGGATGGAGACCACAGGGTCTCTGCTTCATCATGTCCCTCACACATCACCCCAGACAGAAGTCAGGGCTTGGAGAAGACAATGGCAGAGGGTCCAGATCACAGAGAGCAGCGAGAGGCGAGGAGCTGGGTGACCCTGGATGTGCCCCTCACCAGTGAGGGCCCACAGGGTCCGAGCATGGGGGCAGAGCCAAGTGCTGATAACAGGGTCCATCAACGGCTCCAGACACACCAAAGTGAGGAACCAGAGGCAGGATCCATTTGGGAGGGTAAGGGGGTGTCCAGTCAGCAGCAGCAGGAGATGGGGACAGAGAGAGGGCTACCACACTAAAGGGTCCATCCAGCCAGGAGACAAGATACCTATAGCAGGAATCCAAGGTTGATCCAAGGGGCCAGAGTCAGGACATCAGACCAGCACTGACAACACGTCCAAAGCAAGGACTAGAGGCTCAAACCTGAGCTTCAGTGGGGCTCCTGGACCTTGTCCAGAGAGTTGGTGGGTGTGGGGGTGGGGGTGTGAGGCTGGTCAGGGTGATTAAGGCCAATTAGTGCCCTCAAGGCCTGCTGCTGTGCCATCTGATGGATCCTGTGGGGATGTGAAGGCATGGAGGTGAGCCTGTGTGGAGTTCCAGTGACTCCTTGTTCTCTTAAGGTCAATCAAAACAGGTGGCTAATGAAGTGGTGGAGAGGGTTTGCACTGTTGTGGAGTCAGAAACCAAAGGTGTGGGTCAGCAAGGGACCAGAAGGGGCACACCATGACCATGGGCCCCTTGTCTCCTGTGGGTTGGAGGGAAACCTCCAGGCAGAAGCTTGTGTCCTGCACGCTAGGTGCACAAGGCAAGCCTTGTCCCACCTGAGCATGGCAGACTTGACACCAATAACTCCTGGGCCAAATCCTACACCTGAGGCATCCCATGGACCTCTGAGAGGAGCAGGAGAACGTGCATGGTTGGACATCCTTCGCACCAGGTCTTTCCCTGCACTGTGAAGACGTAGAGAAACTGGGGAGCAGCAGCCAAGCTGGTGAGTGTGTGCCACCAGCCAGCTGAGGGACTGGGCACCCAAAAGCTCTGAGAAGCACCCAAAAGCTGATCAGCCCCCGGGATGACCTCACACTGGTGCCTGTGTTTACTCTGCGCGTCAGAAATGATTCATGGCTGTTGTGTTGACACAGCCTCCCCCTCCCTCGCCTGCTCTCCCATAACAAAGAGGAGAAAGAGAAGGAAAACTTTTCTTTCCGCTGAACTTCTTATCCCCATGGTGACCTTTCTGGCCTGGTGACTCATCTGCGGGGGGTTTCATGGACCTTGCTGTGGACCTTGCCATCCTCCCAGCAGTGCTGGAGCGTGGGGCTGGGGGGAGAGGTCCTGGCTTGGTCCTTGGCCCGTGCCTCCTTACAGAACCGACCTGAAGTGTAACTTCTGCTGTCTGTGGGTTCCTGTTGGGCTGTGGCTTTGTCAGACCAAGCCCAAACCCGGCTGTGTTTTCAGCGTTGCCGTAGCAGGGTGGGAAATGCAGCTGCCCCCTGAGACAATTTATCCCCTGCAAAGTTCTGGCAAGACAGAAGCCCTTGAAGAGTGGAGAGTTGGAGCGATGCTGGGATTCCCCCATGGTGCTTCATCACACACCTTCATCTCCACACCTCTACAGGGACCAGGCTCGGCCACCCAACCATGGGCTGAGCCCCTTGAGGACAAGAGGTTTTAACATAAGGACTTTATTACTTCTTAAAAAAGGTACAGATCATGTCTTGCACACACATTCATGTCCTGGATACACACATGAATCAAGAGCTGTAACAGTCACTGCGCTCTACAGCAATGGCACTTTAAGCCCCAGGAACCGACACCCCCAGGGTTCCTCCTCCTGAACCAGCATCCACCTTCCGCCCTCCCAAACTGTCCAAAGGAGGAGCTACAGTTTCCTCCCGCCCCGGGTTTCACCTGGGAACAGGAGAGGGGAGCAAGGCAAGCACAAGGACAGATCCAGGCTGGAGGAGCAGCTCCTCCTGACAAGTGCCAACGTGACCACGGCAGCGGGAAGATGGTGGGAGCCAGCCATGAAGCTGAAACTGGTGTCCTTGCAAACACCACAGTGGGGTTTGAGGTGGCCAGGTCTTCCTGGTGCACATTCATCTCCCCAGCATCGCTCCAAGCCAAGGACTTCATCCGTAGCCAGACAAGTGTCCTCTCCATCTGCTGCAGTGCCTGGAGAGTGACCCAGCTCCCATGGATTTGCACAAACCATCCAAGACCAGCAAGAAAATAGACAAGGCACAGTGTTCTCCAGTGTTCTCAGAAAGGTCTCGACCCCGTGGTGTTCCAGTAGCAAGGACAGGACATTACATACATTCCAATGGCTACAAAACTTTACTACAAAAATAACATTTCTAGTGTTTCCTATAAAAATAATGCCTATAGAAATTTCTATAAAAATAATGCACAACGCCACGAACCCTCTGGTTAAACCAACCCCAGCACAGGAGAGCTGCTGCACAAGAAGGGGGCTCACCCCGAATTCCCAATCCCAATTAATCCGATCGATTGCATTCTGTGCTTGAAGCCTGGAATGAATCCCTGGCTCCCTGCACTCAAGTTCACGAAATGCAGAAATAAGGGATGGAATGGTGGCAACAAACACCACAGCAGTCTGTCCCCTCCACCCCCAGGGGGGATGGGTGCCCTTGAGGTGGGGTCTGATGGGTGGAATAGGTCACCTTCCTCTAGCTTTGCAGCTGGCCCCTCATTTTTAATTCAATTATCTTGCTTATTATGTGGTTTTGCTTTCTTTTTTCTGCATACTTTGGGATCTGACTCACTGAGGTTGGTTAGAGGAGGATCTGACCCTTGATAGGTATCTCCACCTACAAAGCATCTTATCATGAGGACCTCTGCATGCGCCAGCAAAATTCACACCGGAGCCAATGTTTAATAAGGGCTTTCAGGAACTGACTGCAGATAGAAGATAAGGCTTGCACAGAACAGTGTCTAAATGTGTACAAATCAAACCCAATTTGGGTTAAAAAGAAGCCTGATGGTGTTATGGTGCTTTAACAGCCTGGTGGGCAGTGCTGTAGGAAACAGAAAAACTAAAAAGCGGCTGAAGTGTGGGACCACAAAGGGGCATTTGGTGCTTTTTTGTGCTCAGCAAGCACACTTCTCTTTAGAGAGAAGACAGGACCAGGAGAATGGTACATCTGCTGTGTTGGAGTAACTCCATAGAATCATAGAATCATAATGGTTGGAAGGGACCACCAGGGTCATCAAGTCCAACCTTTATCCCATCATATTCCTGACCATTAGACCATTATGATGTATGATTGAACCCAGAATGGCATTTAGCTCCTCCAAGAGAGCCTTTCCTGGGTTTGGTGCTTGCAGAGAACAGCAAAACCCCTCTAATGTTATCACAGGACAGCAGAAATACTGGTTGACTTCTTGTCAAAGGTGCATCCACATGATCCTGCCCCGGTGTGGGACGCATCAGCTGGCAGAAAGGTTTTATGGCAGCTGGTTTGCCAGGTCTCAGACTAAACCTGCAAGAAATGCCCATAGCTGTTGGAGAGAGAGGTGGTCTGAGGTGGGCAGAGGAGATATCGTGGGTTGCCAGTTCATGAAATCTGTAGCACTGGCCTTCAGTCCACTCATCAGATGTGGCTTCCACCACCTCTGTCTGAAAAGCCAGAAGACCCCTTGTGCCTTCAGACAGAGTAAATGTGGCATTCAGTGGGCACGAGGAGAGCCAGGACCCAGCTGACCAGCAGCATCAGTCTGGGGCTGACAGAGCAGTGACCTGAAGTGCAAAGGAAGAAGCAGCAGAGAGTTTGTTAAGTGCAAACCGTGTGATTTTGGTGTTCAGACTGCTCGAGGTGGCTGAGCCCCAGCCCAGCAGTGTGGGTGAGTGGGTGGCTCCTCAGCTGGGCCATGAGGAAATGCAGAGAAGTTTCCAACAGTGATTGGGTAATTGACTTCTGCCCACTGCCTGGCAGGGAGCCACCAAGCAGCAGCCTTTGTCTGTAACAGTGCCAGGGGAAAACAGCGTCTCATTTCTACCCAAAAGGCTGTCACTGCTCAGGGATGGATTATACACACTTTTGGACATTCTGCTCTGCAAAAAAATCCATTTTCTCTGGTGTTTTTATTCCCTGCTGGTCACCAGTTCAGCATAAACAGCTTTCCTGCAGCAATACACATGTAGTTTAGGTCCACACCATAGAGCATTCAGATGACTTCCATGGGATAGGCATTGTTTTGATGTCCCCCCTTCTGGTAGAGCAAGCCCTGCACCATTTCTCTTGACGTATCTTCTGTTTTGACTCCAAATTTTAGATACAGCCATACAACAGCAATGCTGCAGGCCATCAGGCCACTTACCACAGAAACTGGGATGACAAAGTGCATGTGGGATCTGGACAAGAGGCTGGGAAGAGGCTGATCGTTGGGTCTTTCTGTAGTCATCTGCATTCTGGCTTGGCCTGAGAATGCTTGACTAGTAAAAACTAACGTATCTGAAGGCTCTTGCTTTCCTACAGATGATGAACCATCAAATGTTCTAGTACCAAACGCAGAGGAACTGGTAACCTTGCTGATATGGAGAGAAGGACCTTTGTCTATGGTAGTTGTGGACTTCAGAACAGAAACTGAAGTAGTGTCTGGTGGAACTGGTGTGGCTGTGACTGTGGTGGTCTCCATGGTGTCTAGGATGGAGGGCAGATCTGAACTAAAACTGCTAGAAGCAGTGTCTGGTGCATTGGCTCTTGCACTTGTAGGGTCCAGGAATTCATTTGTAGGAAGTACAGGATGGTCTGAGCCTTTAGTAATGGCCATGGGGCCTGAATTTGAGCCAGGAGTAGTTTTGTCTCCAACATCAGACATAGCACTGGCAGTATGTCCTGCAGGTTCTTCTCTAGATCCTACAGTGTTGTAAAAGCCATGCACAGGAGCTGTGAGATATGGGGGGAGCTGGCTGGAGACCATGCCTGCTGCAAAAGTTATTGAAGGTGCAGGAGGTTTTAAGGAATCTCTGTTTGCTTCAGGAATGACTTCAGAGAAGGCAGCAACATCTCGTGCCATAGCAGATGATCCTGCAGGGAGCTGGGTGGTGTCCTTCATGGCTGCTGGGGACGTGCCTGGCCCTTGGAAGAAACTAGTTGGAGCAGTGGCTGGAGATGAAGCTGTTACTGTAAGACCAACGTGCTTCTGAAAAACAGCGGGCCCTTCTGGTGCTACCACTGGGGTGGCATCACGTGCAACTGGGGAGGTTGTAGCCTTTTTCTGGTTCAGTTTCTCCACGATCTTCTTCACCCAGTCCGCGTTTGGATCTGCACAAATCTCTATGGACTTCAGAGTAATCAATCTGAAAGTAAAAAGGGATCACTTAGTGGATAAAGCAAAGGCTGTTTGGGGAAGGCATGCAGATGGCCACGCTGACTCTCTCAAGCCCATAACTTGATTATTTGTTTCAGGAAGGGCAGGTGCCTCTGAGATCTGATTGAATGAGCTACTGAACATGACTCATGGGTGGAGGGGTTTCCCCCTGAGAAGACTTTTCCTTTCGAAAGCATTGTCCTGCTGTTTGGGCACAGAGTTTGCCTCCGGCACGCAGAGCAGGAAGCTCTGCAGGCACCAGCTGCCCAAGGGAAAGGGTATGTGAAGACAAAACCCTCTGATTCACTGAGTGAGATGAGACTTCCCAAGGTCAGCCCTGAAGGTTCACTTTGGAGCAACCTCCTGGGCTGCAATAAAGTGGTCTCGATGGTGCCTATCTTCAGGGTAAGTTGAAAATAACAATTATCCTGGGGAAAAAAAATGTGGCTTTTCTCATCTCCAGGTAAGCTCACGGGTCTGAACCTGTCTCCAGAGAAAATACCTGCTCCCATGGAAACACCTGAGGTCTCACCCTGTGTGCTTCCACTGCCTGCAGGCACGTCCATCAGTGCCTTCCCCCATCCCTTCACCCCATCTCACCGTGTGCCTGAGCCCCCTGATCCCACCTGGAGGCTGTTGGTCTTTAAATGGGGAGAAAAACCCACCCACCCTTCACAAAACAGCAGCGTTTGCTCTGCTGGACTGGGCAGCGCTGGGGCAACGGTTGGACTTGATGATCGTAAAAGTCTTTTCCAACCAAAGCAATTCTATTAGTCTATGTTTCCAGGTTGCTCCTGGCTCCAAAGCAAGGGCATTTGCTGAAGGGCTGGTGCTCAGAGGGTGCTGGAGGGCAGTGCTTACATGATGGCTTGCTTGGTGCAGTGGGGTTCGGTCTGGCGGTAGCTCCTTATCCGCTTCGCCGCTATCTCAGGTGTAAAGCGGTTGCACTCTGTAGAACACTTCAGAGGTGCTTTGGGTTGCCCTGAAATAGAGTTTTCAACATATTAAACATTAAACATAAATATGTTTCAACATATTAAACAATGTCTCCTTGGCTGGAGACATTCAACCCCCGCCTGGGTGCGTTCCTGTGTGATGGACTCTAGGTGACCCTGCTCTGGCAGGGGGGGTTGGACTGGGTGAGCTTTCGAGGTCCCTTCCAACCCCTAGGATTCTGGGATTCTGGGATTGGCTTTCTATTATGTACCGTAAAAACTAGCACTGTTTCTTTTTCCCCTTCTCTGGGGAGGAGCTTGCCATGAAAATTTCCAATCCCTGCTAAAACGAGACGAAGAGAAAGCCCATCAGGGATTGTTTGGATCACCCAAACAGGTCGTGAAATACACAGAAAAGTGCAGAAACTGCACTGTGAAAACTGTGGGGCTCTTGGGACACTATTGCCACATTGGGACACACATAGGATGTGCAAGCACTGGCTGGAGATC
This sequence comes from Aegotheles bennettii, assembly GCA_013398125.1. NCBI lineage: Eukaryota > Metazoa > Chordata > Aves > Caprimulgiformes > Aegothelidae > Aegotheles > Aegotheles bennettii. The sequence continues at coordinate 14,193 of VZRW01004088.1, read as the reverse complement.
CTTTGTGCAAACACCTGGCCCTGCAGCTCCTCTCCCTGTTGACCCACAGGAGGACCACCCTCAGCACGGTGCCCAGAGGACACATTTCTTCATCTCCCAAAGACCTGCTGCAACCATCCCTAGTGAGTCTTGGAGCAAGCAGTGCAGATCAGAGGGCAGAATGCTTGTCCCCTCCTTATCTGCATCAGGCATATCTCTTCCTCCGGTGGAGGCTTCCTCCAGGAGAGCATCCTGCCTCTCTGTTTGCTGGTGCGTGGTCTCTGAACACCGCTTGGGCTCAGAGAAAAGCTGGAGAGAAGGACCCTTTGGTGAATGATACATTGCTGCCACTGATGCCTCAGCAGCCCAGCTTCGCAGCACAGTTTCTCACCAGACATCTCTTCTCCATCTCCACCAGAAAAGAGGGTTTTCATTTTGCAAAGTGTGACAATCAAACCGCAGCTGAGCCCTGCGAGGGGCAGGGTCAGGCACAGCACTGGGGACCCTTCACCCCTGCACTCACCCCCAGCCTCCAGGCAGCGTTTGCCAAGCGAGGGGAGGTTGCACAGCACAGCCTGGCAATTTGTTTCTGACATCCCAGGGGGTAAGACGTATTAAAACAAGCCCTGATTTATCTGAGGAACCCTGTGAGAAAGGAGCCGTCGCCTGGCTTAGATCGGGCAGTCCCTACAAAATGTTGTCTCCTATTCCCAGAGGAGTTTGGTGAATCTGATGCAGTTCAGCTGGGAATGACCCAACCACCGGCTGCAAGAATGAGCATTTACTGGGGAAACTGAGTGGAACATCTCCCTTGTGAGGAAAGGCTGAGGGAGCTGGGGCTCTTTAGCTTGGAGAAAAGGAGACTGAGGGGTGACCTCATCCATGGTTACAAATATGGAAAGGGTGAGGGGCAGGACGATGGAGCCAAGCTTTTTTCAGTGCTGACCAATGATAGGACAAGGGGCAATGGATGCAAACTGGAGCACAGGAGGTTCCATGTGTACATCAGGAAAAACTTTTTCACTGTGCGAGTGCCAGAGCACTGGATCAGGCTGCCCAGAGAGGCTGTGGAGTCTCCTTGGCTGGAGACATTCAAACCCCGCCTGGATGCGTTCCTGTGTGATGGTCTCTAGGTGACCCTGCTCTGGCAGGGGGGTTGGACTGGATGAGCTTTCGAGGGCCCTTCCAACCCCTAGAATTCTGTGATTCTGTGATTCTGTGGGTCTGTGAAACCCACAGCAATAAAGAAATGCCCAGCAAACCCTCCTGTGGCCCCTCTGCAGAGGCACACTTCAATCTCTAGGTCTGTGTGATGTTAAAGAAAACCTTTTTGTTCATATCAACATAGCAGGCACAGCAATAAGAGGGCCAGATGCTTCCCTGTGGACAGCGAGGAGGTCCATGGCAGGGACAGTCCCCAAAAGCCCTTCTCCTCTGCTAACCATTAACTTTCCTTTTTTTTTTTTCAATTTTTCATTTTTCCCCCCTATTTTCCAATTATTTGCATCACAAATCAAGGGTTTGCAATTAGCTGAACTCCTGGTGGGTTTTTCCCAGAGCGGAGGAGCTTGGAAAGCACCTTCCAAGGCAAGAGCAGTGTCACAGGGGGCACGGAGCCAGCCCTGGTGGTCCCTCTCCTCCTGGGACACCAACCTGGCTCCTCTGAGCTGCAGATGAATCTTTGCCAAAGGGACCTCAGGGACACCTGGGGTCTGGGACGTTATCTACCTGGGACCACCACTCTTTGGAGGCACTGCTCCTGGGAGCCAGCAGTACCTGCTTTTCAGCACGGTTCCTCAAGCGACCCTGGCTGGGGAGCACCACCAGCCTTTCCTTCTGCAGAGCCACCCTGATTCCATCCCTTTAGAGGAGATGGATGCTTGGCCAGGCAGTGCCAAGGCAGGCAGTGGCTTTCCAGGGCAGGGTAAGCTGCCTGACATCCCCGTTGCCTGCTTTAACCAATCCAGCCTTGGAGAACCTGCCCAGGAGAGGAAGGAGCTCCTTCTTGCTGTCCTCGCTCCTCCCATCTGGTGGCAGCAGACACAGATCTCCAGGGCTCTTTGCCCAGCACCCTTGCCATGGTGAGAATAGATCACCCCTTTGTCCTGGGCGAAGTCCGGCGCTGCCTGCAGTGCCGAGACAGGGGCTGCCAGCCTGGCCACCCGCCCTGCTTCACCGCTGCCATGGACCAGCCCAGGGCAGCTGCACCCATCTTCTCCCAGTCCCAGGCCCTGCTCACCACCGCCCCAGAGCACGGGGAGATCTTTGTCCAGAGAACGGGAGAGCATTTCCCACCCGTGCACACACCCCCCCCTGCACAGGCACTGGGAGACGGCACCTCCCGACCCCCAGCCGGGGCACCATCGGCATCCTCAGGACAGGGAGCCTGTGCGGGGGCACCCACTCTCGGGCAGGCACCCATCCTTGGACAGACAGGCACCCACCCTGGGAGAGGCACCAACCCTCGGGCAGGCACCCACCATTGGACAGGCACCCATCCTTGGACAGAGAGGCACCACTGGACAGGCACCCACCCTGGGACAGACAGGCACCCATCCTCGGACAGGCACCTATCCTTGGACAGACATGCACCACCG
>VZRW01004088.1:178-11594 GCA_013398125.1 Aegotheles bennettii | reverse complement strand
CAGGCACCTATCCTTGGACAGACAGGCACCACTGGACAGGCACCCATCCTCGGGCAGGCACCTATCCTTGGACAGGCACCCACCACTGGACAGGCACCCATCCTTGGACAGGCACCTATCCTTGGACAGACAGGCACCCACCCTGGGACAGGCTGCGGTCTGCCCCCCTGGCACATCCCTAGGGGACATGAAAAAGGGGGGAAGGCAGCGCACTGGGCTTCGTTGCCCATTCGGCTCCTCGGGAAGCCCCTGCGATGCTCCTCACCCCCCCGCAGGAGTGACACAAACCCTCCCGGGGCTGCTCGGATGTCCCTGCTGCCACCATTGCTGCCGTAGGCTCCCCCTGACCCTTCCCAACCCTGAGCCTGCCACAGATGTCCCCCAGCCCCCGGAGGTGCCCCGGTGCCCGATCCAGCCCCCCGAAGCCCGGGATGCCCAGCCCGGCTCCGCTCACCTCCAGCCAGGGGCGCCAGGCACAAGAGCCCCAGCACAAAGAGGACCTGGAGAACAACACCCTTCATGTTGCCGCGGCTGAGGGCAGGATTCCCGGCAGGATTTCCCTCTCCCGACTGTTTATCGCACCCTCCAGAGCAACGCGGCCGCGGCTCATTCCAGGATTATGGAGCTCGGCGTCGGGGTTCTGGCTCTTATTCCGCTCCGGGTGACGACAGGAGGCGGAGGGAAAACGGGACAGGGGAGGGAATGCCTCCTGCTCTTGGAATTCCCCGGCTGCTCTCATAACCCGCATGCCAGCCAGCTCCAGCCTCCCTGGGAAATGATCCAGGCAGGGACTTTCGGGAGGCGGCTGCTCCATCCTCCTGTGCGGGGGCTCCATGGTCCTTAGGGGTGTGGAGCCCTCCCCACCTCCAAGCCCAGGTCCCAGTCACACGCTGTCCATCCCGAACACAAAAGCAGCTCTTCCCTTGCGGCTTGGCAGTCATGTCATAACGGCAGTGTTGGTCATTAGGCTAAACAAGGCGGGATTTGCTAATTAGGATGACAAATTCATCAGCTCCACTGGTGAGCTCAGCCAGGCGGCCTCTGGGGAGCAGGGACCCGGTGGTGTCCCCAGGCAGCTCAGCCTTGGCTTCCAACACCCAGCAGGGTCTCGGCCCTCGGGGTCTTGCTGGTGCTGAGAGGTGGAGTAGGAGGCCCCCGGTTCTGCAGCAACGGGGTGGGCTGGGGGGATCGCAGCCCCAAGCCAGGGCTGAGGTGGACACACTGACACGGCACTCACATCCTGCACTTTGCTTTCCCTTTCATCTCAGATCCCAGCGGAACACAGGAGTTTTCCCCTGCAAACTCCCTCTGATGAAAGATAAAGGTACAATGAAGACTGAGATAGGATCTTTTTTTTCCCCTGGAGTTTTCTTAGGGCTGCTGGAAAACTGGCTTCTCTGTGCCGTGGGAAATTCCAACAGTTCCAGTTGGGATTTTATCCCTAAAGAGTGAAAACCCCCTGGTTTCCACATGACACATTTAAAAAACATTTGGTGAAATTCCCTGCTTGTAACTTCAGCCTTTGCTTTTATTGCAATAGAAAATCAAACCCATTTCCAGGAAATACAGTGAAAATGAAGACTGTGAACTTGTCTGTTTGATCCAGCCATGTTGTGCCTGTGGGAATGTGGCCCCTTGCCCAAGTGGTGCCTTCTCAGGCTGGGCAGAGCCTTACAGGAAACTGTTATTCTGGGAATTGGCATTGCCTGGGGCTGCTGGGCACCTTGGCTGCTGGCACCATGGCTCAGCCCACACATGCTCACATCTGCCTTGAAGAAACGGGTTCTGCTTCTTCTGCAAGGAGGTTACTGCCAGCCATGTGCAAACTGGGGAAGGGCTCCAGCAGGCACATAAAGTGGGAGGGTGACTGCTTTGTTTGCTGAAGGCATGACTTGCCACAGGCAAGGTTGTTTGGAGGCACAAACAGCTCTTGGGCAGGGTAAAGCAGCTGCTCTCCTTGCACAGGCTGGGCTGGTGGGGTTTTACCTGGCAGTGGACTCCCCCAGGACACTCTGAGACCTCCTGCTGCTCCCAGTTTGCTCGGTAGCTGGATCTGGAGGTGGCATCTGCACAAGGAAACCCCACAGCAGGAGGGTGGAGGGCAGGACAGCCTCAGCTCAGCTCTGTGGGACACGGGAAGCCTTCAAGTGCTGGCAGTGACATGAGTCTAAGCCACCAGCAAGCCCTGCATTTCCCACCAAAAGCAAGACACAGAGGCACAGCAAACAGCTCCGACGGGAGCGAGCAGCTCCGATGAGCAGTGACAAACCTGGGCTGAAGCTGGCAGAAAATTGCCAGCCTCTTACTCAGCTTCTTTAAGTTCTTGCAGTATTGAAAAACTCAAAGTCAGAGGACCTACAGTAGCCCAAAGAGATGTTTCTGCTGTAACGTGATAAACCATAGGCGTTGTATTGATCCACCAGTGAAGGATCTCAAGGTGTCTCTGGGCTCATCTTGCCTTCAGCTGATTTTAGCTTCTTTAGTTACAAAAGAAATTGTCTAGGCACTTGCTATTGTCTTAATTTGATTTGGTTTTGCTTTAGTTTCTAGGACTAGCAAGTAGTTACTCAGCAAGGGTCTGGGATATCACCTTGTGCTGCGGGTGCAGGCAGGCAGAGGAGGACACCAGCAACCCCAGTCCATAAACATGAATCACAGCCCCCAAGCAATGGAGTGTGTAACCCTGGGAGACAGGGACAACCATCTTCCAGGGAAATGAAGAGCAGAAAAACCAAGTAACTGGGAACCAGGGAACACAGACCGTGCTAAGAAAATGTGTGAAACCAAGCAGACCAAGACTGAGGAGGAAGAAAGCTCACCATGAAAGTCACATCCTTCCAGCAAGGACCACAGGCTGGGGCAGCTCATCACAGCCCTTCCCCATTCTTCCTTAGAAGGACTGGAAGGAAGCTTCTTGAGGTTCTGTGAAGAGTGGTGTAGCACCAAAAAAAAAGCAGAAGATACTAGGAAGAAGGTTGGGTTTTCCCCCAAAATCAGTTTAACTGTAGCAGCAATAAGGAAGGACCTTGTGCTAATCTGAAACATGGACAAGGAAAAAACCTGAGCAAGAGTAGGTCTGTGCATCTGCTGTGGAGAGTGGGCAGAGGGACCATGCACAGGGCCCTGGGCACCCTCGGGGCTGGGACTGTAACCTCTGGGCCACTGAACACAGCTCCAGGTTTGATCCTCAGCACCACAAAAGGACTCTGTGGCTCCCGCCAGACAGTTTGGTGTCCAGGCTGGAGCCTGGGCTGTCTAGCTCTAGCTCCTGCTCTGCTCCAAGGACAGTTTCATATCAGGATGGATGTCCTGCTACAGAAACACTGGCTCTGCTGCAGAGAAATGGAGAGCAAGGTCTGGATGTTGGTGACAGCACCAGGCATGCTCAGAAGCCTGGTCTGAGCCTAACCTTTGGTTGCTCACTGGCAACCATTAGCCAGGAGCTTGGCTTATTGCTCCAAACCACAGATACCACTGGCCAAAGGGCCAGATCCTATCTTCTCCAGGAGCCATGAAAGCAGTTCTAGCATTTCCCACCCACTGCAGCTTTGCCAGGGCAGGTGCTCAGCTGTGCCCAGGGTCAAGGTCCTCCCAGGTGACAGGAACATATGACTAATGCCAGGGGAATCACTCTTGAAGGCCAAAAGCAACTTGGCCCTGCAAAGGCAATTTGCCAAACAATATGCAAAGAAAGCAAGGGCTGGGTCTTAAACAAACAGGAAATGGTCCCAGAACATGGCCGTGTCCTACAGGGTGTTTCCATGGTGGCTATTCTTGGTTCCTTGGGCAAGGAGGACTGTACACTCTTTGTTACAGTAGGTTTGTCTTCCTGGAAATCATGGGTTGACTGGAGAAAAAGGAAAAGTCAGTGAGAGCTAGGAGAAGAGCTGGAAGAAAGAGATGCCAGAGATGCCCAGATGAGAATGCTGATGATTTCCACTGCATGGTCTGTTCAGGAGCTCCCAAGACCTCAGGACATGGTCTTCCTGGAGCAGGGAAGCTCAGCACCCCTGGCAGCAGGTATTGACAGCATCCTGTGCTGTCTGGAGTGTTGTCCGTGATCTCTCTCCTGAAGGCTTGATGGAAAGACAGCAGGAATGCTTAGCTTTCAGGAAGCCCCAGCCAGTCTTGATGCTCCAGAGGAGACAGACTGACCCAGAACTCCAACTCTGGACAAATGATGAGATTCCCTTTCCCCTGCCAATGCTCCCAGCTCCGAGCTGCCTCGTGGCAGTTCATCCTTTGCACTACACCCACTGCTCCTCAGCATCACTGGCAGCTCAGCCACCACTCTGACAGAATCCTCCTTACTGCAGCCCAAGAGTGTTGGACTGAAGGCAGCTCAAGCCACCACGGTGGTAGAGCTTCCACACTCACCAGAACTGGGCTCCTCTTTGAGAAGCACACATGCAGCAAAGTCTGTGATCCAGACCATGGGACACTGATGGTGCACGTACTGCAGGTGAGGCCAGTCCCCAACATGTGGGACCAGATCCCCAGACTTCAATCTGGAGAAACCCCAATGGCTTTTCCAATGACACGGCACTGGGTGGTATGGCCCAGAGCAGTCCAGAACCAACCCGACCTGCTCCTCTCTCCCAGCCAAGGAAACCAGTGCCAGACTCAGGAGATGGTTCCTTATAGCCCAAGGTGGCCTCTCATTTTGGAGATGACCTCAGCCTATGCTTAAAGCAGAGCTCTTGAGCCGTGAGAGTAATAAGGGAGGGAATTAAAAGACAGGAGATCCAGAAAATCTGTTTGGCACTGGATTTCACTTAAAGAAAAAGGCAGGAAATGAGGAGCAGATGTCTGTGGCTGTCTGGTGCCAGCATCTCCACGGGGGACGGAACAACCCTTATTTGGGAAGTATTGGCCAGTGCAGGGCTCCTGTTTTTAAGAAACCACATTACATAGGAAACATTTTCAAAATTAGCAGAGAACATCACGCAGGCTTTCACTTCTCTGGACACAACAGCTTCCTCCTTCCCTGTGATTAGGAACAAATCTGGGCTCCAGCACACAGTACAAATTGCTGATGCTCTGTGTTTTTCCACACTGGGGCCAGCTTTGGGTCAGCACCCCAAGGCAGCCAGGCTGAGGGACACAGCTTTCCCCCCAGCAGCATCCCAGTTGAGCTGCAAGCTGGTGGCTGGTCCCACTGGGACATTACCCAGAAAGGTGCAGTGGGGGTGGGAGCCTCTCCTGGGCAGCCCCATGGATGGCTCATTCTGTCACTGTCCCATGGAGACTGCCCAGGACTGCAGCAACAAACCAGTGTGAAGTTGGCTGAAAATCCTGCGTGCAAAGAAACAAACACAGAGCCTGTTGGTCAAGGAGAAATGAACACAGTGGCAGTTTGCAGCACAGTTAAGCTCTTCCTAAACAGAGAAGATCCACTTGTCCCCCTCAGAGTGACACAGCCACCGGGTGTGAGCTCTCCCCCAGGACAGGGCACGGGGAGGTTCTCTGGGGAGCTGCTCCTGGGTGGCACAGATGGGAGTGGGGCAGCTCTGCAGGTTCAGATGCGTTCCTGTGTGATGGACTCTGGGTGACCCTGCTCTGGCAGGGGGGTTGGACTGGATGATCCTTCGAGGTCCCTTCCAACCCCTAGGATTCTGGGATTCTGTGATTCAGGGGAAGGAGGGTGCTGGGACTCAGCTTGTCTGAACACATCAGGCCCTGGGTCCTGCCAGGTCCCTGTGGAGCTGAAGCTGATGTTGCAATCCTTCTGCGTAGCTGAAGACATTTCCACAGAGCTGGCAGGATGGAGGAGTGCCAGGTGAACCCCGAAAGGGCAGTCTGTCCCCACGGCACTGCTGGAAAGAGAGGAGAGCGTGGCAGCAGGTCTGGTCAGGTAGGACATGAGAGAAGCCTCCTGCACCACAGGAGACCCTGGCTGGGGCAGGAGCTGGTGCCAGGTGTAGGGGTGGCTGTGCTGTCCCTCAGGGATGATGCAGGGGGGTCTCCCCTCCTTCACACCCTGGAAACAGGTCCTACCAGGGCCACTGTAGGAACAGGCAGAAGGTGGGGAGCAGGAAAAGTGCCCCAGCTCTGCTATTTCACCTCTGCCAGCACCCAAGGCCAGGCTGGTGCCTGCTGCCCTGGCTGAGGAAGAGGATGAGGCATGTGGCTCTTTGCAGCAGCCCCAGTTACTCCTCCTATCCCTCCCTCCTGTGCCAGCCAGCCCCCCATCCTGAGGGTCCTGCTCCTGGCAGGAATGGCTGGGTCCTGGCCCCAGCCCTTCGCTCAGGGGCACAGGGAGACCCTGCCTGCTGCAGACCCTTCAGCCCCATCCAACGTGCTGTGTGGGCCAGCACCATCAACACCACCTCTCCACATCCCCACTTCCCACTTCTCCATCCAACGTGTTGGCACACGAATGCTGTCAGTCTCCAAGAGCTTACCAGAAGCAGCTCTGGTTCTGGGAAGGCTCACCTCTTCCATCTCCTCGGGGCAGGAGAAGGCTGTGTGCCTTCCGACAGCACCTGCAGGACCAGTCTAACAGGAGCTTATTGTTAATCCGTGGTGGTGGGTGAAGGAGAGATCCAGAAAACCTCCCCCCAGTGGTGCCACTGGGGCTGGCCCCCAGGGGTGTCCCCATGAGAGCTGGTGGCACTCGCGGGCCAGCCCAACGGGGCTGTGCTGGGGAACCTGGCACCCCCTGGTCTCAGCTGAGCCCTCCCGTCCCACACGTTTTCAGATCCCTGAGAGTCTCTTACAGCAATGAGACATCACAACCCTCCAGAGCTCGTTCCTGCAGCTCTTTCTGCTCATGCACCGAGCTCCCAGGGACACACTCAAGTGGCAGCAGACAGCCCCCAGGTCCCTGCAGGGCTCCCAACACCCAGGAAGCCTTTACATGAACCAGCACCATAAAAACAGGAAAACACACCCAAACAGATGTTTCTCTTTATCCCTTTCCAAGCCTTGCCAGCTCAGCTGAGAGACCAGGGAGCCACCAGATCCCTTTCCTCTCTCCCACCTCAGCTTTTCTGCTGGAAGAACAGGGTGCCTCCTTCTCTGCTTCTGCCCAGAGCCCCCGTGCTCCCACCGGGCTCCAGCTCCAGCCCCAGTAGTGACCTGATCCCTCACCAGCTCGATCCCAGAGGAACGTGCTCTTGCCTTACCCAAACTTTCTTTTGGGGAGCATCACACCTGCCCCACCGCCTGGTGCACGAGCTCCTTGGGCTCCTGGTTGGCTGTGGTGGCTGTGGGGTGTGTTTTTAGGGTCTCTCACCTCCAAAAGAGCAACAGGCTATGGATATTGGCCATTAGCATTTTGGTGTTGGCTGGGGGTAGTTAAAAAAGGGATCGCTGGGGGTAAAGATAAGGGAGATGCCTGCTCAGGGCCATGATTCGTCATCTCAACCCAAGGAGGCAGCAGGGGGGAATCGAAGAAAGCAGGGATGAGGCATTCCTGGGGTTCAGAATGCTATTTGGGGAACAAATCCCCCCGGGACAGAGCTGATCTCAAACCAGACCTTGTCCCCAAAGTGCTGAAACAAAACCATCTGCTCCAAGAGCTGGTGTGCCCCTGCCCCCCCTCGCTGAGCACCCTCCATGTCCAGCCCCAGCCCACACCTCCCCAGCAGCATGGGCTCACCCGCTCCAGGACAGCGGGGGGACATTCAGGGGACAACCCAACTGCAGGCAGCCAGAGCCACCCTGAATCACAGAGTCACAGAATCCCAGAATCCTAGGGGTTGGAAGGGACCTCGAAAGCTCATCCACTGCAACCCCCCTGCCAGAGCAGGGTCACCTAGAGTCCATCACACAGGAACGCATCCAGGTGGGGTTTGAATGTCTCCAGCCAAGGAGACTCCACAGCCTCTCTGGGCAGCCTGGTCCAGTGCTCTGGCACTCTCACAGGAAAGAAGTTCTTCCTGAGATTCACATGGAACCTCCTGTGCTCCAGTTTGCATCCATTGCCCCTTGTCCTATCATTGGTCAGCACTGAAAAAAGCTTGGCTCCATCGTCCTGACCCTCACCCTTTACAGATTTGTAACCATGGATGAGGTCACCCCTCAGTCTCCTTTTCTCCAAGCTAAAGAGCCCCAGCTCCCTCAGCCTTTCCTCATAAGGGAGATGTTCCACTCCCTTCATCAGCTCTGTGGCTCTGTGCTGGACTCTCTCAAGCAGTTCCATGTCCTTCTTGAACTGTGGGGCCCAGAACTGGACACAATACTCCAGATGTGGCCTCACCAGGGCAGAATAGAGGGGGAGGAGAACCTCTCTTGACCTACTGACCACCCCCTTTCTAATGCACCCCAGGATGCCATTGGCCTTCTTGGCCACAAGGGCATATTGCTGGCTCATGGTCATCCTCCTGTCCACCAGGACTCCCAGGCTCCTTTCTCCTCCACTGCTCTCCAGCAGGTCAGCCCCCAGCCTGTGCTGGTGCATGGGGTTGTTCTTCCCCAGATGCAAAACTCTGCACTTGCTCTTGTTGAATTTCATTAAGTTTCTCCCCGCCCAACTCTCCAGCCTATCAAGGTCTCGCTGAATGGCAGCACAACCTTCTGGTGTGTCAGCCACTCCTCCCAGTTTGGTGTTATCAGCACATGAAGACCCCCAGAGCTGTGACAGAGGGGACAGGGGAGCACCAGCAAGTGCTAAAGCGAAGGGTCCCTCCGGGAGGGGGGCAGGGCAGTGCTTGTTTGGCCCCTGCGAGCCCCCCGGCCACCAGCCCCAGGCATCCGCCGAGAGGAAAGACCCCCCCAGCAGAGGATGTGCTGCTTCCCCTGGGCACTCACCGGATGGCTGATCCAAAAAAAACCCCACCCGGAGTGCCCCCAGCTCCTGACCACAGCCAGGGACCCCTCGCTGACCCTGCCACCCCCAAGGTGACACAGGGACCACGCAGAAGGGACACACGGCCCTTCCTGTGCTGTGAAAGGGTCACAGAATCCCAGAATCCCAGAATCCTAGGGGTTGGAAGGGACCTCGAGAGATCATCCAGTCCAACCCCCCTGCCAGAGCAGGGTCACCTAGAGTCCATCACACAGGAACGCATCCAGGCGGGGTTTGAATGTCTCCAGCCAAGGAGACTCCACAGCCTCTCTGGGCAGCCTGGTCCAGGGCTCTGTCCCACTCGCCCTAAGGGGCTCAGCCCCCCCCGGGAAGGCTCCTGCGGCGTTGCCCCGGGCGGGAGGAGCTCTGCCCCGTGCTGGTGGTTGTCCATCGTGCGGTGGTTGTCCCGTTATCCCTGTCCCAGCTGATGTGTCCACGCTAAAAATTGCTGCTTCTGCCCCGGAGTTCATTAGCAAACCCCTCTGCCCTGCCCAAGCGCCTGCACGAGGAGGTCCCCTCGCTGGGTGCTGCTGACTGGTGGTCAGTGGACCCCAAACGCTGACCTCCCCGTGGGTCCTGAGCACCTCCAGAACCTGGGGTTGTCCCCTGGAGCAGGAGTGGGACCTCTTGGGACAAGCCCAGCCTGTGGAGGTACCAGGCTCCTGCAGATCCCACACCTTGAAGGGCCATGTGGAGGAGATGATTTCAGCTCTGCTGGGTCATTTCCTGATGCAGCCCAGATAACCATCTCCACTCTGAGGCCACCGGGACTTTCAGCACAGGACAATGGGATGACCAAAGGGTTCAGAAAATAGCTTTCTCTGCTGGCTGTTAATGTCCTTCTGGCTTTTCCCCTTTCTGCCTCCCCATTCACTCCTCCCCCACCTAGCTGCTCTCCCAGTTGCTTTCCTAGTGGCAGCTCATGCAAAGGTGACCAAGAACAACTCCTCTGAGCTGTGATGGGTCAGGGAGCTGCACAGATCTTTCTCCAAAACACCAGCTGAAGTTTGTCAAGTGAGAGCCATTCCTGGGGAAGGCTTAACTCAGGGCCCTGAGGAGCACACGCAGGGGCCAGACCCAAGCCCTGGTCACCCTCAGGGCTCAGCAGTACCGAGGGGTCTCAGCTGCAGCAGCTCTGGGTGGGATGTGTCTCCTTGTGCCACCTCACTTCTCCAGAACACACAATACCACATCTGCAGTGGTGAGGCCACACCTGGAGTGCTGGGTTCAGTTTTGGGCCCTTCACTTCAAAAAGGACACTGAGGTGCTGGAGCGTGTCCAGAGAAGGGCAATGAGGCTCATTTGGGGGTTGGAAAAATCTGTCTTATGAAGAATGGCTGAGGAATGGCTGAGGAGCTCCAGGCTGAGGAGCCTGGAGAACAGGAGGCTCAGGGGAGACTTCAACCCCCACCTCACTACAGCTCCCTTTCAGGTAGTTGTGGAGAGCAATGGTCTTTTCTACCAAGCCTACAGTGAGAGGATGAGGGGAAATGGTCTTAAGTTACAACGAGGAGATTCAAGCTGGACATCAGAAACATTTTTTTCACCATTAGGGTGATCAGATTTTGGAATGGGTTGCCCAGAGGGAGGTGGTGGAGTCGCCATCGCTGGACCCAGTCAAGGAGCACCTGGATGTGGCGCTGGGTGATGTGGTTTAGTGTTTCGGGGTTATTGTGGTGGTGCTGGGTGGACGGTTGGACTGGATGATCTTGAAGGTCTCTTCCAGCCCTAACAATTCTGCGATTTCAAATAAAACCAAGGTTAAACACACTCCGGAGGAGCTGCCCAGAGGTGCTGAGAGGATTTGTGGTTTTCTATAGAGAAATCCAAGTGTTGACTTGGCCGTGCCTGGCCCACCCAGCGGAGCACCACCCTCCTCCATCGCACCCTGAGGGACCCCGTTGGCTCTTTCGGGTCCCTTCTCAATGTCTGAGGGCTGTGGTGTTCCCCTCGGCTCCGGCACAGGACACTGACTCACGCTTCCCACCATTGTGTGGCCATGGCCCTCCCCAGTCCCCCCTCGGCTTCCACCCGGGACACAAACCCCCTGGGAAGTGGGGGAGTGCTGCTGGTGAGGCTGAGCCAGGGCAGTGCCAGCGGGTTTGTGCCTCTGTTAGAAACTCCTTGGAGGCACATGGCAATTAATCAGGTTCATTAGGCAATAGCAAGCAAGCAAGCAGTCACTGCTCCCCCAACACCTTCATCACCACCCTACTCGGTGTCTATGTGGTTGCACGTTACACACTCAGTGCATCACCCAACCCCCTGTGCATGTTCATGACCTGTCCCTGCTTCGTATGATAATGAGTTTAAAAGTCATTTCCATGTCATTGTGCCTGCGCAGTGCCTCCTGGTGGTCGTGGGCAGGGGTCTCCAGGGATGAAGTAACGTGTCTTGGTTTCAGAATCCCAGAATCCCAGAATCCTAGGGGTTGGAAGGGACCTGGAAAGATCATCCAGTCCAACCCCAATTGCACTTTTCACCCAATTTGCACCCTTCACCCCTTTGTGCTGAGCGTGCTCCCCAGTTTCTCAGCCACAGTCCAGTTACAAGGCTGGTTCCCACTGGTTTGGGGGCCCAAGGAGAATCCCAGAATCCCTGAATCCTAGGGGTTGGAAGGGACCT
>VZRW01004087.1:61629-84324 GCA_013398125.1 Aegotheles bennettii | reverse complement strand
CTGTGATTCTGTGAAATGATCAAAAAGCAGATGAAAGAAGGGAAGGATACACAGAATAAAAGAAGAAAAACATGAGGAAAATGAAGAAGAAACAACTTCAATTGCCAAACTTTCTAGCAATCATAGAAGTCAAATATGAGGTGCAGCTAAAGAAGGAATTGCCATATGCCTCCCGGTATTGCTCCAAAGGATTTTAGTAACCAAACAGGACAGCATTTGGAAGCATACAGGAATTTTACTCTGCAACTGTACAGTGTCTCAGGCTGTCAGAGCAGCATTGTATTTTTATTTAAGCCATAAAAAACAAGTGCTGATTTCTCATGGCAAAACTGTCACTTGATGCAGTCACAGTTGGCAAAATGAGTAATATTTTATCTCTGAAGCAGTAGGAAGAGCAGGTGCATATGTCCCTATTTTCTTGCTTCCATCAGCAGTGTTGTTTGTTGTTTTGTTGCCATCTGACAAAGACAGCAGGATCTACTAAAAAATATAGCTATTAGGTTTTTTTTAACAAAACATGGTTACTCAGTTACCATTGGCCCACAACCTAACATGAAATGCATGAAGTGTGATTTTTGGATAGCATTTTCTAACTTACTGCTTTTGTATTCAGTCAGTTTTCTCCTCTGGTAAATCTTTTCTCCAAGGAAAATTGTTGACTCATTACCAAAATAAAAAAAAAAAGGGGGATGGGGGGAAGGGTAATTAGTCCTTTGGTTATGATTAACATAGTCTTGAGGAGTCTCAGTCTTCAGCATTTCATCTTGTAAAGCATGCTCAACTAAGGAAATACTATTTCTCCTTTGTGCAAAGGTTTTTAAATACATCAAGAGACATAGTCAAGACAATTATAACACTAGTGACAGCACATGAAATAGACAATACAGTGGGTTAATGAAAATCTGTAGACTGGTTTTCTTTAATGTTATATGAGTGCTGCTCATTGTCTTAAGTAGCATAAATCAGTACTGCTGGCTTAAGGTCTGAACCTGTCCTAATTAAAATACCTCGCATAGTAATTAGAAAAAGAGTTAATTCCTGTATGTCCATTATTTTGAACATATTCCAATAGCAAAACTATTCCCACAGAATGTTTATAGAGAGGGGAGGGAATGTAAATTCACTTTATGTGACAGTTCAAATCATGGATTATTTTAAGACTGCACAGAACCAGTTCTGTAGAATTTCATGGGTTTTATAAAGGAAAACATGTAAGTTCTTGTGTAGAAATAAAAATCTTAGAGTTAAAACTATAACATGACAATGAGGTTTTAGAAAACAAAATGCTGACTTTGCTTTGAATTTTTTCCCTTTGTTAAATTGTCCTCAACTTTCTTGCTGTAAAAATGTATCTGTTGACTCCTGAAAGTAATTTTCAACATAAAATACTGGGCATCACTACTGTTCCAAAATATCTATAACCAGGAAAATAACTTGGCTTTGTTAATGATTTAAAACTAAGATATACTACAATTTAAACTAACTAAAGTTGCATGACTGGGAGTAAAGAAACAGAGCAAGCCTAGAAAACAGAGATGCAAAAGAACACGTAGGTCATCCACTCCATTCCCAGAAAATATGCTTATTTCTGCAATTCTTTGTTCAGTCTAATCAAAAACATTCAAATGATAGGAAAGGATTAATAAGAGATGAAAACTAGTTTTGATCATTTAATTTCCTCTTCAATGTAGTTAATTATAACTTTAGGCTAAAATCCCTAAACCCTTGCATACTTAGAGAACTTTGCATGTGAAAAGTAGTGGAGCTGGTTGGAAATTTTCCAATAAAGCCACTTCAATATGAAAAAAATGATAGGTTTTCAAAACACTTCTCAGAAATATTTTCTACAGACTTTTACCAAAGACCCTGCCAGCTCACCTGGACGGCTCCATGGCTTCCAGATTACATGACACCAAGGAGACTCTGCAATACCTACTGCATCATGACATGGATCCCAGGTCCCTGTTGCAAAGACTACCTGATGGAAAGTGTGACACACATGAACACACACTTGGAGCTGGACCTCCAGGGCTTGTAAACTCCTTGCTTCATCAGAGAGTACTCAACAGTTTGTCCTTATTCCAGGAAAACTGAAGAACTGAAGGAAGTTGACTTACTCTCTTACTATGGTTTGCCTTCAAAGTCATACTGTTTTGTTTTTCCAAAACTGGAAAGAAAATACTACCCTGCTACAGGAATTTTGTAAATTACAATTGCTTTCTCTGAACAGCAACAAATTTGTCAGCAGACTTTACAGAACGGAAATTGCCAGAATAGCCACCTCTAAGATGTAGTATCACTGTTCACGGCAGGACTAATAACTCCTGTAAGATTATGTAACACTAGAAGAGTCTGCCTTAGATCTAGATCCTCCCTCCTAGGGAAAGACAGTAGGCAGTGTTTGATGCTGTTCCACATGAATTCTCCTTTGCTATCCTGTCCCTGACCAAGGTGACCACAGGTATCCCATTATCCCATGAGCTCTTGTCATCTCCCTCCTTCCCCTGTGATATTCCAGCTCCTGGTGTCAGTGTCTTTTCATGTGTTTGCCTTGCCCAGCAAGTCCCTTTTCCTCTCCCATTAGCAAGAGGTCCTCCATTTTTTTCACAATCATACCAGAACAGAAAGNAATTTTGTAAATTACAATTGCTTTCTCTGAACAGCAACAAATTTGTCAGCAGACTTTACAGAACGGAAATTGCCAGAATAGCCACCTCTAAGATGTAGTATCACTGTTCACGGCAGGACTAATAACTCCTGTAAGATTATGTAACACTAGAAGAGTCTGCCTTAGATCTAGATCCTCCCTCCTAGGGAAAGACAGTAGGCAGTGTTTGATGCTGTTCCACATGAATTCTCCTTTGCTATCCTGTCCCTGACCAAGGTGACCACAGGTATCCCATTATCCCATGAGCTCTTGTCATCTCCCTCCTTCCCCTGTGATATTCCAGCTCCTGGTGTCAGTGTCTTTTCATGTGTTTGCCTTGCCCAGCAAGTCCCTTTTCCTCTCCCATTAGCAAGAGGTCCTCCATTTTTTTCACAATCATACCAGAACAGAAAGCCTTGCAGGCTTTAAGCCTAGAAATCCCTCCTTATTGTTGCTTTTGGTGCACTTGACATCCATTACCTCCACCTATGTCATGAGAAATAAAAACCAGCATCAAAAGGTAGGAAAACAGAGTCCCCATCAAATGGGGAAGAAGAGAAGCTGCTCCCCTCAGCATGCAAAAACCCCTCCATGGCAATATCCCTTCTCATTTTGGCATACGGGCTCAGGTAGCTGCCCAAAAGCATGTAATAAAACTGAGCAAAAGGGACGGACACCTTCGGGTTATATTAGGAAGGATGCATGCCACCCTTTTTTAAAGAGATAGATATACAACATTTTGATTAAATTTACACTGCTGAGAGATTAGATGATACTGTTATATTGCACAGTATATATTTGCCTGAGAGTTGAGAAGTGAAATTAATCTATCATATAAAACAAGAAAGAGCAATTCATAGTTTCTTGAAATATAATAAGTATTATAAGCTTTAAAAGTTCTTTTTAAGAGTAACTCAATGTCATTTTTTAAAAAGCACTCAAATCAGAATGCAATTTTTGATACACATAGATTGATTGCCCAAAAACAAATTAACACAGAGAACATTAAATATTATTATTATAAATATTATAAATTGTGGCTTAAATAATTGAAATAGGGCAGGAATTTATATGGCTTGTTAAAATACACTTAGTTCAGCTGACTCAGTAAAATATGATTTTATAAAGACTGCCTTGAAAGTTACTCTAGGAAGAAAAAGAAAATTAGCTTGAACAGCAGAGGACAACAGAATTGCACATGGGAGTATAATAGCTGATGTCCTTGGCACCAGCCCTTGTCTTACTGTACCATTGTCTCCCCTTTTGTTGTTTACTATTCTTATTTCTAGTTTCCCCCATTTTCACCTTTTTCCTTTACTGGTTACCTGTTACCTGATGATTTTCTTATCACCAATAGATCTTTTACCTTCCTAAGCTTATTCTGTTACAGAGGGGAATCTAGCATTTCATTTTCCCTAGGAGTCACATTTATTTTTTCTTTCCAGACATGCATCTTCTTTCACAGATGGCAAAAGCTGTGTGAACTGAGCTCATGACTGACAGTGTTTCTGGATAAGGAGTTTTTACTGCACACTAATTCAGATGAGACATACAGGACAAAATTTCACAATACGTGATATATGCAAAGGTTTAAGTAAGATAATTATTTTATCTTGCAGTGAGTAGGAGTGTAAATAGTGCTTAGAGAAACTGTAGAAACTAAGAAATTAACTTGTTGTTTGTTATTTTATCCAGACTGTCTTGATATACAGGGTTTGGAAATAGATTGCTTAGAAATAAAGAGTGTTTCAAAAAGATGGACCAAATTTCAGTTTAAGATCCATTTTAAATGGGTCCATCTTTTTGAAACACCCTGTTCTACTACTTCAGTATTTCTAAGAGCTTTCAGATAAAGTATTATGTTTTCAAATAGTATATTAACATCTTTGTGCCTGCACCAACCAAAAGTAGTAAGAAAACATCTAAGTACACAACAAAATATTCTGAACAAAAGTTTTTACCAGTGAAAATTGTTTTTATTTTGGAAAAGATAGCCTGTGGCATAATTTTCTGTTGAAGAATTTTCTTTTGTCCCACAAAAATTTGAATTTAAATAGAACATAGACATGAAAAAGACCACACAGGTCACTGGATCCTGTCTCTATAGTGCAAGGAACGCTTCTAGGTGCTCGAACTCGATCCTCTACATCGCTAAATTGTTAAAAAGAACCTTGATGCTTTTAGTGCAGCCTGACCAGCACTCTCCTATAAAGTTCCTTCATGTGTCTAGGGATTAACAACAGTCATCAGGTTTTTCAGCATTTTGCAGCATTTTAGGGTAAAAATATACTCAATAGTAAGAATACCAGCCACTTTATACCAAACTACCTCAGTGCCAGAGAACATCCCTGGTGCTGTTAGTGTACTGCACTAAGAAATCCTCATGCTCGACTGAAATTTCAGTTGGTGTCTGACTAGCACTGAACTACTTACTTAGGGTCCTGCTGTAGCCAAAGAAGAGAGATAGGCATGAGATATAGACAACCTATTCCATCTTGCCTACACACTCACCTTAGGAAATGATGAATTCAACTTTAGAAGTACCTAATCTCTTTTCACTGATGACTGAGTAGATGATTAATTGCATATATCTAATGAACAAATCATGCCCTTCAGTGGTACACAGAATATTTATACTATATGCCTTGTAAAATTGACTTGCAGATTTGATTTTCAAAATCCAAGATTTCCAGAGACATTTAAAGTTTACTTCTTAATTTAATGTTGAATCCATGCCTGATCAATATATTAAAGAAGGCAAGTGCTTAGTTACAAAACTGAATCACCTAGTTACTTTGACATATATCTAGCTTTTGGCACAAAAGTACTTCCCTGGACTCACAGACATCTGATTTAACTCCTGCCTAGATGGCAAACTCTCCACAACAAGTCTGAAAATGTTCTGCCAGAGGAAGGATGTGCTAGAAGGCGATCACAGGTTTGAGTACCGGGTGACAGAAGTGGTGCATGCTCCAGTGAATGGTCACACACAAAGCAATCATTGGAAATGGCAAATTGCATAGGTATTGCACTATTCCAAAGGTTCTTACTGTAGTATCCGACAGTGGTACAAGCTGGATACATAAAACAGGCTTAGGTGCATTATTGGATCCACTAAGTGGAGCTCATATCTGCAATTAAAACATAATATTAATGAATAGATCTTCTTAGGAGAAAAAACATGCTTCTTTTAGCATTGCATCAGGCTGCATTGTAAGAAAATAGCAGTTTATTTACCCTTATTGTAGCCAATGTAGCACTTTGTGTATGTAGATTCTTGTTTGGTTCGATGAGCAAGTCACATATTGCATTGCCACTCCTAATCAGTACAAAGATGCACATTCTCTCAGACCCTCAGCTGTATGGCATGGATGTGATAAACAGACAGGTATGAGCCAATGTAGAATTCAAAGTGTAACAGATACAGAGTAATTCAGGAATTGCAAACAAACAAACAAAAAAAACCCCTAAATTTCACCTGGATACAGCCATGACAAGGACATTTCAATGCAGCTGAATGGATGCTATCAATACTCTGATTTGAAAAGGAAGCTCAACAAAAAGAGAAGCTTAGCACAAGCAAGCCATGAAGTGACAACTGAAGAACAACCTAGCAAGCTGCAGAGATCCTACTCGCCTTGCCATCAGAACTCTGACCAGCAAGGTTGTGAAAAAGGAGCTACTCATTCCATGTATCATGTGCTGTTTTGTTACTCTGCTTTATTTAGTCTGGCAATAAATCTTCGCATCCTCTATGGCTGGAATAATATGAAGTCTTACATATTAATATTGTCTGTCCACCTGCAATTAGTGGTGTAACAGTATGAATTTGAAACAGTTCTAATTGCTAAGAATAAGTCACCTTTTTATTTCTAGACATTAAATATTGCTTCCCTTGTTTCACAGAATGCAATTAAGTGATTCATGCCAATAAAATGAGTAGAACACACACTGAGACCCTAAAATCAGTTAATCTGTGTTTTGAAAACATATTGGACTGAGAGTAAGGAAAAAGATATTCTGCTTTTTGCTAAGCAACTGTATTTTATTTGGCATTGTGAGAGCACTGCAAAAAAAGTAAAAAACTTTCAAGGCATAAAAATTGAATTCTGAGTTTCAAATTAAGTTTGATAGAACTAAGTTAATGTGGTTTTAAAGTTTCCAAGAAATAAAAAGTTGCACATGCATCTAAAACCTTAAAAATGCTCAGAGAATCACATCTATACTGGCTTGTCCAGTGCTGCCATCCACAAAATTACAAGAAACTCAAATTTGTTAATATTTCCTATTTATGAGAATTTCTCCCCTCAAGAAGCAAAAAACCTTAAATTTCTCACAGGACCTCATCAATTTTATTTTCAGAACATAAAAACTGCTGTATCAAAGAGAACATTTTGTGGCACGAATGTTTGATTAGAAGCCTTTGGATGTTACCCTTGGAGATGGACACTCTCAAAAACAGTCATAAAATATACATCAAGAAACCTAAAAGACTCAAAAGCTATAAAATGTATTTTTAGTACTTGGGACCAAATGAAAAAAATCATGACTTTACATTCCATTCAGCCATCAGTATGTATCACGGGGAGGTAGCCATGTATGAATGAAGACAAAGTGAATGGGAAAGGATGGGGAAAGTATAAGGAGAGGAAGAGCAGAAAAGGGGTTGCAGATCACAGAACAGAATCATAGAACCATCAAGGCTGGAAGAGACCTTCAAGATCATCCAACTGCCTACCTACATCACCACTAAACCATATCACCCAGCGCCACATCCAGATGCATATTGAACATTTGCAGGGACAGTGACTCCGCCACCTCCCTGGGAAACCTATTCCAATATCTAATCACCCTTACAGTGAAGAAATTTTTCCTAATGTCTAATCTGAGTCTCAAATAATAAGAAATAATATAAGAAAGATAAGATAAGAAATGGCAGATAAGATAAGAAATTGTAGAATATTCCCTAGGGAAGATTTTCTTAAATTCTGATTTTTACCCTCTATCCTTACAGAAAAAAGACTGAGCCCAGTACTTCTCCTGAACCTTCATTACTGTCCTTGTTGCAAAAATCATTGTAGCTAGGTATTATATATATATAGAGTAGTCTTTGCTAGCCAGAAGCAATTGTTTTACACTACCCTAAGAAAGCATATGTGAGAAAGCAGTGCGCATTTCCAGTGGTCAAGTCAGAGCACTCCCATGAGCAGTGTTCTTAGATGGGCAATTCGCTTGTGTAAATGGATAGTGCTTTACCTATGTCAAAAATAAATGGAGAGTACTTTACATTTTCAGAGATTCCATTCTGTATTGCTCATAAATTATCATACTTATTTTGGTGAATCAAAACAATGAATTCTGGAGAATCTTCAGGAATGCTAATGATGAAGTGTTTAAATGGTACAGTTGGCAACCTAGTCTTCTTGAATATGGATGTAGAAGTCCCAGCATGAAACTTATTATTACACAGGAAAATTATTAAAGCAAATTGACCAAAAATTCCAAGTTGTCCCTGTCACACTTGCTTTCTGAACTCGGTTGATGTTCTTTTTTATAGAGTATTATTTATAATTTAATTGTTATTGGTTTATCTCTTTGTGAATTTATTTTCATTACTTCTGATGCACTTAAAATATAGAGAGTACAGAAAACAGTGAGTGATGTTATTTGTTTATCTGTAAATGCCACACCTATTAGTCCTGTAAATGTTAAGGAGAATGTCTGAGAATGCAAACACAATTTGCCCTTTTGAAACCCAAACTGGCATTTGTGAGCTCTAAGAGTCCTCAGGTGTAATAGATGGGGTTCATCTGCTTTCAGCTGTCTGAGGCTGAAAAATAGTCTGAGTTAACTGCCTATGTTCTTTCAATAATCAAAAATAGAGAAAAACTCTGGATGAACAGCCCTCTGTAGTCTGAGAAATGTCTCTCAAAAAATTACATAGAAGATCTAGGTGATGAAAATTGATAGCTAGCTCTCTTAAATTAAGATGACATTTGTAAAATATCCACTTGTTAAAAATTAGTCTTGAAGAAACCTGGTCAGAGTTTGAACACCTGAGTTCAAAATAAAACCATGAAGTTTAACTATAGTTGTCTGTAGACAGTGGAACTATAAACAATACAGTTTAGGACTCCGTGTGTGTGTGTTTGCTCTTCATTCTAGATCACCAGATAAAGTTGGAACTAATTAACTCTGAAATAAATGACAGTTTTGCTACTGATTGGTAGGCTCAGCCATATCCGCATACTTGAGAAGAGTTGAAATACTAAATAATACTTCTTAAAATATTTGGTTTTATGCTCTAGATTTGATCCTAAACCCTGAAAATAGAGGAACAACATTTTCACACTCCAGATTCCCACCTTAATCCCATCCTGGAAAAATGAATAAATTCTGAAAATAGATAATCAGCTCCCAAATGCAGTATCTGCTCTTCAGGCATCTTTGGTAGAGGAATTGCTCAGCTTGATCACACAGAACACTCTTGGAAACATGTACATGTGATGGGACAAACCACTAACTACATGATCAGTATCAGTTATTTTTAGACAGTATCTGACAGTTATCAAGGCTTTTAGAGGGCATTCATGTTCCTTAGTGTAGAGTCACAGCAGTGCAACAAGCACCATCTTAGACATAGTGACATTAGCTTACTAAAATATTTTAATAAAAGCAGCTTAGAACTGTGATTTTGTTGCAGACCAATGCTCTGTGCCATATGAACTTGTCAGTTTTGATTGAGTGCTGCAGAGGATGACCCACTGTGGTCCATTCCAACCTTACCAATTCTGTGACTTACCACAGTCTGCAGCCCTGCAGAGACTTCTTATTGATTAGAAAGTGGGTTTGACCATAGGAGGCAGCTGACAATAAAATGCATCCTATCAACAATGTCTACATAGTAGAAGCATCTCATGGAGCAAAGCAAAATATGACACTTCATCTGTTCATCACCTGGCTGGATGTTACTTTACAAATCTTTCTAATTTAAGGAAGATTAATGACTGTAACAGGAGTCAGTGATGCCATCTTCTTCATGTCTATCACAGCCTGCTTCCTCAAACTCCTTGTCATCCTTATGTTCACTGTTCACCATACCAAACTAGGGGTGAGTTCACACTTCTACAAATAACCACTAGCTTCTTCCCAGCCTGAATATCCCCTTCCAGTGGGCACCTTAATCCCAAGATGCTAGCATAACCAGCAGTTTTCTCATGAACCTTGATACTATATGAAACAGGTTGCTGTTCACTGAATGCAGCACGGGATTCCCTAGCAATGTGAATGGTTCAGCTTCTTCTAACTTCACCTCCACCTCTACCATTTGCCATGGTCTGTGGTCCATGAGCAGCTGGAGAGTGAGTTGTGCAGTGAAACTGGGTGCAGCTGTGTCATCACAGCGCAATGACAGCAGATATGGATCCAGGCTGCTGATGCTGTACTTGCTCAGAAGGGAGACAAAAAGGACACCTCACTGCCTCTGTGCTGAAATGCAGAAGACAGCCTGCCTTTGTTTGACATTAAGTGTTTAATGTGTCTGGTTCCTGGGTGGTGGATGGTTTGGGAAGCAGATTGTTCACCCCTATACATCACTTCTGCCTTCAGAGAGCTGCCCAAAACATCCCAAAGTACAAACCATCTGGTGTTCCTCAGTCTCTAGACCAGAAAGGGACTGGCTTGACATATGCAATCTGCTATGTGGGGCAGAATGATTGAGGCATTACTGAGGCGTTTTGCTAGTCCTATAATGCACATGTGAACCATGATTGTGTAACCATGCATAGATTGGCTCATATTTGTCCTGTCAATTGATTTAGCAGTGCACAGATCTGGGGTTAATGGTGCTCAAATGATGTCAAACTAAAAGACCTGCAATAAAGCATCACTGAAAGGGAAGAATATGTGTTCATAGTTGACCTTCAGATGAACTTTCTCTTTTGCTATTATTCCCTTAGTTCTGCCACAGCAATCACTTGACAGAATTGTTGTCAGGAGAAGGAAAAAAGAAAAAAAAAGTTGTTTTGCAATCAATACCAGAGAAAACAACCTTCATAAATAATAGTATAATAGTCAGTGGGTTACTGTAACACATGTAAAGTTGAATAAAAACACCTAAAAGAGGAAGGTTTTTTTTCATTTTTGATGAAAGATTAACTTTCAGAAAGAATTCAGCTTGCAGTTGGTAATTTTCGCTTTTTTACACATTGTTTTTTCATGCATAATTTTGAGTGATTAATAATAACCCATTCATGTCTACAAATCATATCCTGTGTTCTTTTCTATAATTGCAATAGGCAACAGTCTGCTATTTTTTTATGTTAATCTCAGAGGGAGTTAACTTACTATACAGTCTAGTTGGTTAATTAGGTTGGAAACATTACTCATCTAACCTTAGCAAATGTGGTGTAGATTTTTCATGTGAAAAATATAACATTTTGATGTTATATAGTTCTGTGTATCTGTAGTTCTCAAAAAAAGTATAATGTTCAATCAATAATATTCTATTTTCTTAATCACATGCATTGGAGCTCACAGTTTCTGTGAAAGAGCACTGGAATTTCTTATTCTGATAGGGCTTTTGCTCTGTGCTTACAGAAAACAAAACCTCCTGTCTTACAAGGAGAAAAGCTCAGTGTAATACTACCAAGCCTTACAAGAGCCATCCAGCACAGAATTTTACTGGTCTACAAAAAGAACCAGGGCACAAGTTCTCACATAAGCACAGTCATCCACACCATCAGCTCAATCCCTGGCATGTTTTTGCTCTGTTCCCTTAGCAGTCTCCCAAACAGCACCTGGGGTAGTTTAGGGATTTGTAAAAGCCAGAAACCATTTGCAGGAGGCACCAAGGACCGGCCATCCTGTTCCGGAGGGAGAAAGAATTTGGCTATACGGACACAAACTATGTGATCCCACTTGTCATGAGAAGCAGAGAATTACATTGTCCCTCTAGTGGCATTAGTATACACATTGCCTAAGTGCCAGAGTCTTTCCTCATTGCCTGACACTGGATTTGAGCTTGTATCAGTTCCTCTACACTCAGTTTTTTTCTCTGAAGTCTGTTACTTAACTCTTGCTTATTAGTTAATGCATGCTTCTTTTTCATTTTGCTATTGCCTCCTGTGTCAAAGAGGAGGTTTTGTTAAAATCTCTGATTAGATGTATACACATGGACAAGTCATCCAGGCCCTGACATACATTAAACAGTATGAACATTGTCAGCCAAGCCATTAATCATTGAACTAACAAAGGAAGTTCTATGAGAAAAGATAAATATTATTAGTTGACATAACAAAATCAATTTATCCTCACTTAAAATGTCTATAGGTGCATCTTAGTATGCTTACAGTTTTACTTTTAATGTATAAGATTAGTGCCCCAATTTTTGCTCTACTTTCAGGTTACATAAACTCAGTCTCGATCTCTCCATCTTAATCAACTATTTTCCCCATCATCCATTTGGGCAAGTAGCTTTCAATTGTCACTGCAACCTTTTCCAATATCATATTAAATGCAATGCACTGACTTAATATTTTATGTGCATTATCAGGATTTTTTGATGAGGAGAAGTATACTTTTCACTCTTGATTAGACAAAGATTTAATTTAAAATTAATGACTTTTCTTTTTTTAAATTACACTGGACAATTTCAATCCTGATATCCTTGTCTTTTATGGGAAAGTTTAAACAACTGCTATTTGCAGTAGGATGAAGACTTGTATTTCATTATATCTGAGTTAGCGAAAGGACAGTACTACTATCTAACGGGTTTGCCACTGTTATTCCAAGTTGTTAAAGACGTCTTTCATTTCTGGTACAGTTCCTGCAAGGACAATCCTAACTTCATAGCTTGCTTATAGTTTCTACTTGATTAATCTGAGTAGTTCAGTAAAGCCAACACAGCTACATACAATACATCAAAACCACTCTAATGAATTTTAAGACAGTCGTTGCTTGCTGAACAGTGGGGTTAGAAAATGGCTATTAATGTTGTACATTGTATGATCACAATTTTAAGTGTCCAATTCCACATCTGCATGTGTGTTTATAAGTTGAAGTGTACTGCTTAATCAGGCTTTCTTTGCTTTTCTTGTTTATCATCTTTACACAGTCAGTTCTGACCATCATCCATCTGCTCTTTCAAGTAAGGACTCATTTGCTTTGTTATTTCTGTACTTAACAAATACGAAGCAGCGACTGAAGTACTCCCTCTGGAATTTGAGTTTCTTTTTCTGCATGAAAGCTTTCCTTCATTTACATTTCCCCTGGAAATGAACTGTATAAATTCTTTTAGTCCCTACCATACCACAGTTATATCAATTTAATTTCATGCACAGGAGCACACATTGTATTTTCTGTACTTCAGGTGGAGGCTTTTTATGGGGATATTCATGAGTATCTGTGCCTGTGCTGTGAATAAAAGTATTTTTGTTCTTGTTTTTTTGTTTGTTTCTTACTATCTCTTCTGTCATGTGGTCAGCTTGTAATTTACTTTTAAACTGATGAGAATATCAGCTTAAAAAATTTAGGAAGTTGTGTAAAAATCTCAAGCACATGACGCAGTCAGGAATCCACTATCTTGAGTTCGGTAAGGTCTTGAGTTAGGTGTGATCTCTACATCATGTTTGGAGAACAAACATCTCCATGTACAATTTTCAGCACTCAGTGCAATCAGTCAGAAAAATCTGTCAGTAGGATAGGTGAGAAATATTCTTATTCCCAACACCTCTTTCAAAGTTTGAGCATGTCTATAGCAGACTATAACTTACGGCCCGCATACCTCTCTAGAAAAGGGGACATACATTTTGGGTGCAAATAATGGCTTGACAATAGTGGAGCTGTGACCTACACTTCAAATAACAACTACGTATCAGAGTTCTTCACTAGAAAATAAGAGGAAAGAGTTTGGTTTATACCATGCCTACAAAGTGTCCTCTTATATCACTCAGCAATGGTTAAATTTATTTTTCAGTAAGAAGAATGTACCTGGCAACAGCTCCTTTTTCACCATGGAGCCTATGGGAAAGGAATACAGCTCTCCTTTCTATAGTTACTGAAGACTTCAGAGAGTGCATTAAAAAACACCATAGCAGCCTCTGAACAAAAAGATGCCAGAACAGATCAGAAACATTTAAAATAAACATTCCTGTTTCATGTAACTATTCAGAAATCACATCCAGAAACTGAAGGAAAACAAAGATACAAAGATCCATATCAAAGTATCCTTGCTATAGGAAAACAAAATAGGACAATAAAGTGCAGGAATTCCTATCTTACAGCACACTATTTATTTTCCTCTAGATAAAAGATAATAAAATAGTTATAACAAAATACACCAAGTGTGACTTGCTAATATCTAGTGATTTTGTATGATTCTTCATAACCAATTTTCTTATTGATTTAAATGTAGTTCCTTTTAAGATTTTCTCACAAGAAAGGATTCACAATTAGAAAAATATCGGCTTTCATGATCTCATTATTATCTCAATGAAGGTATAAGAAACCCTTAAAAACTTAATCTATGTAAAGATCAAGTACTTTGCACTGTTTTGTATGATAGCTTTTATAAATGTTTTTATAATCTAGGCTAAATTTAAGCATATTGCCTGTTAATTTTTAGGGTTTTTTAGGTCATCTGAAACAGGATTTTGGAGTGGAAAGTTCTAAGTCTTTGTATGAAGATAAGCACAATACAGGTAGTGTGGGATTTCTAATTTATCGTCCGAGCTTTGTGTAGTCCAGGCAGAGGTCCAGATATCTGACAAGATAGGGAACTTGTACACTGGAAGTTGGCCTTGGGTGGCCAAAATTCTAATTTTAAACACAGCTGTCTATTAAACTCTTAGATATTGTACTTCCCAAGTCTATACCACTGTGCAGAAATGTGGACAAGAGTCATTGGGTTAAAAGAACCTCAAAAGACTAACTGTTGCTCATGCATTGAAGAGCACACTTGTGATGGGGGAATCCTCAATATTATTTTCATATTTTTGTTAATTACTACTAGGATATATAGATCTAAATGTGCATTATGCATGTAAAATGCCTAAAACTATTCTTCAGAATTGTCATCCTTTCCACACAATTCCTCTGGGACCAGTGGATCTTTTATTTCTGCTTCTGTCCTGGCTCCCTCCAGAGAAGGGGAAAAGTTGCTCTATCCACAATAAGTTATCCTTAAGAAATCAGTAAGAAATCATTTTCCATTTCCTAAATCAGCCTTAAGCATCAGCCTACATTATAGTTTACAAGATGAATATCCGCTAAATTAGGTGCATCAGAGTAGTGGGACTTCAGGCAGGCTTTGGCTATATTGCACATCATCTATAGACTGACTGATTTCAGGCAGCTCCCTGATCAACTCAGTTGTTCTTTTAGATCCACTGACAGATCATTATTTCCCCCCATTTGCTATAAGCAAATTATGAGCACCTAATACAGGGACCTATGCTGTATGACAGAGGCACACAACTGCAACTTCTAATATTTAGCTCCCAAAGTTTCCTGCAGTTCTAGCACTCAAACAGTAGTGCTCACCTTGGACCAAGAACTGTACACATATGCTCCTTTATTCTGAGGATTACAGTCAAGCAGCCAAGGAAGAAAGGACTTTAAAGTCATCAAGTGCAATTCCTTATTATTTAGTGAGCTGGCCATGAAGATAGTTTCCTTCTGACAAAAATATTTTGGTTGTTCCAGACTTCCGGTGTCATTTCCAGTTGCCTGGCTGGGCCTTTTAGCTTAAAGGAAAGACAGGAACTATTCACTCCATATCAGTTTCAGCAAATCAGAATATGAAATGAGCCTGTTGATTTCAGCTTTCAATTAAACAGCTAATTAGACAAAAATTCTTTATCAACAGGGAATATCCCAAATTCATACAGGCAGCAGATGCAGCACTTACTCATATGAATAATATTCCTCAAACTGACAGCCATGAAAGAAAAGCTTAGCAGAAACACTCCATCCCTGGAGATGTTGAAAAGGACATCATCTGACAAAGCATCAGAAACAAACTGAGCACATGCAGTTTTAACACCTTCACTGTTATAACCAAACAAATTATTTTGTGCTGCTTTTCTCTTGATTATACTCCTTTTTTTTCTGACTGAATTAAATTCTAGGATTTTCAGAGCTGTGACCAATAACCTACAGCTTTGCCCTTTAAAGTGTTTCCTGCTATAGTTGGCTGATTATGTCTTTGGCAGTAGGGAGAATAGTACTAAAGCCACTCTTAGGCAGAAAAAATCAAGTCTTTTGCAATAATTCTTCACACATTTTTAGAAAAATCAAAGACAAGTATTTACCAAAGGTGGTAATATAAGTAACTGTGATACAAGGATAGAGCTAGACAACTTTTTTTTCTAATGAAAAGCAAGAAGTCTATGCAAGTAACCTTAAACTCTTTGTGAATTTACCGTATTATTTTTTTCTACTAGAAAACTGGAAAACTGTAATAAAGAAATTGTACCAGTTTTGTTTCTTAATGACATTTAATTAAAACATAGCCAAACTTATTATCTAAATAAGAAAAAAAGAGGCTCAAAAAACAGCAAAATATTTCATTTTTTGTTAAGCAAAATGTGTCCAATTCAGAACACTCTATTTGTTTATTTTATCAAGGGGAAAAAATTCCAAATACCTAATGTGAAAATATTTTTCACCCACTTAGACATGTATAATTATTCACCCACTTCTGCCTAGAAGTCTTCAAGAACATTATTAATGAGATAGTTGTTCTAACCAAAGACTTAAAGATTTTAAATGCAGTGTTGAAAACAGTTATCAGTTGCAACTGAATATGTTCAGCTTTCAGTACAAGAAAGATATTGACCTGTTGGAGCGGGTCCAGAGGAAGACCACAAAAATGATCAGACAGATGGAACACCTCTCCTATGAGAAAAGGCTGAGAGAGTTGGGATATCTTGTTGTGGCCTTTCAATATTTAAAGGGGACTTATAAGAAAGATGGGGACAGATTTTTTAGTAGGGCCCATTGTGATAACACAAGGAGTAACTGTTTTAAAATTAAATAGGGTAGATTCAGACTAGATATTAGGAAGAAATTTTTTAACATGAGGGTGGTGAAACACGTTGCTCAGAGAGGTGGTAGATGCCCCATTGCTGAAAATCTTCAAGGTCAGGTTGGATGGGCTCAGAGAAACCTGATCTAGCTGAAGATGTCCCTGTTCATTGCAGGAGAGGTTGGAATAGATGACCTTTAAAGGTCACTTCCAACCTAAACTATTCTGTGATTCTATGTATAAGGAAAAGACATAAGGCTAGACTTCACTCACCGGGTGGATAACAAGCATCTTCTCAGTGCAATAATTTGATTATTCTGTTGTTTGCTGTTCTGATCCACTTTGCAGCTGAATTAAATGGCCCTAGTTGATTGGACCTGATGAGTTATAAGGAGATGCTATTTTCCCCTTGAAGGTTAACAACACTGAGGGTTAGAACAAAAGGAGCTCATGTACTTCCACAGAGATTTTTTGCATGCTGTTTAGCTCATTGCAAATAGCCTACTCTCAGTATCTGATCTATGATACTGCATTTTTATGCCTCTTTTGTTTTTAATTATCAGCTTACATTTTTTTAGGGTTAATCTGCAGCAAAGTTCCTCATGTGATGGATTACAGTCCAGATCTGGAAAGGGAGTACACAATGCATTTTTTAAACTTCACCAAGATTCTCCTTAATTCTACACTCTCAACTCTAGTGTGACTGTATTTATTAATGGCATCTCTGTTCTTGAGGGAGCAGCTGTTGTATTCTGCTCAGTTTTTAATTCAGTTGGGGTATGCAGCATCTGGCTGGCCCAGAAGAAGAGGAGCTGACATTCTGCTTCCTATTGAACAGACTTCAGCAACATTATCCAGCAGATCTTGATAAAAATTAACCATTTTGCTCTAAGTGGGTGTTGGAAAGAGTCCCAGCTAGCGCTGATGAGACTGCACTGAAGTATAAGAGCATGGCACTCTACAGAACATCAAGGTTTACTATCTTCTAAGTAAGTGTTAAACTTTACTTGATCTCTTCAAAAGTTCACTTTAATCAGATATAACTTTATTCTTAAATTCTGAGACAAAGATGTTTCTTGATCTTGACCTCAGCAGAAATTACCATGTTTGGAAAAATTCATTTGTATAAGGGTCTCAGTATCAAAGCAATACAAACAATAATGCTATTGGTCGATAATGTGAACCTTGTGAAGAAAAATACTTAAAGCCTAAGACCTTGCAAATGCAAACCTTAATTGCACCATTCCTTAGAAAGAGTGAAAAGATCACAAGTGAGCTGAGCAGTACCTGAGTTTTCTCCTGCAAAACTTTCAAGTGACTTTCTCCACTTTCATATTCCAGCAGGCCTTCATTTTACACTAACCAGCACAGAGTGGAAATATTTTTTAAGTGCCACCAGAAGCAATGTCTGGAGTTGATGTGTAGAAACACAGAACAACAGTACAAGAAACCCAGTTATTTTCTCTGTTCCCCTGGTTCTTTGTCCAGAAGTCACTCGAGCTTAGCTTCCTGATGCTTCCTTTTCATGTGTGCATCCCTCCAGACATCAGCCAAGGGTTTTCTGAGGATAAAGCCAGTACAATGATCCTTCTGGAAATGAGACAATAACATGCTACCTCTGTGTCTCAGGTGGGGAAAACCACAAAATGAGAGGTAATTCAAAGAAAGTACTAATATTATTCATCAGACAGAATAATCTGTCTCTGGTTTAATATGAAGTTGTCATTACTGTGACTGTTAGGTGTGCAAAGGATGTCACGCAAAGAACCACAGACTCCAACTACAGTTCAAGGAAAATATGTAGGGCTAGAAATATTCAGATATTCTTATCAGTTTTCAGTAGAAAGTCTTCATAAACCCTTGCCTTGTGATGCTTATTGTTTATCTCTTTCCTACAGTAATACAAATAGCAATAATCATATAGGAATGCATAGCCTTACTATAACAGGCATTTTTCCCAGATGTTTCATTGTTCCCCATAAATCTCACTAATATTTCTCAAGATAACACCTTTCTGATCCAGCTTCGTCTGTTTCCTGAATCCTATATTTTTGAAACAGACTCAATAATTAAGCTTTAAGACACTTTTAGGACCTGAAATATTTTTATTATGCAAATTAATTACACATTTACAATAAAAATGTTTTGGAGTTCTGATGCATGTAATTGAAGATAGTTCTTGAGTGGTAAAATGTAAAGTACTTTTATACAGGATGTGGCTTCACCTCTGAGTTTCTGCAAGGCTGGTTACTAAAAAAAATAATGTACATCTTATTAATGAGTCTCATATTGGGCTAAACTGAAATGTGTACTTGAGAATGGCATTAATATTTTGAACTTTCTTCTCCTGCATCCTTCATCCTTGAAAAGCACCTGCTAGCAGTAAATACAATCCTCTTAGAGAAACTATATTTGACCTTGCAGTACCCTGCACATATACCAGAGGTACCTTCCTTCTCTTGCTCAATTAAAAAGGCTCCAAGCACTTGCAGTCACCTCTGTATTTGTGTTACCAGTTAAAGTGTTCTTGCTGCATGAAGATTCACATCTGTGACAGCAGCTGAGAAAATGTTTCATTTTTATCACCCTGTGCTCCTAATTCCTTCAATTAATATGAATTGAGCAGGCCCCTCAAACTACCTATCTCATTACAGCTGTTTTCCCCTCAGAACACAGCTGCCTCATGGCTTGCAGAGGGCAGTTCCCCTTGACTTCAGTGTCACACCAAACCTCTTACAGTCTTTAAATAAACATGTCTATTCTTCTTTGCATGAAACCTAGAAAATGGTATTCACAATGTATGAAATGGATTTTTCTCCTAAAGAAATTGGGTCAAAATTGTCTGTCTTGTGTTATTACCTGCTTATTTGTAATTAAAGAAGTAAATGAAAGCTTTTTCTTAGATTAGCCCCTATTTTTTGTGTCAGGCATTGTGCAGCAATAGGCAGTCTCCATCCTATAAAAAGTCCGAACTGCCAAGATAAAACGGTGGTAAGAATCCTTCCCTCTGGTAAACTCTACAGACATTTATGGACACTTAAAGACTACATTTAATCTCACCCTCCTGGTCACACAATTGAATATATCCAACATAATGCCAATCTATGAAATGACTGAATGTCTTTCAACCTTATGACATTATTAAGACACAGTTCCATTTTGCAATTCTCTTGCACATAGGTGGCCTAACCCCTTCTCAGGACCAGCCTACAACCACGTGAACAGAAGGGCACTTGGCATGTTAGAAATGCACACTTCATCCTGTGATCCAGCAGCTACACACATGTGCTCATCGTGTGACCACGTACACACTTGTCATGAAACAAAGATGCCACGTTTAAATGTGCTCTAGAAAGATGCTGGGTAATGGACTACAGACTTTATTGCTCTACGCTTCAGGCTGAAAATTTACCCTGGAATTTTAGCTGCTTAGCCAACATCCAGGGTCTTTCTGGACTGTTTCTATTATTTACTTTTCTTTATAAACTGCAGCATCTATCTGGATGTTTGTCACTTACACAAAGCTTCAGTCTTTCAAATGTTTGATCAGGTAGTTGATGTTTAAGTGGTGAACCTAGACAAAAGCAGCTGAGTATACTACTAAACTTAGCAATGCCAAAGCTTCACTGAAGCCTTGAAGCATGATATTTTTTGTATTTTTAAACTGGCAACATGTGCCGAGCATGCTTTTTATGAATCTTAACTAGCACACTACAAGTAAAGGAACATCTGAGCATGTTTCAGGGGATAGTGTGAAACACAAATCCCCCCAGTAGGCTGTATAGACCAGGCTACTCTGTTATTGGGGGAAAAGATTATTTATACGAACACATATGGGATACACAATGCTGCTTGTCCTCATAACCAAAGGATAAAGTTTGGCCTGCATGATTTACTAACATAGAAGAAGCCTGTGGTGCTAAACACTTGAATATGAAACAGATGGTATCACACAAATCAGATTACTTATGACAAATTGTCTTTCTTATGTTACTAGGTACATACTGTAGCTTTAAATAGGAGCAATTGTTCTGATGAATAGAAGTCTTAATCTTACTTTAAATGACAGCTGGAACAGTTGTGGCATCACTGCAACAACCTCTTTGCAGACATCTAGCAAGACCTCCACTGACTGTGAGAAGTTTTCAACATTATAGCCCTTTCGTAATATTATATGGAGTCTCTTTCTGCTAACACCTCCTGCTACACAAACTAACACTTGTCAGCTATAAGCCTTTTAACCCCAAACAATAATACCTATATCTGACCCTGGCCTTTCTATATCAGCAAAAAAACAGCTTCTGCTAGATATTGTGAGAAAAAATGCACAAGGATACTTCCACTGTAAATTATTAAATTCAGCATCTAAGTGTAATTGATTGAGGAACATAAAGTGTTATAGATTATGCCAACTGTTGTGAAAAATAGCACCAAAAGTCAGGTATTTTTCTAAAGACATTGCTGTATGACTTCAGAGTCCAGAAGCAGCTAGTAGAATTGGACCTGTGAGAGAATGTGAAAGCAGCACGACAGATACAGTGCACTTGCAGTGGCTTAACTATAGTAAATAACATGACAGCCTGTCTCATGTTTGGCTGAACAGACTCCCTGAGTGCTCTCTAAGACCGAAGCTGGAGCTAAGTCCAGTGTTTCAGTTTAATGCTGCAAAGGACTCTGGTGGGTCTGTCAAGTGATAAATAAAATTTTCTAGTTAATCACAGATGGAAACATTGTTCCGTGAATATTTGTACCTACTAAAGCCTGCCTTCCTACAGATATTTTTTTTAATTTCGAAAGTAAAATTTATGCACATTTTCCCCACATCTATACTCTCACAATTCTCCTCTTCCCCCTAACTCCCAGCCAATTCCAGCTATGCCCCATGGTGACTTACTTGCCAAGTGGACATGCTGAATGACTAATCTGCAACACACAAAAGAAATAGCAGTTCAGTTCAGACTTATGCCTTTATCTCATCAGCGACACTAATTTTATCTCTCTTCTTTCCCTGCCATCATTTTTCATCAAAGTTTTGAGACTGGAAGAACTCATTAAATAAGACTGAAATTCAGCTTTAGATTCAAAACTACAAGGAGGGAAGTAATAGACAGAGAAGTCTCGTAACCATCTTTCTTTGGGAAAATGACCTAGCATATTCTTTTTTGTGCACGCCCAGGAGGAATAAACTCCATTTTCTTTTCTTGGCAGGAAATCTAAAGTGTGGGAATTGGCTGCTGTTGAAAAGCCATGAACTTGATTCTCAATCAGCTTTGCTGTAGGATAATTGTAGCTACAGTTCTGGTATTTAAAAAGTCAACTGAAGGATGAGTTTTGGCACTAAGTAAGGTGGACATGACAACCTGAAATGGCAATGCCTGGCCTTTTCAGGATTGATGCAATTGCACAAATTTTCCCAGAAGAAATCTGTCATTGCATATCATATTTGTTTAAATTTGAGTAGACTGTAACAACTATCAGCAGGAGTTTATGGAAATGTCATCAAAAATCCTGTTTGCAGTACAGTGCACAGGATGATTACTGCTATTCACATTTCAGTATTCAGTAGTTGGTATGAAAGTTATGCAGGGTCTCAGAAATCAGAAATCAGGGTCTGTGACCCAGTACTGAGTATCCCTCTCATAGACAACCTGAAATAAAAAAACAGACTAAGAGTAGCATGCTTTCATTCTTGAGATCAGTCTCTAGGCAACAAAAAGAGCTGAATTATGGCCACTGAATAGTGTCTTAAATTTTTGGAATCACACAAATACCATATGTATCTGTATACATACAGATATATAATCTGGACCTACTATACATATATGTATGTATACATATAAGTATGTATGAATGTGTAAAGCATGTATATAGAGAGATATGTACATTAAGGTACGTATGTTAATTTGATCCTCACATATGGACCTATATACGTACAGGTACAATATGTATATTATATGCATAATATATATACTGGAATAGATGTTATTTCATGTGGCTTCCATCATATGTGTGCATATATATA
>VZRW01004087.1:13475-61578 GCA_013398125.1 Aegotheles bennettii | reverse complement strand
GCACTCAAAGAGTTGTGGTCAACAGCTCAATATCCAAATGGAGACCAGTGATGAGTGATGTTCCTCAAGGGTTGGTACTGGGACCGGTTCTCTTTAACATTTTTATCGGCAACACGGATGGTGGGATTAAGTGCACCCTCAGCAAGTTTGACAACAACACCATGCTGTGTGGTGCAGTCAGCATGTGGAGGGAAGGGATGCCATCCAAGGGTACCTTGACAGGCTTGAGACATGGGCCCATACAAACCCC
Source organism: Aegotheles bennettii (assembly GCA_013398125.1). Lineage (NCBI taxonomy): Eukaryota > Metazoa > Chordata > Aves > Caprimulgiformes > Aegothelidae > Aegotheles > Aegotheles bennettii. The sequence continues at coordinate 61,328 of VZRW01004087.1, read as the reverse complement.
ATGAAGTTCAACAAGGCCAAGTGCAAGGTCCTGCACCTGGGTCGGGGCAATCCCATGCACAAATACAGACTGGGTGGAGAATGGATTGAGAGCAGTCCTGAGGAGAAGGACCTGGGGGTGTCACCTGATGAGAAGCTCAACATGAGCCAGCAGTGTGTGCTTGCAGCCCAGAACAAACAGTATGGTTGAGGCAGGTGATTCTCTCCCTCTACTCTACTCTTGTGAGACCCCACCTGGAGTACTTTGTCTGCCTCCAAAGCCTTCAACACAAGAAGGACATGGAGCTGTTGGAGCAAGTCCAGAGGAGGGCCACAAAGACTATCAAGGGGCTGGAGCACATGTCTTATGAAGACAAGCTGAGAGAGTTTGGGTTATTTAGCCTGGAGAAGAGAAGGCTCCAGGGAGACCTTATAGCAGCCTTCCAGTACCTGAAAGGGGCCACTGGATAGCTGGAGAGGCACTTTTATGAGGGCATGTAGCTACAGGGGAAATGGCTTTAAACTGAAAGAGGGTAGATTTAGATGAGATATTAGGAGGAAATTCTTTCCCGTGAGGGTGGTGAGACACTGGAAAAGGTTGCCCAGAGAAGTTGTGGCTGTCCCCTCCCTTGAAGTGTTCAAGGTTAAGTTGGATGGGGCTTTGAGCATCCTGGTCTAGTGGGAGGTGTCCCTGCCTATGGCAGTGGGGTTGGAACTAGATAATCTTTAAGGTCCCTTCCAACCCAAACCATTCTATGATTCTATGATATGTGTGTACATATATGTATAGATGATTGTTAAGTTCACTGTGCTTGAAATACTTACCATTAGGTCTCAATAAAGAAAGGTCATGAAGTTCTGGTTTTGTTCAAAGTATTGCAGACTAATGTCGAATCTGTTTCAATTTCTTGCAATGTCTATATCAATTCATATTGTCTGTAAGTCACCCGAGAGTGGGTTTTGAGTCTACTGTATATGAGCATGGTTGTAAGAACAAACGCAATCCTAGCACTCGGAGGTGATACCTGAATGGCCTAGTGACTAACCCAGCTCGAAGTCAGAGCATATCCAGTGTGGCCTAGAATTTGTTCTTTCTTGGGGAATGCAAGAGGATCAACTGGGAGATGTCATTAATCTCATTTAAGAACTCACTGTCTCTGGGTTCTTGGACTTCTTCTCCACTTGAAAAGGCAAACATTCATTTCTCCTTCGTGACTGTAATCACCCAATTCAACTAAAATAAATTTTCTTTTACAGGAGGGTAAGTGGGAGAATTATTGGTTTGCATGGGATGAATCACTGCTCCTGTGGAGAAATCCCACATGAAATATTCAGGGAAACAGGAAACACAAAATAAAATATTCAGAAAAGTGTGCTCTTTGTGTACATCTGTAGATGGAAGAAAGCAATACTTTTTGCTACTCCCTGGTACTCATTGAGTCTATATCAATCTTTAACAAACTGTTTTGTTTCCTAGCTGCCCAGAAACAGATTCCTTCTCCATTTTCACAAAAACATTTATCCTTGCATATTCTTACTCTTTCACTGCAGCACAGGAATATGTGCAGCAGAGCCTATTTTGAGGACCAAGAAATTACAGCTGCTTCAATCCAAGTATTAAGATGGTTCTGAAGCAGGCTAACAGGCTGGAGAAATTATCTTGCCAGCACTGTCCAACTCTTAAGTTGAAGGGCATCATGTTAAAATATCCTTAAGATATTTTTAACTCATTTTTTCCCCCCACAGAACGGTGGACGTTTTTTTATTACTTCCATCAAAACTTGGGAATGTATCCAGCTTCATGAAAAATATCTCTTCATGGGCTTCTTATACGTGTTCAGATTGCAACTGTGAGCCCGACCCAAGAGAAGAAGTGCAGGAAGATGCAGAAGAGGGAACAGGAGAGCTCTACAAAGCCCGGAGTTATAATGAATATTTAATTATTTATAGAAAGAAGATCAGCTCAATTAGAAAAGCTAAAGAGAGACTTGCTCTCCAGCCTGGACCTTCAATCACTCAGCTGGGACATCAGAGGCTGTTCTAACTTCCACCCTCCTATTTAAAAGTCAATTTGTTAGCTATCTGGAACTTTTAAGATGTTGGTTTTGGTTCACAGCCTGCAAAACAAGTGTCAAGCCTTCATATATGAAGGTATTCTGCAAGGTGGAATATATTTTTTAGCCAGCCTCCATGTGCCAACACCAGTAATCCCTCAAACAGGAATCACTCAACCACCAAGGGCTTACTGGGTAAAATCAAAATCTTGAAATGCTACTGAAAAAACAAGACACAGCCCATCCCGGTAATGAAATAAAAGGGCTAAATCAGTAATTGGACTACCATATTTTTGAATGGTTGCAAGGGCAGGAAGTCTGGCTGCAGGGCTCAGGGCCAGCTGAGTCTGAGCAGCTGAGGGTGGCCCCCACCCTTCTGGGGACACCAAGCCAGGACCCAGCCTGGCCTGTGGGAGCTGCTTTCCAGATGAGGCTCTAATGCCTGAGCTACAGCCCCAGCCGCACCCCTGCCCTGTCCTGCCTGCACATGGGCCCTGCTGAGCCAGGCTCACCCACAGGCCTGTGGCCTGGCCTGGCCCAGCCTGGCCCCGGGGAGGTGCTCAATGCCCAGGGCTGGGGCTGCCCAGGGCTGGGGCTGCCCCGGTCCCTCCCCTGCTGCCCTGCTCTGAAGAGCAGAAACATCATTCAGAGAAGGAGCGATGGGCTGCAGAGAGCTGAGGGCCTGCAAGCTGTCACAGCCCCCTGCACCCACACCCCTCACCTCCACACACTGCTGTTGCCTGGGACAGGGAGGGTTACAGGAAACATAATGCCGTGGCCCCTTTAGCAAGGCCACTTCAGATGGTGGGCTTGAAAGCTGCTGTATTTGATTTTCACTTGTATTCCATGGGCCTATGCCCTGGAGAGCTGCCAGACTGGTGCTGGTTAGCTTCTTGCTACGGCACAGTGTATTATTTCATTCGTACACAGCTTACATCGCACAGCGACATTAAATCTGCCGAGTTCCTACCTTCTCTCAAATAAAACACTGTAAGAAACACTTGCAACTCATGCAGCCAGAAACATCGACCAGAAAACTGACTTACAAATTGCTTCCAAGATTTTTTGCAAGTGTCACAACCTCTTAGCAAGGCACTGGCCCTTGTGCCTCTAAGCAAGCAGTGTGCCTGGCAGGGGCCTTGGTGGCCATGCTGCAGAGGACATGTTCTCAGGGTGCTCAGAGACACACAGGGCCAAACATAAAGCTCCAGCTTTGGTGGGGAGATCATATGCTTCAATCAGGGCAGCGCTTTGGAGCAGGGGAAGATTTCTCAGACTCTTGGTCACCCAAGATGGAGAAATGGTTATTTAGATTAAAATGGGGAAAAGGGAATGGCCTATGACAAGCCACATACTGCCTCAGGAAAAGGATGACATCCTGACGGATCCATTTAATTGAGGTAATAAAAAACGAATATAAAAGTACAAAAAAAAAAATCATTTATTATAGTCATGCTCCTGAAAGTCTAAAATTCTGAAATTCATATCTACAAAATGTACTTCTTTCAAAGATCAGCATTATAAAAGCCAGAATGCTACTTTGGATCTTGACTTCATTAGTGTCTGAGCTGTTTTTACACTACTCTTTTAATGCCAGCTGTCTCATGACTGTCATCTGCTTCTCTTCACCATCAATAAAAAAAAACCCCCAACTTCCTTGTTTGCCATGGAGATCCCACTGTGGCCCACAATGTAGATGAATCCCTGTCCATAACTAGTATTTGACTCAAAGGTGTGGAAAATCTACTGGTCTGTTAAAGCCTCTATCGGTAGCTTTGTCTTGTTCTCATCTGCCATCTTGTGGCAGTAAAAATTTAACTACGCTCTAGCTGAAAACCATCATTCTAGACTGAGACGTAGCAAAGCACCAAGCCGTTGCCCATCCTGGAGTTGTGAGCTTGTTCTCTCCCTGTATTCCTTAGCACCTCATGTCGCGTTAGGCACACCCGTGGGGGCTCCATCCTTTTCCAGAACTTGGTGACAAGTCTAAGATAAAATCCTCCCATCAACATGTTGCAAGATGTTCAGCATGAGAAGAGGAGGCTATATTTGAATAGAAAAATGTTATATGAACAATTCACCAAACTGGAAATTAAATCTTGCCCAGTTATAGCTGAACATTTTTTTTTCCTGCTGTAATTATTTGTGGAGGGAATGGTAAAGCGATGTAAGGTGGATAACACACAGTGAGGAGGAACAAGGAGCAGCCACAGGCAGACTTGAGAACACTGAACAAGGGTCAGCAGTGACAGGAAAGAGAGTCATGGTTCAAGATATGAGCAGAGCCTGCCCAAGGCTTCACAGCAAGTAAGACAAAATTGGACTTGCCATTTCAAATATGAGAAACCAGCCATATCTGTCATGGGGTGAAAGGGCAGAAGGGCTAGAGCAACAACAGAGTGTTCTGTCCATTTCAGAGGAAAGACATTACTTTTGTGGCTGGAACTGTACAATAAAATCCTCAGCCATGCAGAAAGGCTGTCCCCTCTCTAAACACATCACAGCTACCATGCCACAGGCTGGGTCCTGCTCAACCACAAGTAATAAACATCAGCAGAAGACATGGCTTTGCAGACAGTTTATTGCCTCCAGCAGCATGCCATCCTATGCACCAGTCTGCTTTATCCAAGCTAGAGACAATTCAGATCTCTGGAGAACCTTTGGCATCAGATTCACAGGTTTTGCTTGCTGATTAGCAGTGAGAGCTTGAGCCACTCACACAGCCTAGTGTCAGCAAAGGCTCTTGCAGAAACCCTTTTCCTTAGCAGGGCAGGCAGAGACTGAGCACAGCTCATGTCTGTAGGGGCTGGATTAATGCAGAGCGCTAAGACCAGAAATGTGTAAGTCAAGTGCTGTTAAGATGAACAGTTTGATGAGAAAAGGCAGGAAAGAGGAAATCCCTTAAGGTTTTTGAAGTGAATTTTATAGCTTCAAAATTTACACCCATCCTATGTGATAGCATTTCTGTCAGAACAAAATATTACTAGTAGTATAAAATGAGGCACTTGGAAGTTCAGAAATGCCAGCACTGAAGCATTATGACATAGTCATTAATTACACAGTTGCACATTTACTTCTAAGTGATGCACATGGCATCATCATTCAGACCCTTTATGATAACAGGAAGAAAATGCTGTTGCTTAGACTTCCCTTGCTTTTTCTGTAAGGCAAGGACTGCCCAATATTTTAGGAAAATGTCTGCAGACCAACAAGCCCACAGAGGCTTTAACTTATGAACAACTAAACCTCAGACACAGCAATAAATGTTCATTAGGCATTATATCTTTTAGCCTTCTTTCTGTGGATAAATTATTTTTTTAAATGAAATCTCTTCATGGACTATGATCCAATATTTCCTCCTGTTTTACAGCCTCTCAGGCTGATTCTATTTCAGGTTAAAAAGTAGTTGTCCAGATTATTCTTGCCTCATGTTACAGAAAGAGATAAAATGGTGTTATTAAAGTAGCTGAGTGTCTTCCTTTATCTCTGCCCCAGAGTGGTGCTGAGATAATCAATTAAACCAAAGTTGCCACAAGTAGTCCCTAGTCCACGCTCTTAATAACTTGTAATGTTGTGTGAAATTCCTGATTGTACAGTCACAGAATCACAGAGGAATACAGGCTGGAAGGGACCTCTGAAGGTCCCTAGTCCTACCTCCTCCTCAAACCAGGCTCAACTGTAAGAGAGATAACATTGCTCATGCTCACGTCCAGTCAAGTTTTGAATAACCCTAAGGATAGAGACTGCACAGCCTCTCTGATCAACCCGTCCCATTGCCTGACTGTCCTCAGGGTGGAAAGGTTTTCTTTATGCTCTAGAATCTGCCAGTGCTTTGAACATATAAAGTGTTATATAATATTAACTCCAGAGAATTTTAAAAATCAGTTTCTGTTTGTCAAAGCTGTGCACCAGAATTAAGAGACCCTCAGTACTATTCTCCATCTGCCTTAGCCTACTGTCTGTAAAACAGGATTAATGCAACATATTTCTGTCATGATACTGGGAAATTAAATTAATTAACTATTAAGACTATTTTCTATCAAAAGGATGAGGCATATATAGCTCTGTTTTTAAAAAAAGGATTTGAAGAGTGAGTAATAATAATGTTTTGAGCCAGACACTAAGAAAGAAATCTAGTCCTGTGGGGGAAAAAAATATTATGTGTCATGGACATGAACAAAAAAATGTTGTGAATTAAAAAATTTGTAAGTTTATATTTCCTAGCATTTAAATGCTTAACTTTTCATCCTTAGTAAAGTAATTGCAGTAAAATTTCCTTGTATAGCAGACAATAATTAAATTATTCAAACAATTTCTGCCTAATAAAGCTCTGTTAAATAGTTGGGGTTTTGCTTCAGACATTACAGGTGTAGAAATCATGAAGAGGGCTTTGAAAGACATGGTGGCCTTGCTAGCCTTGATTTGAGGCAGAATAGGAAAATGTTCCATGTGTAAGGAGGAACATTGAAGCTGTAGCTGTTACCTGTTAACAATTGCCATCTCCAAGGGATACAGACTTCTAAATTATTTGCAGGAGGGGTTCTATTTATTTTATTTTATGCTAATATTCACCTATAATTATGCTAATACTTTAGGGATGTAAATAATTAAACAGGTTCCTTAGAAGTCATTCCTGGAGCTCCTTTTTTCGTGTATATGGTGTTCACATCTGCAGGAGCCACTGTAAGGTATTACATTATCCTGCCTCTGGGTGTCAGCATTTGCCCTCATTGGGAAACATTTATAAATTGTCCTTAGAATCACCTGGCTCTAAGAAACCATGAAGCCAGGTGGATTTTAGCATATTCCAACTCTCATGTTAAAACAGTTTAAACAGTTTAGTCTTATTTATAATCTTAAGTAAACTGGAGTAACCGTCCTGAGGCAAAAAATTATATTCTCTGTATAATTAAGGAGGGATTTTTTTTCAGGATTTCACTTCTAAGATGTAGGGGAAAGGAGATTCAGGTTCAATCCTGAATTTACCTTTTCCCCCAACTTTCAAACTGCAAACCATGAGCAAGAAACAATAAATGAGAAGAAATAGAACAGATTCAAGCACCTACTATTCTAACGACTTGCTGATATACTATCAGATGAGCAAAATCGATACACGGGTTTTTCTTCCAAGCTAAGGCTTAGCTGTGAGCCAAAAGCTGTATGAGGTTGTGTTATTCCAGCTTGCATCATGGCCAGGTGGTGGGGGCAAAGCTATGGAAAGGCAGTCTTGCTCCTCGTGAATGTTGTTAGAGTGATGGCCGTCATGTGGATGGAGAGTAGGACAACAAAGGGAGAACAGTGATAATTTAAACTGAAAGACCATAATCCTAACCAATCTAGCCTGCCTGCAGTCTGTCTCCTTGTGCATACTAGTAAGCTTTCAGACCCTGTGGGTTTGCAGCATGACTTCTGCAGGCTCAGTCATATAGGGTTCTCCATAATATCCACCTCTCAGTGGCACCCAATAAATTCAAAGGAACTCAGCATCTCAAGGGACAGATTCTCTGCTTTTCGGTAGCTCCTGTAGTTTGTCTGAGGTCACTTGGTTTGTTCAGTTTGAAGAAGATAAAGCTGAGAGGTGACTTCATCACACTCTACAGCTTCCTCAAGGGGGTCAGCAGAAAGGAGTTGCTGATCTTCTCTCCCTGGTGACCAGCAATAGTACATGAGGAAATGGAATGAAACTGCATCAGGTGAAGTTCAGACTGGACATTAGGAAAATGTTCTTCATTGAAAGGGTGGCCAGTCACTAGACCAGGCTCCCCAGTGAAGTGATCATGGCACCATGGTAACACTGTCACAGTCCAAGGAGCATCTGGATAATGCCCTTAGTCATGGTTTAGTTTTAAGTAGTCTTATAAGAAGCAGGGAATTGGACTTGATGATCCTTATGTGTCCCTTCCAACTTTAGATACTTTATAATTCCTAATATGTGAGCTCGGGGGCACTGCTAGTAAAGTTTCTCTAGATCTCAGTAACTGAGTATCAATCGGGTTCTGTGGACATTTCTGCCTAGATGTTGCTTCTTACTTTGGCTCAGTTGACCTCATAATAATGTTCTCCAAGGCATATTATAGACTGGGTGATGATCTTGTTTTTTAACAATCACCAACATCACTCTCAACACCAACTAAGAACAGAAATTCATCAGGTTACAAGATTTCATCTATTAAACCCATTATGTTGGGGAAGATGTTTAATCTTCACTTCTGTTGATTCTCAGTTCCTACGAAGACCATGTTCCAAGCTTATTTTAACCTCTGGGGAGAAAGGAAGAAGAGGATTTAACTGCAGTCCATTCCTGTCTGGATTTTCATTTCATGATTGATATCCATTGGTCAAATCAAGCAATGGACTCTTAAAGCTTGACATTGGCAGCTGTAGTAGAAAATCCTATGGTCTACACCTCATGTTTCCAGCCCTTGGACTTAGACCCAAGAACCATGAGGGAAAAGTGTTTAAGAAATTTTGAGGGTAGGCTGCTAATCACTGTTTTACTTAAGGCTTAGGCATCTGTTTTGAGGATTTATTGATGAAAAAAAAATCTTCATTCCCCTGAGCCTCCAACCCCAAATGTTTATATTTTTTCATTAACATTTGAATAATGAAATAGAGATGCAAATGCAAGAATCATTTTACATTGTTCATTTCAAATATAGGAATAATCACATTCATTGATTATATAAAATTTTAGTACTACCCTGTGGGGAATAATCTCAAATGTAAAAAAAAAACAAAACACAAAAACACCACATAAAACTGGAAGGAAATTATATAGTTAAGATTTAATTTCTAGAGAAAATAGACATAAGTGACAATTCATCCATGCATTCAAACCAGAATCTTATGCCCCATGTGGATTTATATTCATACCATCCTACATTAATGAGTACAATCTGACAAACACTGTGTGTTGTTAGAATGCTGGCCCCTGAAGCATGACCTACAGTTTTATGCTGGAATTCATGGAATTTTATTTTTATTCATTGCACTGGGATGTGAGCTGAGACATTCAAGAGCCCCTGCCACCTTCTGTATTGAAAGACGCTTCTTTTCTAATCAGATTTAATGCATGATAGTTACGGAATACCTAAAAGTCAAACATAATTGTTTTGGTTAATTACAGCTGCCAGAAATAAGATTCAAGTTATAAAAACCCCCACATTCTGAAGGTGATAAGAGAGGAAATCCCTGCCTTACTAAACATAGTCTGTATTAACCTAAAGATGGTGGTGCAATATTGTCACAGACCAATTTGCCCCCTTTCAACTACTCATTAAATTGGGTTTGATTTACAGATGCTTTTACAGCCCCCACGTGTAATGAAAATGGTGTAAATGTTCTTGTAGTAAGATGCAAGCATGAAGATACTTTCCTGCTACACAGCTGTCTCTGGCCTTTTGAACAAAATTAGGGACCACTTAAGGAAAGTAGATGTAAACAAGCCATAAGACTGGATGGGATGTGTTTGTGAGTACTGTGAGAGCTGCCATATGCCATTGCAAGGCCACTCTGAATCATCACTGTAAGGTTATGGAAATTAGGTGAAATCCCCAATGACTGAAAAAAAAGTCAAATGTCACACCTGTCTTCAAAGGGTAAGGAAAAAAAACAAGCAAACTGGGTAGCCAGTTCAATTAATATCTGTCCACAGGAAAACTAAGAAACAAGTCTTCCTGGAGGCCATTTCCAGGCATATGAAGTATGAGAATTTGATTGGGAGCAATCAGCACAGATACACCAAACACACATCATGCCTGACAAGCCTGATGGCTTTCTATGATGAGATGACTAGGTCAGGGAACAGCTGGAGACTTGTAGATGTGACTTTATCAAGACATAAATAGCCCATAATATCCTCAGAGCCAAACCAAAGATACAGACTAGATGGTCAAGGCTGCTTTGAACAGCTTTCAGAAACTATGTGTATTTATGACTTTGTTCTCTTTTTGCTTCAGTAGCAAAGAAGCATAAGTGAATTACTACTATTATTTGACCAGTTCTGACACTCCCTGGTGCAGCATAGTGCATGAAAATACAGTCTCTGCTGAAAAACAGCCCCCGTGACAAGCTCAAGGAAAGCCAGACACCCTGAAAAACGGATGATAATCTAGTGATGGTGATCTTTGCTTACTTCACTGTCAGTTACTAATTCTCACTTCCAGTAAAAGTTTATACATTACAGGGGCGTATTTTATACATATATTTGTGGTATGATAACTGCTACCCTCTTTGTCGCCTATTAACTTTGAGTGTAAGAGTGTACATGGATGTGTGTGAGAGTGAATGTATTCAGTGTACTCAACACTGAATTTAGATAAACCCTATATCAAGGACGGTCGCCACATTATAATTTAAAAGAAAGGCTCATGATTTCTTTAAGATACAATTTACTCTGAATGGAAAATAACTGGGAAGTTTAATTCTGCAATGAATAAAACTGCAGTTAATATACAGAACTGACATGATGCTTAATAAAAGTGTTGCTGAAACAAGCTGGTTGTTGATAAAACCAACTCAGATTATCTGAGTCAAGTTGGGATCTCTTCAGATCAACTCACACAGCAAAACCCACATCAGGACCTTTCAGCTGCAGAAGTCTTGGTGTTACACAGCACCTGAACAAAAGAGATTAATGTGAAGAAGGGAAGAGATGATTTTGTGATTCTTCAGTAATGGATACAATGGAGGTTGCGTGAAGGTGGATCCAGAGTTTCTCAACACAGAGCGTAGGCATTTTGTAGGATAATTAAAAGATAAAAGTTCTGAAAGATAAAAAGTTCCTGTTTTCTGCCATTGGATAAGGCATGATGAAATCTTGGGGAAACCCTGGAAAGGCCTGCAGGCAATTCTATGGGCTTTGTTTTCACTGCAGTGTTAGAAATTATTTTGACTATTGAGATGGACTACAGTTTCTGCGCATAAATAATACCTTTGTTCTAAAATGCCAGCACTGTCAGGTACAAAGTCTGATCAGTGTTCAGCTTCCCTAACCCTCTTTTTCTCTTTGTCTGACTTCAAAGAAGTTCAGTGAAATAATCCTAGCATGCTATCACTATCACTTCTCATAAGAAAACCCTAGGAACTCAGACTAGTCATGACAAATTATATATAAGCTAACAGTTTCTTTTAAAGAGACTACAACTTGGAGTGAGGTGTATCCATCCACCTGGCTGGCCAAAGGGTATCGTTGAATCATAGACTCAGAAAATGCTGAGTTAGAAGGGACCCTCCAGGATCATTGAGTCCAACTCCTGTCCCTGTGCAGGACACCCCAAAAGTCAAACCTTTTGCTTCATATTTTTTCTAACTTACACATAAAATAGGAAGGAAATTTTCTTTCCCAACTATACTCACGGAATCTCACTATGTCTCGGTTTAGAACGGCCAGGGCAAGCCACAACTCAGAGACAGAGTTTGCTTCTGCCACTCCCCTCCACCCCCCCTCGGGAAATAGAAGGGCAGTAAGGAATAAAGGCTCAACGGTTGGAAATTAAAACTATAACAGATTTAATGGAGCAGGGAAAGGGAATAACAGGTGGGGAAAAAGGGAAGAATATATATACAAATATATACAACCCAACTCTGATGATCGCCGGCCGATACAAGCTCCCGAGAAGTCCTTCACTGCCAAAGCCGATGGGGAAAAAGAGTTCAATGCCCCCCCAGCAGCCGATGCAGTCGGATCCCGCAGAGCATGTGGCGAGCTGGTAACAAAAGGCAGGGTCTCTCCTCTGGGAGAATGCGGGCTCCACGTGGTGATCAGGAACGAGCAGAAAGGGAAGAGAGCGCGTGAGAGAGAGAGGAATTTCCTGTCCTCCTGGATTTCATAGAGCTTGGCAGGAAATGGGAGGGAATACCGATACCCCAGACCCCATTTCACAACAGGGTCCTAAACTCCACCCCTCCCTCATTGGGTCCTTGCAGCAAAAGCCATAAGATTTTGCCTGTGTTCTCAAACTATAACACACTAGAACATGACTTAACAGTAGTATTTGACATCAAAGGAAAACATGTACCACATTTCCTTTCATACAAAGGGGCTGGGAATTCATAAGGTTAACTAAACATATTTCCTTGAAGAAAGGAGGATTTGTCCCATCACCTTATCTCTTCTTCATACAGTAATTGCCTGCCTTCTTTTTATCCTTGTACCTTCATTAAATTCAGGCTGTTGTCAGACAGTTGCCTTATAGTTTGTGCTTTATGGTTGTTTACCTGGTTTAACTTATGAAATATGTTCACCTACAGAAGCACCAAAGGACGTGTTGACTGATTCATAGAAATGCACAACTTTCAAATTTGATAACAAGAAGATCCAGCTTTCTTAACAGGCAAGTGATTGAAATTTTTAGAAAATCATGGAGTTTTTTTATCCTTAGTGTGCGAACAGCATAACTGCATTCTAATGCTGGGACTGACAGCTGGAAACAGCCTATCACCAATGTCTAAGACACAGCTGCAATGTCCATCAAGTTCTCCAGATGCTATCAAATTAAATGAGCCCCAGAGTGGAAAAGAATCGTCTAAAGATCTCACTCCATGGCAAATACTCAGAATAAAAATGGAACATGAGAGCTTTGTAGGGCTAATACCATCAAGCAGGTATCAGGTGCAGCTCAGTGGATATGAGACATTGTAATACAAATCAGACTGACAGCTCTGGGAACTGAAATCCTCAATCTACAACTTAAATATAAAGTAAACCATGACAGAGCAAACTTATCACAACCATGGTTGACTTATCATCACAAGCAAGCAGCTTTGTTGACAAATGGCAGTTGTTTATATCACCTCTATTGACATTATTAGCAAGGGCATCTGTATATTCTATCTCATTTCCCTATGCCATAACACAAGTTATTCTGGTACTGTATTAATCATAGGTGATTAACCTGTGTCATTTGCTTGTTCCTTTATCTGCAGTCATTGTGTTCAGCCTAGAAGGTTAAATGACTCTTTGAATTCAAGTCTTTTAGTACTTTGAAAATAAGAGACAAAGGTTTTGAACTTGATCTGATAGTCTGTGGGAAGCCAGCACTGAGTGAAAGCTGGTTTGATATGTTTGCAGCAGCCACTGCCACTAATGTGGTGGTATGTACCAGCTGGAGCTTCCCAAGCCTGGGGGCTTCAGATCCTTGAATGGTCATGGGGCTACATCACAGCTGTAGAACCATCAGAAAAATGCAAAAAACAGAAGTTAACTTGAAATGGTTGAGACTTAATATCAGTGAGGAATTCAGCAGTGATCTTTGTTAAGGGACTCAGTTAGTTAATCACAGGTATACTGCTTCTAACAAAAAAAGGTTGCACCAAGACTGTCCAGAATTGCTGTTTCCACCTGTCCTTCATCCACTGGCAGATCATATGCTAACACTTACCATTTTCTAACAGTTCTGTTGGTATATGTGGTAAAGTTCAGGTAGCTCTGTGTCACCTGCCATTACATATCATCTTAATCTATCTGCAAGTAAATGTTAAATTGGATTACAGAGAAACAGTTAATCCTTGTAGTATTCTGTAAGTAAAACTAATCCTCAAGACTGAACTTTCAATCACTGCCCATTTTACTGTTGCCTTCTGGAAACACTCAAACAAATTCACCAAATTATTCTGAATTTCTGCTAACTCTCTTAAACAAGGCTGTATATCACATGATATAGAGGGGCTGGGGAGGAAGAGAATGGATGTCTTCCAACTATCTTATGAAATAAAACCATCCTCTCTTTGCACCTCTGATGCAGTTTGAATGCCATGTTCTGGTCTGAAACCAGAGCATTAGCTTCTGATGAATGGGCTTGTATTTGCCTTTTGGTTAGCTATTCTGTGAGCCTGTTCCAGGAGAAGGAACCTTGGGCAACAGCTGAATGTATCCATTGTGAGTTTCTCAGACAGAAGTAAAATCTGTGGAACACAGCTTGAGAATATGGACTTCTTTCCAATGAGTCATGAAAGGGCCTTCAGATGGTCAGAGCTAGACCAAAGGTGTTTGAAAGAATGGAAAAATTCTGTTACCTATGAATACCTGGTGCTTTTTTAAAGCTTATTGAAAATGTTTTCCAATAAAAAAGTTGTAAAAGGAACTTGTCAGTGTGAAATGTATTTGTTCAAACTGAAGCACACTGTGGTGTGTTCACCTTAGCTGGCTGCCAGGTGCCCACCCAGCTGCTTTATCATTCTCCCTTCTCAGCAGGACAGAGAGAGAAATTACAATGAAAAGCTCATGTGTCAGGATAAGGACAGGGAGATAAATCACCGGTTACCGTCATGGGCAAAACAGATGTGACTTCAGGGAAATTAATTTAATTTCTTGACAATCAATAACAGAGTAGGATAGTGAGAAAAAAGAACAAAATTTAAAATATCTTTCCCCCACCATGCCTTATTCCCAGACTCAGCATACTCCTGACTCTTCTACTTCCTCTGCCCCAACTGCATGGGGGATCCTCCACAGGGGGATGGGGTCAACTTTGTCTCTGTTGCTCCTTCCTCCTCATGTTCTTCCACTGCTCCAGCATGGAGTCCCTCCCATAGCATACTGTCATTCACAAACTTCTACAATGTGGGTCTTTCCCATAGAGTGCAATCCTTCAGGAAAAAATTGCTCCACTGTGGGTCCTCCACAGGCCACAGATCCTGCCAGAAAACCTGCTCCTGCATGGATTCTCTCCTTGGACCAGAGCCTCTTTCGGGAGCTTGCTCCTGGATGAGCTCTCCATGGGCTACAGCTTCTCTCAGGGCATATCCACCTGCTGTGGTGTGGAGTCCTCCGCAGTCTGAAGGGGGAAAACCTACATCACCGTGGTCTTCTCCATGAGCTGTAGGGGGATCTCTGCTTCAGTGTCTGGAGCACCTCCTCTCCCTCCTTATTCTCTGACCTTGGTGTCTGTGGGACTGTTTGGCTTACATTCTCTCATTCGTCTCTCATGGATGCTGTGCAGCATTTTTTACCCTTTCTTAAATATGTTATCACAGAGACACTACCAACAAAGCTAAAGGGACTAGGATTTGGTCAACGGTAGGACTGTTTTGGAGCTGGCTTGAGCTGGCTCTGTAGGACATGAGGGCAGCTTCTAGTGCCTTCTCACAGAAGCCATGAGCCCCACAGCTATCAAAACCTTGCCATGTAAGCCAATACACATACCAATATCAATAACATCTGGCTTAGGGTTTTATTCTCAAATGTTTTACTCAATGAATTCGCAGGCATAACTGCTGCACATCTGTCCTGGTTATATTCCAGCACAATGCTTTGAATAGTAGTAGTTTTTCTCTTACAAGCTAAAGAAAAACCAATCTCAATATCACTAATTTTTACTGTTCCTTTAAAGTCATTATAAGATGTGTTTGCTTCAGTGAGTGCTGTGATCTGTGTACAGTCTGAATTTTATAAAAATAGCTTATCCTCTTTTCCCATTTCTTCATGGAGGCTGCTTGAAGATGAGACTGGCATAATAAGGTCAGTGCTGCTGGGTAGTGTAACAAACTTGTCAGTAAACGTTAATATCAAAACCAGAATCTCAAAAACATTTTCTTTATTCTTCTCACTTGCTAAAGATATTCAGTTTCATGTCTCACCACTTACTGTTTTCAGTAAAAAAAAAAAAATGCACAGATTAAAAAAGAAATGTAGTTAAAATATTTCATTTAAAGTCAGGAAAAGATTCAGAATCTAGTCATTAGAAGGAACAAGTATAGGCAGCTATACATATCTCATTTCCTGTACATACTAGCAATAATGTCTTTTGGGGTGAATTTATGACATGTTTATCACCATTATATCTAGGAATTATGGGTTGAATACTTGACCACGTATAAATCCTCTTTTCAATGCTTCAGTGGAAGATTCACCATTACAGAAAAACACTAAGCAAATCAGATTATATTTCACCGCCTTAGGTATTCCAATCCTTCTGCCCATTGGCCATACCAACATTCTCTATATAGACACAGTAGAAAATCCCAGGGAAAGAAGCAATAAAAATAATAAACCCAAAATCTTACAATACAGGGAGAGAGACAAGAGATTAATTTGAAGGGGAAAGAAATGAACAAGGTGTCAGTAGGAAAAAATATGTATTTAAGAATGTATTTAAGAATATCTGTGTTAGTGCATCCTAGGGCTGTGTGAAACTCAAGGGATTAAGACTGATCCTTTAAACATATGTGGGGAAAGAAATGAACAAGGTGTCAATAGAACAAAATATGAAAAAAATGTGGAGAAGAACTAATCACACTTTCATATTTTCTGAATTTATAAACAAAGAAAAAGATTATGGTTCCAGCCATGGGTCTTTGCATCATGTTCTGCCCTTGGTGTAAGCAAATTTGAATCTCAAGCATGTGTTATGTGACATGTGGTGTCTGCACCCAAATTTACTGCACTAACCAAGGAACGGAATACATGAGTTTTTGTGGTTTATCAGCATGGCTGTCAGTGGTAATGCTGAGCTCATGTTGCCTGCATGGTGTGCATGACAGTAAGTCTGTGCTAAAAAGCATTGATAAGAGGTACACCATAGTATATCTTTACACTAACATAGTAATCTGGGTACCAGTTAGCTTAGAGGAAAATGGAAAAATCTGGTATGTAGGTAAAGCAGGCTCCAGTCTGCTGGCAAAGATCCACACAGATGTACCCACCAGTAACCAGGTTCCAAAATACTGAAGGCTTTATAGATATTGTTTAGAAAATACCCTTTCCTCTTTGATATTTTCAGGTAATTTAATTTGAACACATTTTTGCTTTCTTCTTTGGTGTAGAAAAGCAACAGATTTTACAAAATGATTCACAACAGTGGTTGTGGGTAACATACAGTCCAATCAACCTCCTTTCACTAAGCAACAGAAAGATTTACAGCTGAGCTCCCCAAGAGGGGAGGGAACAGAGGGAATCTAAAAGCATACGGTATCACTTAACTCTTTATTCAGTAGGTGTAGGATTTATTCCACAATCTCTTCAGCAAACATGTTTATGGTTTTTACATTTGTGAGGGTTTAGCATTCTGACATGAAATATTCTATTGCTTATTCAGACCTGTTCAGCAGTACAGGGCTGGTCTGCAATCTCTGTATTTTCAGATGTTTTAGGACAACAGGAAGGTTCTATTTGGAGACTGCACTTAAAAATCTTCAAGCGAGATGTTGCATAGCAATAGGAAGAGTGCATGTTCAATAGTGAATCGTCATCCTTGCCTTTCTGTTACTATGGAGATGGCATGGCTGCTTCACAGCTTATTCTGCCATCTCCACAGCTGCAACAGGAACTTTGGTAGGGTGCATGTGATGTCTCTGCTCCTCACACCTTCTTTGTCCTTTACAAACACAACAGAAGAAACTGATTATTTTTCAGTTTATGCTTAGATTCTGGCTTGTTGAATACCACGTCACTGCTGTATTTAAGAATATCTGTGTCAGTGTATCCTGGGGCTGTGTGAAACTCAAGGGATTAAGACTGATCCTTTAAACATATATACCTCTAAAAGTACCACTGTGAATTATCTCTTTTCTGTCTAAGAGCCTACATACAGGTCACCTTATCCACTCATTTTCTGAGAACTTCGTATATACACTCAATTTAATATTGGAATGTAAAAACCATTATAATTAATGTACAAGCACAAAGTACATTTATCACATATTTTGTATTCTAGGGCTATAGTGAGGGAGAAAGGGAGGGGAGTTAGCAGCTGATGGCTTCAGGTATGAGAGAGAGGCATATGGCGGTAAGCCATCTCTCTCTTCTTGTTGTGCCAAAAACATTTTAGCTAACACATTGAACAGAGAAGTAGGTCATACGATGATTTCTTTTTATGAACAGCTCTTGACAGGCTGCACTAATTCAGTAGTATGTCTGATTTTTGAAAGACATTTCTTCTTTCAGGATAGGAGAAGCAGATACAACTCTCTGTATAAAAATCCATTTAATGTGTATGTGAACATTTTCAATAATAATAATCTCAAATGCTACTTTAACCTCATCAAGTCAAGACCATTTCTTCATAATCAGGACTACCATATATTCAGATTTTACACTGAAAAAACATGTATACCTTTCCACTGAGCTATCTTGCCTGCCTGGGTTTTGAAGAATTGCCTTCTTTGAACTTTTGCCTGTGTATTACTTTGTTGCAGATGAAGGGCTCAAACTACTCTGCAAGTGGTATGTGACAGCAATGACCATGTGAGTGCAGATCTTTCATCAGGGGCCAAAATCTAGCTGGCAGGAAAATCATGAGAACTTCCCATCAATGTGCTCCACAGCCAGAGCTACATATGCAATAAAAGCAAAGCTTTTGAGAAAACATGAGTTTTTCTGCCCATCTACTAAGCAACAGAGCAGCACTGGAATCACCTAAGAAGCTTCTTAAAGATTTTCTGCTTGCATGTTATTTTATTAACTTCGTTGGATTGTGTTACTTACCATCACCTCTGCTGTCATTTGGTATACAGACTGAATCCTTTGACCAACATAAGATGTAAATAATGTTTTGCTTGTACCTTTTCATTTTTACAATTCATAGTGTCTGCCTTTGAGCACAAGTTTTATGAAGAGTGCACACTCTCTGACTCATCTAAGTGAAATAGGTTATGCTGTAGATCAAATTTATCTAACACAATGCTAATTGGACAAATACTATGTTATGCTAGTCTTCTGCTGCTTCAAAGCCCTCTTGACATTGCATTCGGAGAGGTGTAAATCAGTCTCAGCTCTTCTGTTTGGTATATCTAAGGGTGAGTCCATTTCCCATTATCATCAATCATGCTCCATCCATAAGCACAATTCCAGTGAGAATAAAGTCTGGTTTGCATCCCATTAGCACTAATGGCTGTCGCATGCATGCATCATGCACATTTTGGGAACAAAATGGATGTAAGGAAGGCCCAGGGGCTGGCACCGCCCGCCGCAGGGTGAGCCCACCTGCTCCATGCCCAGGGGGCGCTGACCACAGTGGTGGAAAGGGAGAGCCACCACCACCTCCACTGCCATCACCACGGCCACTGTCACCACCACTGCCACCGCCACTGCTACCACCACCACCACCTCCACAGCCACCACCACCACCACCTCCACAGCCATCTCCTCTGGCACCACCACAGCCACCACTGCCACCACCTCTTGCACTGCCACTGCCACAGCCACCACCACCATGCTTACCCACAAGGACCATGGCAGAAGGGAAACTTCTGGCATAGCAAAAGCTAGGAATTGTACTAACTCCATGAATGAAGACAGATAGGAACAATGTGAGACAGTCTTACCTGCACTGATCAAAAAAAGAATACTAACTACTCTGAGAGAACAGTACTTCTTATAAAAACACCTTTATATAATGTCACCTCCCATGGCAAAGCAGGTGGCCTAGATGATCTTTCAAGGTCCCTTCTGAACCAAACCCTTGTATGATTCTCTGAATATTTAAGCAGATTAAAACAGTGCTAACCCCTTGCCAAAACAGACACATTTTGATATTGATGTCACTAGAATAAAACAGCTTTCTCCAACAGGAAGGGAGTCACTCTTCTGCCATGACTTTTCACATTGATTGTTTCAGAATCTCCTGCAGGTTTAAAATGAATAATCGTATTTCATTTATGTCTAGGTTCTTGTGACCAAGTGTTATCAGTTAGCTGGTTTTAACAATGCACTTTGAGAGATTCCATGTTCTTTCTTGAAAACAGGAGAACATCTAAGCTGAACTTAAGAGAAACAGGAATTTTGGGTGATATTTTCTTTCTTCTGGAATTAATAAAGTAGTTCAAAGAGATCAGAGAAAGAAAAGATCAAACACCTGAGTCAAGCAAGCACAACTACAGCTACTTCCACAGGGAGATAGTAAGTCCTTCATACAGGGAGCCTAGGAGTTTTAAGAAGGAGACTTATTAGGAAGACAAATGAGATACAGGAAGCTGTTCTCGGTTTGGCAAGTGGCCAGAGAAGAAGGACATGAATGAGAAACACATAAACAAAGGTAATAAAGCAGTCACACTCATAAGCAGTGCCGAAAATCACTCCTGAGACAAAGAAAACAGGATGTAAATCCAAAGACACCTATCAAAGAAGGTCTACCTAGCTTCGAGTCCTGGAAAATCCCTGGGGGTCCTTTAGGAGTGTCTAATTACCTCCATTGCTATCCTGCGATTAGCTGTTATTTTTCACCTTTTTTTTGTTTGTTTGCTTCCTTATTAGGAGTTTGCGAATATTTACTAAAAAGTGAAAAAAAAGTAAAAATTCGTAGATCTGAGCATCCAGGTAACCAACTTTCTTTCAACTTAAAGTATTCAAAGCATGTGAGTAGCTTCATTAAAAAGCTGGATTTTTTCACAGTCCCAGCTGTGACACTTGCCATGGGACAGATGGCACGGTGCAAAACAGATTCTAATGATTTATGCTGTAAAGAATTAAATTACTCAAGTCATATCAATTGTTCTTAATTTTACACTACCTTTTCCTTGGCTTCAGTTCATCTCCTTACTCATGTCTATACATCTTTTCAATTTTAACTAATATATGTCCTTCAAAGAAGGCATATAGTACTCCAGAACAGTACTGACATGTCTGATGCAGGCTGTCTTTGAGACAAGCTCACTGTAATTGATATGAGTGTGTTAAAGGGGTGGAACATTCAAATTTTATTTTTGTTGCTTGAATATACTTTGCAGGAGAAATTCTTGGAAGGGAAACAAACAGCACCATGGCCAAGGCTTTTATATCCTTCAGCTTCATTTATTCATGCCTTTAACTGTTGCTGGATTTTTGTCCACATTCACTCTGAAAGGGTGAAGCACAGTGCGTCTTATATTATTAACAGGATATTTGGCTAGAAGCTCTTTGTCAGATCAAATCATTGCTCACAAAGTAACAAGAGCAGTGTGAAGTAGCAGGTTTCCATTAGCATTCTGCCTAGAACAAAGGTGCAGTTCTGCAACCAAGGACTTAGTGCATGTCTCTCTCTTTTCTGTTTTGGAAGGGGAACAACAACCGCATGCTAAGTGCATTTAAACAGCTTCATTCTTTGGATTCAGATAAAAAAGGAAGAAATCTTTTACCAGTGCGTCCAAGACAGGGTTCTCTAAGAAGAACACAGCTGTTGTTGTGGTATTTCATCTCTTCTTCTCAAAAGGCAAGTCTTTTCTTTTTTAAAGTGTGAAGGAGATTTATCGTTCCTAATGTACTGACATTGCTGGCCCAAGCTCTGTTTGCCTTCCTGGATCAAATCAACTGAATTTGTTTCAGGAGTCAGTACTAAAAAGATTAAGAAAATATTATTTGTGAGAGGGAAATCATTTTGGAAATCCTTCATGTTCATACCTTGAAAATAATACAGCAATCAAGAAATCAGCATGTTTCATCTCAAACAGTAACACAGAAATCTTAATCCTTGACTGTTGCTGTAATCCTTAAAATATTATTTTTGATACTTTTGGCCTTTTGGAGAGCATTTCATACTAACTGATTTTAAAAGTCTTTATCAGTGTAGGCAGCATTTTGATGTGAGTGAAAAAGAGCCCAGATTTGCTGTACAACCCAGCATAACTAGACAGCATCTGACAGAAACACAGTAGTGATTAATCTGATTGTAGTTCCTTTATGTATTTTTAAAGGATTACTATTTCGCCTTATATTATTTAGCCTTATAATTTTTCAAGAATATATATTTTTGGGGGAAGTTCTGACATATAAAATGTATCTTTCTAAAGTTCACTGAGTTTTGAAGTGTATTAAAGAAACATTTCTTTACCAAGAGTGTATGCAGACACTAGAACAGGCTTCCTAGAGAGGTGATCGATGTCCCAAGTCTGTCAGTGTTTAAAAGGCATTTGGACAATGCTGTTTAATAACATGCTTTAACTTTTGGTCAGCCCTGAAGTGGACAGGCAGTTGGACTAGATGATCATTGTAGGTAACCGAGCTAGTCTAGTCTAATCTAGTCTACTCTATTTAGTTATTTCATTTGAAGTAAAATATTCTTACCCTTTTCTTTTACAAAATCTTGATATTTACCACGAAAGTGTTGAAGTCAGAGTACCATAAGAGGTCAAAATGTGTAAATGGGTACATTAAGTGTGCTCAACATTGCCTAACTGTCAAGGCAGCATGCTCTTCTTTGGAGATGTGGGCTCACAAGCAGTTGCAAATCATTTTGCTTTTTATTCTCAGGTCTTATGGTCTTATGGTACTTAGTGTGCAGTTTAGAAGAGCAGCATATGGTACATGCAGTTCTTTCTGACTTGAACTGTTGTGGGTATATATTAAAGTTCATTGCTGTTACTTTCTTCCTAGATGTTAAGTAGTAAATATGCTACAAGGAAGAAAGGAAGATCAGTGATTTTTTATGGGAAGAGCCTATGGTTTTGAATAAAGTGGGCAACACCGTTACAGACAGGTGCCCTAGTTTTCTCTGTCATAAGCTTGCACTCAGAAATAGCTGGGTCTCCTTTTCTGTCCTATCTTCACAGGAAAATGAAACCTGAAATTCTCATTTAGATTTTAAGTCCCCCATGCCAAGGATGCCCACGGCCACTGAGCCACAGTCAAATTCTGCTTTACTCCACAATTAGCCCTGCTGAAGTCAGCATAAATAAAGGAAGTATGTGACCTTGTATGTCAGCTTTTACTCTTATATAGATATGCACAGTCGCATTTGACATTTACTGGAATTACCTCGCTCATATAAAGAATTCATATGGAGTTTCTGTTTTGGTTCTATATGCTATAAAGAATGGGTTCCTTAATACATTCAAGATCTGTGAAATCTATGTCTCAAATATTCTCTCAGTTCTTTATTGTTTTTAGTTTTGTTGCAAACCCATACATAGTATCTTTGCTGTTCAAAAGACCTAAGAAAAGGTTCTCTAAGAAAAGGTAGATTGTCTTACCTACATTGAAATTATATTAAATTATTTTATTGTATCTTTATTTGATGAAACTTGTGGTTCTCAGAACCAGTTAAGAAAAAATATTTTTTATCAATAATTAGGGATTACAAAGGAAAAGCTCCATTTGATCTGCCATGCTTATTTGCTTTAAGTTCCCCTAATAATTTACAGTAATTTCCTCTTTCCTGGCCAATACTCCTTTGGGAAGGCAGTGATAATGCTCAGCTCTTCCATTAATTTCACACCTGGAGTTTGAGTGCACAGAATAAGTTACCACATGATTTTTTTCCACAGTAGTTTTCCATGTGCCCTCTTATCCCCTAAAAAGTGTGAAGTCATTTAAGATAGATTAGTGTTTATAGATAGAAAGGCAATTCCCCATTCATTTGAGAGAAGCAAACAATTCCAAAGCCAGTTGCTACAAAGCCACTGATGTACAGTAGCTTGCTGATGTGTTGGTTCACCATCTTCAGAACGGAAAGACTCAAGATCAGCTGCCCAGCTGCCTAATCTGGGATATGCAGAAGCACTGGTCATCTTTTAGCAAATTTTATAAAGCTCAGAATTTTGTACCATTTTTATCCACTCGGTATCATGATTATGTTTTAAATCACTGTAGACATTAAGTAAATAAAGCATCTGTGTATAAGCATAAACCATCCTCACCCTTCAGAAAGTTCAAATTTAATACAGATTCTGAAGTATAATTTATTCAACAAAATACTCCATACAAAAAGGCAACTGCCATCCATGGACTGAAACAAGTGACCAAATTTATGAACTGAATTAGAGCCTGAACTTTCCTTGTCTGGTACAAGGGTGATGGAATTCAAGTCATTTTAGACTGCATTGAAAAATGGCTAAATTAACACAAGTGACTTTGCATCTATCACAAAAATAAGCATTTAGTCTATCATGATAGCTCAACTAATGCAACATAACTTGTTACTTTGTGCCCGAGTCCGTTCTTTTATCAGGATCATTTAAGGACCAATTTTAGTATATGGATAGTTTGCTTCATCACCTGTGAAGAAGGAATGTGATAGTAATTTTGTACAGCTGTCAGCAGTACACGCAGTTTTGATGGTAAGATGCGATTCCCTGTTTCTCAGCCTGTGCTGACTATGGGAAAGAACAAGATGTCAGGCTGTGAAATTAAAACTTTCTATTGCACCTGGTGCAGCTTTAGAAAATGTGCCTAGAACAGTACCCTGGTGACTGCATTGGAGTCAGTCTTTTGTTCTTCATCAAGTAAATATAGCATTGGGTTTGAGGTTAATGGAGTTTTTCAGAAATTCACTTGTTTCTGATCTATCCACATGCAAACACATTAACCTGTAATAATAAGAAATGATAAGTGTTACAGAACTGTCAAGTGTCTAATACTGTGAGATGTATTTTCAATTACTTTATTTAAGTTTTTATATTGCAAAAATAAATTAATTGTATTTGTCACATAAACTGTGTAAGGGGACAGCAGAAATTTACTACCAAGTTAATTAAATTTCTATGCGTAATGCCAAGGAAGATCACTGGCAACATAATATATCCTTTTGGACCAAAAGTGTTTAAAGAGATAATTCATCTGATGATAATGGGCTTTGAGATTATAAACATTGGTTATTTGCTTCAGAGCTAGATATGTCTCATGGAATTATCATACTAAAGATACCACTTTTATTAAAGAATTAATTATAATTGGTTTTCTCTAAGATGTGCTGAATACATACAAAACTGAGCAATTAATAAATACCATGTTGTGTCATCTGTGTATGCCATGGATTCAGAAAATGGCAAAAGAAATTATTTTCCTTTCATTTGCATCTATGAAGATTTTGAGTATTGTCAATAAATGCAGCAAAATTGCTCCAATAAACATTAGCATAAAAGAGGGAAATTGGCTCAAATTGCACTAACTACCCATCAGCAGACCTTAAGTGCCTCTGTGAAGAGTTGTTAAATAATGACAAATTTCTTCTGTTCTGTGCTCATGGAAAGGATTTGACTCTTAGTTTTTAATCTTCTATTAGAATATAAATAGTTTGGAAAATAATTTTGGAAATCCATCTGTTTTTTTAGGCAAGCACATTTTTTCTGGCTCTAATAAATATTTTGCAACTGAATGAATGGTTATGGCAAATGGGCTTGGGAGAGCACCACCGGAGAATTATCAGAGCCCTTAAGTGTTGTCCTTTCCTTGGCTATGGGTCAACTCTTCAGCTGTGGTAAAGGAGGTACTACCACTTCCCAGCTAATTGTTGTGGTTTGACACCAGCTGGCAACTAAGCAGCACACAGCCACCGGCTCACTCCCCCTCAATGGGATGGGAGGAAGAGAATTGGAAGAGTAAAAGTGAGAAAACTTGGGTTTAGATAAGAACAGTTTAATAATTGAAAGAAAATATCATCATCATCATCAATGTAATTAAAAGGAAAATAACAAAGATAAAGAAATAAAACCCAAGGAAGACAAGCGATGCAAATGAAAACAATTGCTCGCCACCAACCAACCAATGACCTGTCAGCCCCTGAGAGGCAGCCCCCCCCGCCAACCTTCCCCTTAGTTTTATTGCTGAGCATGACATCATATGGTATATAATATCCCTTTGGTCCCCTGGGGTCAGCTGTCCCAGCTGTGTCCCCTCCCAACTGCTTGTGCATCCCCAGCCTCCTCGCTGGTGGGGCAGTCTGAGAAGCATGAAATGGCCTCAAGTCCGTGTAAGCACTACTCAGCAGTAACTAAAACATCCCTGTATTATCAACACTGTTTCCAGCACAAATCCAAAGCATTCATTCAGACACATGGATGTGAAATACTACTTCTTTTATCACATTCCCTCTTCCTAAACTAAATAATTTCAAACATTCTGGATTAGGATCTCTGGAATTTTTTATAAATACTACGTACTTAGCAAATGCAAATTATGTCCTCATCTAACCCACCAATTGGTTACAGACCACCACTTACAGTACATATACACCTAAAACTACAAGCTGTGCTTTCCTCAAAAAATAATAAATTCATCTGAAGGGATTTCAAAGGTTCTATGGCTCGTGTTGCCTTCTTATTTGCCTAGAAGCAGAGCAGCTGAGCAGTAAACTAATTTTAAATCCTTTAAAATTATCTATATTAAGATGTATTTAGCTTGTGGATAAGACATTAAAATTGAGTAAGTTTTAACCACAATTCTGTAGAATACTAAGATTTAGAAGATCATTTCTCATTAAATCTCAATAAGAATAGAATTGACAATTTTATCCATGAGTGTGACTTTGAGCCTAAATAATAATAGTTAATTCAAGTTGCGTGAGCTACAGTGGTGCTATAGTGACTGGGTCACTCAAATAGGGCTACTTCAGTGAATTTATTTCAAAAGTGATAGCCTGGAAACTGCTATAATACCATTAAATTGTGTAAAATTGAGAGTGGCACTGCATTTTTTCCTGACCTACATTATTGCAGTATTTCTGAAAGGCATTAGTGCAATTGGTTTGAATGCAGATATGGGATTTAGAAGAAAGGTGTAACAGATCTGAATATTATTTAAAAAAAAACAACAACACAAACTTAAAATAGAACCTGATATTTAATATTTTGTATTAATGCAGTGATATCACTACAATTTTCTTTTAAGTGTCAGAAAGATGAAAGTAATCACACTGAAGGCTTTGGCAAAGGAACGTTAACTAATGCTGGAATTTTTGCAGCACTCTAGATTATCAAGTTAATTGCCACTAGCCATACTTTTTTCTTCATGTAGATTTAATTATTACATTTCTTTTGATCAGAAACAATTTCTAACAGAATTCACAGGAAATCTCAGAGTCCAGTAAAAGAATGAACAGTGCTTTTGCCCACCAAGAATCATCAGCTCAGATAGGCCAGGATCTCTGATGAAGCCCACGAAGGCAGGTATGCTGGGCAGCTCTTTTCAGAGCACTTGTCTCCCTGATGCCTGAGTAAGGAAACCTTTAAAGTACTTTTTAATCTCCTGCACAATTACAAAAAATGCGGTTTCTCTAAAAACAGCTGGCAAACTAAATGAAAATTGATAAATGGGTTACAAGAGATTTTTATTCCTATTCACATAATAACAGCTTCTCTAACTGTTGAAATAGATGTGCGTTAGGAAAAATCTCTCATTTCCCATTGTTCACACAGCAAAAGGGGTGTGATTTGATGTCAAATTAATGTGTCTGGAGACATTGGTGTGTGACTATAATTTCTCTGAGTGGAGGATTGATTTAATGATTTTGAAAAAATTTCATTTTCTTACTTTGCTTAAATTTTCTGACATTGCTTGAATTACCTTTGTATTTTTATAAGCAAATAAAGATTTACATATATGTATGAGTAATAATATATGTGCTTATAGGACTTTCTGTTGATATTAAGATCTGACAAGTTACACAAATCACTGAAGAATATAGGGATACAGATATTTTTACTTCAGTTTCAGCATTTCCTGTTCAGCAATTGTGGCCAAAGTTACTACATCTGTTTCAAGACAAAATGACGACATCACTACCAAATAAAATGATAAAACTGTAATCTATGCACTGCTCATTAAAAAGAACTGTTCCTCAAGAACATCATTTTTAGGACATCTAATCTGCCCCTTTTATCCCATAGCATCTAAAGCCTTTGTCCAAAGTAAATTCTATATACCAGGAGCCGTATAAACAACTAAAAGAGTTCTATTTACAAAAGTTAACTAAACTAATTTTCAGTGTTAGACAATTCAGAGACTTCAGTAGCTAGGAGCTATGAGAAGCTAGAGGAGAAGCTGGAGGTACAACCACAGGAACCCCCTGCCCACTACAAAGATCACTGAGTGAACTCTCCACTTGGATGGCGACATGGAGCTCATTACCCTGGTTGCCATTACTCCCTTCCTGAAGCTGAGCAGGGCTAGACTGTGTCTGAGCATTTTCCCTTTCCAAGCATCAAGGGTACTTCCCCAGAAATATCTCAATGGCATTGGAGTGTGGTTCTTCCTGGTGCAGCCACTCCCATCCCTGTAGCCTAATTAAAGTCACTGTGCCATGGGACAAATATAAGCATCATAATATGGAGTCAGCTAGGAAAGTTGTGACCTGCAATACCTCCCTGAAATCACTGAGATGTCATTTCAGTAACCAAAATACTTTTATTTTTTGTGTTATTCTCCAGACCAATATTCTAAGGATGTTAAATACCTTCTGATTGAAAATGCCAAATTTCTGATAAACTGCTGTACATCAGGCTTATTCTTGCTGTTACAAGAAAATGGCTGTCAAAAGCCTTGAAAATGACTCACTTCTTCATATTCATTTACATGCATATCTTTTTTCTTTTAGACATAATCTTTTATATATGTATTTATTTACATATATAATATATATCTTTATATAAGATTAATTTAGTCTTATATTTTATGTGCATCTTTAACAATAAACATCCTTACAAAATACCTTCAAGAAGTGAAAAACATTTAACTTTCATTTCTCTTATAAATTTTTATAATATGGAATTTGTCAACACTTTTTAAAAACAGCCTGATCTTAAGAGCCTTGCCTTTCATTTCATGACACCTTAGCAATCATATGCACCAAACGAAATGAAAGACTAAAACAATCATTGCGTTTTAGGAGTACATAGGCAACTGAAATCAGTGGTTACCTGATTAAAAAGTGTTCTTTCTCTCTCCGTTGTGCATACTTTGGTGGAATTATTCATGTTAGGCATGAGACCAACTTTGTCAGTACATGGGTTTTGTTTTACTGCTCCCCTCCTTCCAGAATTACAGCTAAAAGCCCCATGCTGTGTCCCCTGGGAAACATTGTGGTTAGTGACTGGAAGCTACGGCTCCACTGATGGGGAAGGCGGGGAGGGGTAGGCTCGGCTGTATCCACCAGATTGCTTTCTCTTCTGCAGTGCAAGCACTGTGGCTTCACAACATACCACAGGTGGCTGTTCTGGGTCTGGTTCTGAGCACATGAAAATGCAATTGTATGGTTTCATTTCCCGCACAGCCTTATCAGCTAGCCATGAATAATAACTTATGACAAATTTAATCTTTCCCTGATCCTGTAAGTAGGCCTAGGGTTGCTGGGAAAGAGGAAAATAATTTTATTTCTCTCATCCATTTCACTCCCACTTTGACTTTCCATTCAAAATGTAGGTGTAGTCTGTCATCTTCACCTCCCCCAAAAGACCTGACACTCTTCAAGGCTGCAATACCACACTTGAGCCAGCCAGGAGAGGGTGCTGGAGAACAAAGTCTGCCAAGGAGATCCCTGGGAATTTTTGTTCCTCAAAATCCAAACCCAAGTCCATTAAAGTTATTCTGCTTTTCTGTTATACTATCTCTTTATTTTATTCCCTTGCTAATTCAGACTTCTTACTGTCCACCCTATCCCTTTCAAATGGCATATCACAAGTGCCAGCAAATAATACACCCAGATCTCTTCATGTCTGTCTTAGCCTGCAGCCGGGAACTAGGAAACAGAAGTCTTCTGGAATGGGAAGTATTTAGATAAAGTAGTGTGGCCTCTCACCTTTTAAATTAGAATGTTTCTGATATTTTTACATGCATGAAAAAAATGCTAGTACACTAGTATACTGTTGCTACTTTTATAAATGCTGCTATGATCCCCTGACTTCAGAAAGTGACAAATAGCAATAAGAATAAAAATAATAAAACTAGGAAAGGTGGCATTGCATTCAGGCAGACAAAACATCCAGGCTAATAAGTATTTATGACAACAAGCATAGATGATTTTATGGAGTGTATAACTCAGTGTTTATAAGCACACTGCTCCCAAGCTTTCATTTTCAGGGGCTTCCACATGTAAAGTCACCTGTGCTCTCTGCTCTTACTAGCAGAAGCACCTTCATGTGACTCATCAAAGAAAATAAGGAAGTTCTTTGCCATACTGTTAAAATTAACAACATAATGGTTTCTTCTGGCACAATTAATTTACTCTATCACCATGGAAAACTTTTTTCTTAAAATCACCTGATTTAATTTTGTCATTGTTTTCAAAACTAGCCTTTATTTTTAAATGCATGTGAGTTTTCAAATGGAGGAATTCAGCTCACCTGGTCTGCGCCAAGTTGTCAGAACAAACTTTTAACTGGAGACACAATATGTATAATCCATCAGTTCAACCATCTGAGAACACAACAAGAGACAGCAAGGCTGCCCTTTCGTTATTCAGCTACAACCTTCCTAGGGTGCCTTTTCCACCCATCATACCTGAGACCGTAGGATAGGCTTCCCTGGCTTGTGGTGCTGCAGCTTGCTTCCACAGAGCATCCAGGGAACGTGCCAGCAATATCCAGGGGCTGTGCCAACACATGTCCCATCTTTTCTGTGCCACAGGTAGGGAGGGGAAGCAGTAGGTAAGGGAAGGAAGGGGTTAGGGATGGGATGCAGCTTCTTCCATACTAGGAAAACTTGTGCAACTGAGGTTTGAGCCGCTGGTCAGAGGAAAAAGCAGTGCCCAGACAGGGGACAAAAGTTGCTGATCATACAAAGTAACTCAGGGCACCATGTGAGTTGCCCATGTGCTATTGCGTTATGATGCTGAGTGGTTAGGCCATAATGTTACAGAAAAAATTCAATGACAAGCAGTGATGTGACCCCACATCTAATTAAGCTGTGCAATGCCGTTCTGCAGAAGGCAGTGGATTTTCAGAGTGTAAAGATGGCTGTGGAAAACAACTGGGCAAATTCATTGGTCAAAATCCAGCTAGACCTATATAATACAACACCTTCACCTCAGCTGCAGAAGGCCCTTGACCTATGAATGAACACAGAAAATATTTTGCAAATATCTCACTGCATGCATAACCCTGCTCTTCTGTTTTTTCCCATGCACGCAGTGCTGGCCAGTGGCAGGAGGGACACTGTGGCCTGTGACCTTTCTTAGGTTCTTGTTAGCATAAGTGTTTGCATTACAATAAATACAAATTTGAAAACCAAAGGGAAAAAAATATTTGCCTCCAAAATTTCCAAGTAAAGGTAGACAGTACAGCATCACCTTCATGCCTGTTTAATTTCAAAGGTCTTCTTTCAGTATGGCATTTTAGCTTATACCTTTTTCACTCACATTAAAAAAAGGTATTCAACTTTAGCATTATTTACTGCATTTCTCATACAGGATAAATACCTTCCAGAAGAAATTTCATCAAAGATGGTATACATTTTGGTTTTGATATGGAGGAAGGATTTATATTAATTACACAGAAAATTCTGTTTACCAGGAGTAATGTTAGAAGACATAATCTATTCCACTATGCAGGGAGACCATATTTATGAATTACGGTGTCCTGTTAAATATTGCTATACATTTATTACCTAACATCAAAACCAATTTTCGTTTAAGGGATAAAATCAAGTATATATTTAAGTAGCTTCATTTACATCAATTACATTGATTTTGATTAATTTATTATTAAAAAAACCACGCATACACACTTTATTCCTAGAAAAATACATTTATTGTATATGCATCTATGCATACATATATATAGGTTTATGGTATTTGGTCTCATCTTTGAGATGTCCACTTTCTGAAAAAAATATATCAGATACTATGTTTTAAAATGTTATGAGAAAATGGCTGTCAAAAGCCTTGAAACATGAATATATATATATTAAGCTGTCATGTTTTAGTGAAAATAAAATACCTCAGCCGACACTTCAATGGAAATTTGCTCTAAAAGGACTATCAGAAAACAGATTTTAATTGCAAAACAAACTTATTGCTCTCATACAAGTGAAAAAAAAAAGTGATGA
The DNA here is from genome assembly GCA_013398125.1 of Aegotheles bennettii. Lineage (NCBI taxonomy): Eukaryota > Metazoa > Chordata > Aves > Caprimulgiformes > Aegothelidae > Aegotheles > Aegotheles bennettii. The sequence goes on along the minus strand of VZRW01004087.1, from coordinate 29,631 downwards.
AACTAGCAAGGGACATTTGGAGTAATTCAGTAACAGGAGAAAACCCCAAACTGTGTTAGTCTACCACTCAGTGGGTATGAACAAATGATGCTGCCAAGTTTCATTTCACTAAAAAGACCACTTGCCAATCAAGTGCTTACCACTGGTAACAACTATAAAGGATCTCAGCTTTGAAAAGGGATGCAAGAGGTTAAGAAGACTGAAGCTGCATCCCAAGGAGTCAATTGAACATACCAGGAACCAGTCCCTGGCACAGAAGCTGACTGGCACAGACACAGCCCTGTTACTAAACTCCCGGGCAGCAACAATCCGTGCTGCAGCCTGAAAGGCAACTGAGCTGAAGAGCCTAGAGATTTCATTCTGCTAATGTCCACCAACATTCAGCTGGGAGTCAGCCACAGTGCTGGCCTCATCTCAATTCTCCCCCAATCCTAACCAAAATGATCATTTTTGTACAAACTATCTGTAAGCATCAGGAGGAACAGGAGATGACTAACAGCCAATGTGGATTAGTTAAGAATAAATTGTGCCAACCCAATATAAATTCCTTTGTGACAGGGTGACAGGCCTGTGGATAAAAGAGAAAAAGCTGAAGTCATATATTTTGATTTTAGTGCTACTTCTGACACCGTACTGACAGTCCACTCTCAAAGCAAACTAGGGACACACGATAAAAATGAAAATATCATTGACTGGGTGAGAAACCAGTTACAAAATCATATCGGGGGGATAGTTCACTGTAAAAATGGCAGCATATATTTCAGTAGGGTCCCCAGGGACCTGCCCCAGCTCTGGCAAGCAGTTCCACTAATAGCCTGCATGATGAAATAAGGAGTATATTATTAATGTGCAGACAACTCCAAGCTGAATGGGACTGTCAGTACTTTGAAGAATGCTTAGAATTCAAAATCATCCTAACAAATTATATAATCTTAGAATAATAGAATGATTTTCTAAAAAGGATACATGAAAAATAATGAAGGAATAATAAGCTGTACAGAAGGAGGAAAAACTTGTTAGGTAGCAGTTCTGCAGTACAGGATCAGGGCTGCTGTGAAACACAAGCTAACTCCAGTGTCATACGAACAGAAAAAACACATAATGGTTTCTATAGATGCAAAGCATGAAGTACTTCTTCAGCTTGCAGGCATTCAACTGTAATAGCGTGTCCATGTTTGGATGCCACTTAGAGCTGCTATAGCTGTGATGTGGACTAAAACAAAAAAGTTTGCACAAAATACAAGTGTTAGGCATGCATAAGAGATAAGCAGGAGGCAGTATTCAAGTATGTAAGAAGTTGCTACAGTCAAAAAGGGCACTCTGTTCTTCATGTCTGTGATGGACAAGAAAAGAAGCAATAAGTTTAACACTCAGAAAGTTCAGACCAAACACCTAGTAAAGATAATTAAAAGTGAAGGAATAATTTAGTTGGGGAGATTATGGAAACCATCACTGAAGACTTCTAAGAGCAAGTTAGACATGTATCCACCAGAAACAACAGAGGATAGGTGAAAGTCTTACTACTAGAATAATTTTAATTACCACTTATTATTTGATATATCTGACACTGGAGAAAACCAAAACACACACACTGACATTAGGAAGGAAGCAGATTTGTTACATGCAGTGACAGAAAGTTTGAGCATCTCCAGATAAGCACATGCCTGTGCTCTTATGCAGCCTCAGGGAATGCACAGGCACACCACTGCTTGCAGAATCACAGCTTCTCTCACACTTCTCCAACATCCCTATTAGAAGTAACAGGATAAGATGTCATCTGTACCACTTAGAGCATTTCAAATGCATTTATAATTATTACAAAGACAATTACATTTGCCAAGATCCAAAACCTGAAGGAGGATGATAAAAAAGTCCTGTTATTAGAACATTAAATCAGCTCTCATGCAAACTTCCTGATTGAAGACTAAGGTACCATTTAATTTCTTTGTTTCATAGGACAAAGTGAATTCAGATTTATTTAATATTGCCATTATTTTAAATATCAAATGAGGTCAGACTCTTTAATCTAAAAGCATTTTCTGAATGGGAAAAATTCCAAGTATGATTTCATATTGTTCATATTTTTTCTAGTCCTATTGGGAACTGAATAATGGCTTCTGACAAGGAGCTGGAGAAAGCTCACAAGGGCTTAAATTAAAGCAGAAATAAGTGATCATTAAGAAAAGTTAGAAAAGGCATCACATCATCTAAGAACTGTGAAAAGGCCAGAGAATATCAACAGCATTTGTGACACATTGCAATAAGAATCCACTGAGAGATGTAATTACTTTTTCTATGTGTACAGAATGTGAGATTCTAATTGGAGAAGTAAGAAATAACACCACCTCTGCTGATGCCTGTCTGACAGTTGCCTGTCATTGAAAGTGGACTTTGTCAGTGGATGTTTCCACTCTATAAAGCACCAAAAAACCACATGCTTCTAAAATCCCTAATTTTTCTTATCTTAGATTAAAAAAAAATAATAAATGTCTAAACTAATGTTTCTTACACATTGAAGTAGACATAAAATGGAATTTTACCAAACTGTATGATATTGTTCTTATGATAGAAAAAATGCAAATACCTCAAAAACCAAATGAGAAGCCTGTCATGGCATGAATTTGGACAAGCACATATAACCAGAGTAAGAAATGAGGAGTTGCAAGTATCATCAGTCAAGCTATAGAACTAGTAATGGCCATTTTCATGCCACACTCTCTGTATTTTTGATTCTTACTGTTGGATCACATTTTAATACTCTTAAATCTAAAAAATGCTGCAGCATGAAACATGCTTCTCAATGATTTTTATAATTTGTTGTGCCCTTTAACTATAAACCTGCACAATTTATAGATGACACAAGCTTTAACCTGGAAAGCAAGAAAGAACTCTCTGCCCTCTTCAAGAAATGTATGTCATTAGCAATTTCAATATAGTGCCTTGTGTGTCACAGGGAGCTGGCAGATAAAAGCTCTGTTAAAAATGCACATTTCCGTGAAGTCATTAAAATGCTTAGATCATTTTATGATTCATGCCAAAGCACCCATAAAAGCTAGTGTGATTTTAAAAGTTAGCTGAGGTCATGGAGGAAACAGTAGTTTAGACTGACTTCAGAAAGCAAACGAAGCAAAAAACAAAACAAAACAACCAAACAATCAAAACAGAGAAACAGAGCAAGGACAGCTCTTTTTAGTTCTCACTTACAGCTTGAACATAAGATCAGTGAGAAAGTAATAAAATATTATTGATATGGCAGGACTACAAGCTGTAGGTCTGAACTGCAGTTTTTACCAATGATGTCAACGCTTGATTCACCTTCAAAGCTGGAACTTCACCTTATGTTCTTCAGATATATACTATGCCTCAACAGTGAGAAATTCTACAATATCTGGGAGAAGATGAATAGGGGAACCCTGAAAATGTACTGATTTGTTTACTAGGTGATGCAAAAAATTACTCACATTCAGGAATTTTTGGTGGAATTAGACTGTGTGGGGTTAGGGACATAGATATTTTTGACTAATGATACATGGAGAAAAACAAGTCCAGTGAGGTACAATGCATTCCAATATATGAAATTTGGGGCTATAAATAAACCAATGCACAGATTTTTCCAAAATATAAAACCCTTGAGATACTTGTATTCCTGTTGAAACATTGCTAAAACTGAATATTTGTGACAATTCTCTGTTGGCAAAAACAAAGGGTTTCTTAAAGATGAAGTTGAACTCAGCTCTGAAATCAAAACTGTTGGCAGGGTGTTCTGACAAACAATAAAGATAATTTTCTCCCTTGTTATCAAGCTCTGTGTTCTCCAGTCATGTCCAGTTCCACCTGCTGTGGTGGAGAAGGGAATTTCTCAGGAGGTTGAGATCAGGTTACAGACACAGAGTGCTTGAAAAAGCACACTGGTAACTATCTGGTAAGAAATTGCATCAAGGGCCCTGATCCAGGAGTATGTGATCCCAGAACAGTTGACAGCCTATTTTTTCTCAGACGAGCATACAAAACTTAGCATCTTTTGGCAAGACTACATCAGAAGCTGTTGTTTTTGACACATGTACGTCTCACCTGATGTTTTAAGTATGTATAACCTCACCATTTCAGCAGTGTGCACAGAAATCCATTTATAGACTTATAAATGTTACAAAGTACCAGGCATGATCTAAACATTAATCTCATTTTTGCTGCTTTGTTACAAATAGCAGATGCATTACACAATAGCTTTTCTAAATGAAAAGCAAAAAAAGAGTCTGTGTGCACATCAGATCAAAGGACCCAACCAGTGTTTAAATTGTAATGAAAATTAAATTCTGAAATAGAGACAGGGTTTCTAAATATTGCTAAATAGGATTAGGAAGCAGATCTGGTATTCAGATCCATTTTTCCTTATTAAAAAAACAGATCCCTAAGACTTCTGTCTGCATTGGATATTTGTATAAACAGATTATAGATTAATGACTTTTCAGCCAGATGATTGCTAGCCTTCTCCATGGATGTACCATTTAAAAACAATGGTGACAAGAATATGCAAGTCTTTCTTTCTATTTGGTGGTACTTCTACAGTGAAACTAATATAATTGTTTGGCACAGCTTGTGGTATTTGCTTACAGTAGGTTTCAGCAGGCTATATTTCAATTTGTCACAAGTTCTCTCTTGAGTCTCGGCTAGAAGGGTGTTCCTTTTAACTCTAATGATACCATAAAAAATAACACTGGGTGTTATTTGAGGATTGTTTATGCAGATTTCATTTTTAAGTTTTCTTCCAGCAGCAATGTAATTTTAATACTGGATTAAACCAGATCCTACAGAGTTGCCAATGCATAACTGCTGATGAACTTAATGGCAACCCTTCTTGTATCAGGCTCATGCATTTGTGGGCCCACATGTTGTTGTGGGTTAAATTTGCATTCCATGAAGATTCAAGACCAATGCTTTGAATGGGTTGAGTGGGTGATCTTGACTGCTATAAACTCAACCCAAGATCACAGTAAACAGTAATTATAGTCTCTCATACTGACTTATAAAATATCTATATAAACATATCCAGGATAATAACAAAAAATTAAGAGGTATATGGAATAGTAAAGGGAATCTATCAGTTACTATATGTAAATGCATTCAATACATTTTTACAAAGGAAAAATTAACAATCTTGAAATTACAATGTTGAAACCGCATTGATTATCCCCCAAACCAGTTAGAAGGCCCACTGATCATCTGAGGTCTAGATTAATACAGCAAAGGACAAGGACATCAGGAAAACAAATGTATAAAATAGTAATTTTTAATAATAGATGTTTTTACTAATGAGGATTTTGAATCTTCTGAAATTCACATCACCAGCGGGTGCACAATCATTGTATTTATTTAAGTTACTCTTGGTATCTAGAAGAATTTCCCAGTAGATGATTTTCAAAGTTTAGCCTTTAGTTCAGGTAGGAACTGCAGGGCAGGACATAACCTTTCAGCTATGCTGGTAGTTATAGACATATGAGGACCATGGGATTGAATCATATTTCAGAAATATCTGGGCATGATTGCTTAATCCTTCCAGAAGCTTGCCACACACCTGCTCTGTACTGCAGCTGTGCCACGCAGCCCCATCCCCACAGCAGCTCCTACAGGGAATGGGACACAAGATCAGTTCAGCTCATCTTCCTCCCTGTCCCCTGCCCTTACACAGATCCCTGTTCTGCCCGTGTCTTACAGCCTTGTAAAGCAGCTTACTTTTTCGTTAGTGAAAGCAAAATGTTCCCAGGTCCCACTGCCTGTTTTAATATGGGGTGGTTAGGAGGAAATGCAAGGAGACTGCCCTGCTGCATCCCTGCCCCTCCCACACTCGAACCTAGGAGGCATTTGGTGCAATTACCAGTTAAACGGAGTCAAGGGACTGGGTGTCAGACATGTACAGCTGGGGATTGCTGGCTGGGTGCCTCAGCAAGTTTGGAACAACACAGTGTGAGCCAACACATATCTCAGCAGGAGTTTTGCCATTGTGCTGGGCTACAGCCGAAGGGCCTCATGCAGAGAGAAGGGCAACGTCTGCAAAACTCAGCTGAGTTTGAACAAACGGTGAGGGAAGCTGGTGCAGTCTTTCACAATTACCCTTAATGTAAACTCATGGCTCAAACTGGACCTGTTTCTTTCAGCTAAATAACCAGACTGTAAATCAATAATTTATTTGACATAGCAATTCAAGATCAGTAGAAAATATTTTCTTGCTTATCCTGTCTGCTTTTAGAGAAAAATTAAAATTATAAACTTGTAGTGTAAATAAAAATATCAAATCAAATGCAAAATGAAGATTAAAAATCTTTTTCTCTTCTTGACATTTCTAAACAACTGTAAGGTTCTCCAGCAGCCCTACAAATGCACATCTTTTCCTGGAAGTAGAGCACTATATTTCTGCACTTTCCTTTTTCAGTGTTCTCAGAAACTTCGTAAGTCCTTATGTCAAAGCAGTGTCACTGTTATGTATTGACAGTTGTGGAAGCTATGATGCTTCCATTGTCTGAAAATAGATGCCCAGATAAAAAAAAAGTGGCATCAGCCTTCTAATTGCTGCAGGTCACACAACTATTTAACTGAAAGGAAATGAGAGGATGGTAACAACAAAAGTCATTCACATGGGGGATGTTACCAAACAAAAATACACCTGTCAGGAACCACACAGGAACCACAAACACACTTCTACAAAACCCTTATGGTGGTGATTTAAAAGCCACCAAGGACTACACAATCTGTTTGATTAGCTGAAGAAATTATAGCCCAACTGACATCGCAAGACTCTTTCTGATGTTGAACACATTAAGCTTTAACATTTATTTCTACTGATATATCATCTATTGTTTATACTGGAGTAGAATTTCAAGACCCCGTTCAAGAGCACATTGCAATAGATACTGAAAAAAATAGACCATAAGACCTTGTCCTTATTCACAGTTCAGGCTCTAAACCTGCCTGGAGAGCACCAACGTGGACAGCACTGTTGGATGAGTGTCTAGACAAGAACATCAATAGAAGGAGAAAGAAAAAAAGGGCATAAGGATGACGGTAACTATGATATGATCCTTGGCTTATATATATTGATACTGTGAAGTTGATAGAAGCAAGACCAGGCTTAGAAGGATAAAACCAAAATATGACGACTGTATCATCAGTTGAATAAATAAAAAACATATTTCTGGTTCCTCTTTGGTGCTATTCATGTTTCCATGAACTAATTCATGCATGAATACCCATAAATAAATTTCCACTTGTTTGATACAGGACCTCAGTATGGAACCAACCTATGCATATCTCAAATTTTATTATTATTGAAGCAACCCCAGAGGACTCATACAGTACTTAATATGATAATTAGGATAAAAGGCTTTGTAAAAGCCTTTAAAAGCCTGTTTTTTGGGGGAAGTACTGTTCATAGCTTTTGTCATTTAAAAGGGCACTATCAAGGCAAAAAGACTCTGATTTGATCAATGTCCACTACTGTTACTTGTGAAATATGCTTAAAATTCAATTCAGTTATCCTGAGCTCAAATTATAATGCTCTTTCCTTAAGTTGAACAGCCACTGATGTTGGCAAATTGTACACTGCTTATGCTGTTTTTCTTATTTCAGTGGCAGTTCAGATGGATTCACGCTTCATATAGTGCTTTCAGGCTCATACAACAGATCCCCTGGGAACATTCTCCTTCTCCAATACAACGATCTCTCATTTTGCATTTTGCTCCTTGTGGGACCATTCCCATAATTTGAGGACATTTGTCCTAGCTCAAATCATTACATTTTTCCAGAAGAACATGGTAATTGTCAAGGCATTACTTTGATTCAGAAGAGAGAGTTCATAAGAACCATGTTAGATTCCAGCTCAGAGAGAGCTTAGCCTCTGAAACATATTAAATGTCATCAGCCAATGTCAAGCTCACCTAAACACTTCTGCAAGAGTGTGCTTCAGTTGCTGGGGAATTTTCTGATATACAGGTATCACTGCATCCTTTGTCTTTTCCACACTGAAGAGCATCTGAAATCAGACTCCTCTCTACCCTCAGGGTAAGAAGAGAATAAAAGTAGCTCAGAAATAAATCTTTTACTAATCAGAACAGAGACCCAACTAGTTGTGCAAGATAATTAAGCAGACACTTCTCAGACACCCATTTTGGGGTCGTAAAACTCCTTTCACAAGTGTTGTATTCATCAAGAGACACCTTTTTTCCAGAAAGAAGTAAAAATGTCAACTGTGCCTCTCCAAGTGGCATTTCAGTCCAGATTCCCAATCAAATGCTTTTTCTATCCACTCTGTGATGCAAAGGCTATACACTATGTGCACATACTTAAGGTATTGAGTAAAATAAGGCAAGATACTTAATTGACTTTCTTGATAACCCCAGGAGATGCAGCATTCAGAAATAATTAACCACTGAATACCACTGCTACTTAATTTATCACTCATTCTGACAATATGAAAAATGTCTCTGTCACATCCACCATACCTTCATCCTCCAGTTTAAATGATGGTTGACTGATATCCACAAAGCTAAGACAGAAGTGGAGAACACTTGCTCCAAAGCAAAAAAGGCTTTCAAAACTAGGTAGGAGTCTTCATATACTTGGTTATCTCAGAATAATGTCTTCCTTAAGAATCCAACGTTTTAGCAATATCACACCAAACTCTAAACCAATTGGAGTTATTGATTATACCAGGGTTCATCTAGCAGAAATAGCTACACACCATCACTTTTTCCAGGACCTTGCCACAACCTCATCCCAAGCTCTGCTGCAAATCTGTATAGAGTTTACATTATATCAACATGTCATACGGTGTAGGAAGTTGCAGTTACTCAGTTCAGATGGTTGCATTTCAGTAGTCATAACAAGGCTCCTCCTGAGCATTGACATTGGACTATGCAATATCATTACAGAGATTCCCAAAATAAATGTTCTGCTATATACAGCCATTTTATTAATTAGATAATTGGACCTATACAGCAACACCAGATTTCATTCTACCAGAGCTCAGACACAGCTTTTGTCTGAAATATGTAGGATACTTTTGTGCCAGTTAGCCTGCACATTTACAAAACAATAGCCTTTGATGGGAGTGCCTGTTATGGGAAGACAGTCCAGTAATTGTTTCTAGGTAGATTTTTTTAATATGTTTACAATGTTTTTGAAAAGCAGATTCAAACTGCCCTTCAACCCAAATTTCCCGTATTTTGCAAACTGTTCAGATGCAGAGCTGAGTCACGAGTTTTGGCAGAGCTCTCAGACACCCTGGGGAGTAAAGCTTAAATCCAGGAAGCCCCTGGGCAGAGCCCCTTCCTCATACCTCCATCTTCACTGTAGGCACAGGCATGGATGTGCCTGCTTGCCATGACTCTACCCCCATATATCTCATAATTTCATGCAGTAACTTCAGACTCCTGAAGTCAGACAAGTCAGCCCAAGTCCTTTGAACGTATATAGATTGCTACACCAACATCTGAGGGTATGCAGAGCTTTACGTTGCTTTCTGGCTTGCATTTCACTGAGTAGTACTGACTAGTACAAACAGATCACACAGTTCTTATCAGAAGTCAGATTAAATAAATGTCTTGCAGAAAATAACATCTCCCTTGAACTCTTCCCCACTAGAACTGAACACACTGTTCCAGCAGATGTCTTACATTGTGTACACATGCAAGATCATTCCCCTGTTTCAGCTAAATATTCCATTTCTTCGGCACTAGTTGTCTTAACCACAGCCATGGTCCAAGAACTCACATTGAGACATTCACTATTATGACTCCAAAGTATTTTTCTCAGAACAGCTTTCCAAAACAGTTTCCCATCCTGTTGGCAGGGCTTTATTATCCCAGATGTTTTTATTTGAATCTGGTTGCATTTTTTTAAAATATTACTATTCACTCTATATGAGTCTTTTTTACAAGATATGCTTCCTACAAAGACATTCTGACAGCTATTAGTTGTATTTTTAACATCTGATTTGCACTACCAGAGTCTCAAATTAATTATTCTCTTATTTTGCCCAACTGACATGAAGCAATGCTTCCCTTTTGTTGTTTTTTATATATTATAATATTTTAGTCATCTCATCTTTCTCTCATTTTCCAGCGTTTCTTAAAGATGATGACAGACTTTTTCAGGTAAATCTCTGAAGACCTCTGATGTAAACTATTGCTATGAAAAAGATTAGCACCAGCTGGTGTTCTTCTTGGGATCTGGGAAATGTTTGAATGAGATTTGCTGACACATTATACAACCCATATGAATAGAAAAACAGGATCAACACATTTGATAAACAAATTAGAGGGTGTTATTCTGCTTGGAGAATTTGAGCTCACTTGAACTAAGGCCAGTCAGAATGGAGATCATGGAATAGCAGAATGTTTTGGGTTGGAAGGGACCTTAAAAATCATCTAGTTCCAACACCCCTGCCATAAGCAGGAACACCTCCCACTAAACCAGGTTGCTCCAAGCCCCACCCAACCTGGCCTTGAACACTGCCAGGGAGGGGGCAGCCACAACTTCTCCAGGCAACCTGTGCCAGTGTCTCACCACCCTCACAGTAAAGAACTTCTTCCTAATATCCAATCTAAATCTACCTTCCTTTCATCTGAACCCATTCCCCCTTGTTCTATCATTACACACTATCACAAAAAGTCCCTCTCCAGCTTTCCTGTAGCCTCTTCAGGTACTGGAAGGCTGCTCTAAGGTTTCCCCGAAGCCTTCTCTTCTCCAGGCTGAACAACCCCGACCCTCTCAGCCTGTCTTCACAGGACATGTGCTCCAGCCCCCTGATCATCTTCGTTGCCCTCCTCTGGACTCACTCCAACAGCTCCATGTCTTTCTTACCCTGGGGACTCCAGAACGGGACACAGTACTCTAGATGGGGTCTCACGAGTGTGGAGTAGAGGGGGAGAATCACCTCCCTCGACCTGCTGGTCAAACTTCTTTTGATGCAACCCAGGGTATGGTTGGCTTTCTGGGCTGCAAGTGCACATTGCTGGCTCAGGTCTGTTTTTTCATCCACCAGTATTCCCAAATCCTTTTCTGCAGGGATATTCTCAATCCATTCATCCCCAGTCTGTATTGATATTGGGGATTGCCATGACCCAGGTGCAGGTCCTTGTGCTTGGATTTTAATTCTACTGCATACATAGTTTCTAAAGCAGGAAAAGTGTGCATTTTCCACCACCCATCGAAAATAAAAAATGTACAAGTAGTATTCATAAGAAATAATTTCATATATTTGAATATTTATTTGTTTCATCTTTTGCTTTCCTCTATTTTTACACTTATCTGACTGTGTTTTATACTGATTTTTTCATCTATAATCTTTATGCAAAACATTTTGTCTGACATTTTAAATGTAGATTTACCAGTAATCTTCTAATTCTCCAAGTTCTAATTTCTCCACCATTTCTATCTGTCCTATCCTTACTAATATACTGATATATATGATTGCAAGTGAACAATGTTGTACACTTGGCAATGATTTTCAGTCTCCTTGCTAACCTACATATCAATCATTTGGTTAGAAAGGAGGTGTTTAAAGATGTCCAAGTCAATTATTTTTAATATTCAAAATTTCTACTGTTTCCTTAATTTTCCCCAGCTTCATGTGCTTTCATAATCTTCCCAACAGTCACCCTTTTCCAAACTCTGAAAACCTAATTTCAGCATCGTTCTCATGTTTTGGGTGAGAAAAAAATGTCAAAGCATCACAGGCGTCAGCTGGCACAGTAGATGCTCTTTAGGTCACCAACACAAGCATTATCAGCAATCTGCCTGCATTAATGAAATTGTGTAGCATTGGGATTACAGGGCCCAGCTCTGCCCCATTCAGCATTTCCTTTGATCTCAGAGGGAGACATGATTCAAAAACAAAACCTGACCTACGGTCCTGAAGCAGTCTAAGGTATTGTCTGCACTTCATTGATCTGTGAAAGCCCAGTGCCAAACCTTAAAGAAAAATTCAGCCTCCTGAAACTGAATTTAGACAGATTTAGGCACCAAAACTGTCCGGTTTAAAATAACTCTGCAAGAAAGACACCCAGCCCTAATGAACATAAGGTCACAAAATGCGTCTTTGGTTTCCATCCTAAATGTCCACAAGTGCCTCCAGTGTTACAAAAACTTGAAACTATCCTGGTCTGAGCAAGAAGTCAGCCTGGCTTGGGCAGTACCCAGGCAATAAATAGAGTGCAGAAGCATGCTCTTTTCCCACAAAGTCACATTTTGCAAGTATACACAACACTACCAATTGATAACAGCATAGAAACAGCAACGGTGCATGAAGTGGCTGTTCAATGAATTAACATATGGCAGGAATTATTGTTCAGCCTTCTAATTATTAAAAAAATAAAAACAAAAAAACAAACACAAAACAAACAAAAACAACAACAAAACAAAAAAAACAAACAAAAAACAAACAAAAAACAAAATCCAGAACATACAGGTTCCACTTCTTTTACCACCTGGGGAGGCTACAGGCTCTGACTTCCTGGAAGTCCTGCTTACTTTCATTCTGTGAGGGAATGGTCAAAAGTAAAATGAGATAGGAGTGAAAGCCTTCTTGCTGAAGCTGAACTACTGCACAGAAAAGAAGGACAACGCAAGGGAGCAGAAAGGCAGTTGTCCTGGTTTTGCTGGGACAGAATTCTAAAATCAATTTTCTGTTCAGAGAAACTAGTTTTGGGAGAGTGCAGAGTCCAGTTCTGTGAGAACAACAGAGATGAGATGCTCTGGCGTGCAGGTTTCCATAGTGACCACAGTCAAGGGTAGTTTTGAGTCATGCAGGTTCAGTGGGCCAGGAGAGGCAAAGCCCAGGGCAGCTGACCCAAGCTGGCCAACCAAAGTATTCCATACCATAAATGTCACCCTCACTATAAATTGAGAAGTTGAGAGGTTCCAGGGGGGCTTCTACTATGACTGTTCTTGAGAGGGTCCCATCCATCTTGTCAGTCACCCTGTGCCTGAGGCCTGCTCCTTCGCTTGCTGTGACCACCAAGTTGTGCTCACAGTGTTGGCACTCAGCCCTCACTGCTAGAAGCACTCAGCTCTCCACTGCTATCTGAAGCTGAGTATGACTTTGTATCTTGCATTAGTCTAGGGGGTAATATTAGTTCATTATTATTATTCTATTAAATCTGTTTTCATTTCGATCCATGGGTCTCCTTTCCGTTTCCCGATTCCTCCTCCCAGGTGGGGTTGGGTGATAGAACTACTGTTCAAACCGCAACAGCAATATACAAGGCTGTACCACAGAGAAGGTCTCAGCTGAGACTTGGTCTCTGCTGGCAGCATGAATAAACGTCTTGTTCTGAAGGGTGTAAAGGTACCCTTGTATGAACTGCTGAGCTCTAAGCAATTCTCTCCTGGGTATGGTTTGTCCAAGGTTTTTTTGCTTGTTCTTCTGAAGTGCCCAATTCTGAACAAAGGCATTTGTGTACTTAATTAGGATGCTGAGACCTTTACTGGACTTCTCTACTGCTGTTATTCTGACAAGTCATGAGCAAAAATACTACACTGCAAGAAAAAAAGACTGGAAAATTGCATTTGCAGATGTCTAGAAAGAATGTACCATCAGATGGAACAAATAAACTTACAAAAACAAATTGCACAGAAGGCTTTGCGAAAACATCAGGTGAAGCTTTTCTCTTAGCAGTTCTGATGTGGAAGCAGCAGTGCACCAAGTTCCTTGTGTCTGTGCTGAAGGACTTGGTTAACTGCTGGCTAACAAAACTCTGCTGAATTAGGACCCCATTCCCCCTTCACTGTGCAGGTCCAGAGGCAGCAGCAGAACAGGAGCAGAGGTGACAGCAACAGCTACTCTATGATCCCCGATAATCCACCCCATCTTCTCTCCTTTGCAACTTTTTCTGGAAGAGCACTCTGTCTGAGTGAAGATCTTAGCAGCAAAGTCTGGAATAAAACCAGCTTCACGTACCTTGCTCCCCTTTCAGGAAAGTGTAAGGTCGAACCCCAGGCCTGGCTCACTGCCCAGCTTCCCCTGGCAGCTCCTGCAGTCCAGGTGCTTCTGCCGAATCCTCGGCCCTCTGTGGCTTCCTGGAGAGCTGCTGTTTTCCAGGAGGCAGCAGAGCAAGAAAAAGCCAAGAAGATAGGGTGTTCTGTTGGTTTTCTGAGGCCCTTCTGAATGTATAACATTTTTCCTTTCCACAGCAAATACAGTTTTGGTCATAGTTGCATACTGGTTATGAAATTTAGTTTTATAGGTAAGACAGCAATACTGCTGGTTTGTAAAACACATCAAGAGGAAAGTAAGAGTGGTATCAGATGATCATGTCAACTATGTGTTCTTCCCAATGCTGATGATTAACTAGTCCACAGTAAAAATACTTTAATAACCTGAAAAGTGACTTAATCCCTCAATATTTATTAGATATACGTAGACTATGAGGGGAAAAAATGTTTGCTTGAAAGTTAATGATTGTTTTATGATATATGGTAAGGCTATACTTCTCTATGCAAAAAGGAGAGATCAAAGGGAATCATATCCCATTATGAATTCTGAGGCTGCCTGAAGACTTCACTTTTCATATCTTGTTTCTTAGCAAGGCAAAAATTTGAGCTTGAAATAGAAGATAAAGCAGGCTCTGACAATTGAATCATCATCATCAGCTCCCGAGCTGAGTTACTATGGCAATGGCAGTGCTGCTGCACAGCTTCCCCTACTCCTTCCACCGGTACAACAGCCTTGTAAATGTACATGGGAAATTTCCACCGCACACGTGCCACGTGCAGCTCGCAGGAGAAGCCCATGGTCTCAGGTGTTCTGGCTTCTACTGAATGGAGGAGCAAATTTGTGTGATAAAAATACATGATTTGCTATTTTCTTTTTTCCATGGAAATGGTCTTAGAGCAGTAGGGAAAGGTCCAGGGTTCTTCCTGCTCCTTTGTGCCTCACGAAGGTATATTCCAGTGCTCAGAAGATATCTTATAAGCATGTAGAATTTTTAATACAGGAATTTTAAGCATTTTCTGCAGCTGTATCTCACTTCTTTGAATTATAGATGTCTTGACACAGCCAGGGGAGGATGGTATCATGTTTTTGGCAGAGCATAGCTTGGAGCTCTACATAAGTAATGGGTCTAATCCTGATGCCAGGTTAATAAATTAATAATTATAACTCTTTGTATATGCAACAATCAATGTGTCAGTACTCACCAGTGTCCTCTTTTCTCTTCAAGGACTAGATGAATGTGTCACCTTTTCTATTACTGACAGCATGTGCTCTCTGCACATAAAAGACACATTTGCTCTTAATTATTTTTGAGAGGGTATTTAATATTTACACTGTAAATAGAACAGAAAGCAAACAGAAGCTCCTAAAAGGAACCAGGGCCCTTTGCAAGAAGCATACATACAAAGGAAATCTTTGCCCAAAAATACTACTGCTGGAAGTACAGCTTCTGCAAGCTCATTAAGTCCTGTAAGCAGACATTTATGTGGAGCCTCGAATGAGCTCCATATTGAGAATTTCATGGTCGTTTTTGTGGAAAAGACATCCTTTTCACCCATTGTGTGGGCATGCATACAGCCTGGATTCTGGTCCTGCTAATACATGCATGTCTTTCAACCAGATCTGCTCTGGGGAGCAGATGAGTGAGGTTAATACATGTGCATTGATCAATACGGGGGTCAACAGCAATTGTCACAACGGAGGGTAAGAAAAACAATAACTAAATATACAATGTATTGTCTGAGCGTCAAGTAAGTCTTTACATCTCTACATGTTCCATAAGAAGCTGTCATTGAGGAGCAGAGAACATCCGATGCGTTTTGCTATTTGTGCAGCATCAGATCTGCCCTGGCCACATCTGCCCTGCGTTACATGGCTGGCTGGTGCCTCAGCCAGAGCCCCACCGGGCTGCACACCCAGCCTGCGCCTCACCGGGCTGCACACCCAGCCTGCGCCCCGCTTGCCCGGGTTTGACATCTTTACGTTCTCCGCAGACCTTCGCGCCCAGGGACAGGCAGCGCAGGCAGGAGGCGGGAGGGAGCTGCCCCCGGGGCAGGGGCTGTCGGCAGTGCCGAGGCCATGCGGCTGCCGCCCGGGGACGCCGAGCCGCGGGCACGGGGACGCCGCCCCGTCCCCATGTCTGTGCCCGCACCTGCTGGGCGCCCTCGGGGC
>VZRW01004087.1:0-13254 GCA_013398125.1 Aegotheles bennettii | reverse complement strand
AGAGGAGGGGGGGCCGGGGTTTGCCTGCCCCTGCCGGGATGGTGGGAGGAGGAGGGAGCATCCGAGGGGTCCCTGGCGCCGGGTTGTCCCTTCCCGAGCAGGAGCAGAAGACGCAGTTGGAGAAGGAGGTGTCCCGCAGCCGCATCCCCCGCCTGGTCCTCCGGCCGCAGCAGAAGGTGTCCCCCGCTTCCGAGTCGCCCTTTTCGGAAGAGGAGAGCCGGGAATTCAACCCGCCCAGTTCCTCCGGGGGCTCCCGCAGGACCGTCAGCAGCAACAGCTTCTGCTCAGGTACCGCAGGCAGAGCCCCCGCACTCGGTCCTCAGGGCGGGGGTCGCAGCGGGCCCAGCACAGCGGCCCCCGCCCCCCGGGGCTGCGCTCTCAGCCCCAGGCGCAGCATCCGAGCCTCGGGCTCCGGGCGAGCCCTGACGGGCATCCATCCCGCTCTGCAGATGGAGAAGGGCAACCATTGATTTTTCCAGGGAAATCCAGTATCTGTTCTTCTAATACATGTCCGTAAGCGACACCAGATGTTTCCATGTCGAGTTCTGCTATCCGCTGCTAAAAAGTTGGCGGTTTTACTGCGGCAGAGCGGTTGCTTTTAAAGAGCAAGATTTGCCTTAGAACTGCAGCGTGGGTTTGAGGCGTTCTGAAAGGTCGGCAAGCCAGAGTCTGGAACAGGGGAGGTGCTGCTAAGGGCAGCAGACGTGGGTCTAATGTTGCCGTTCCTTTTGGGTTTTTGTGACAGTGATCTCTGTGCGTGAACCAAAACAAAATACGTGAGGGAAATTTTCACTGTCACACTGAAGTGAGTTTTGTTTATTACAGAATTCAGAGTTCTGATGAGCCTGTCACCAGGCGTGAGCTGGGCACGATGTCTTCTCTATAGACAGGGCAATGGCTGGGTGATATGCCAGCAGTAAAACACTGCTCTCCAGCTGTACCCTCCACACAAAACCAAAACCAAACCAAAACAAAACAAAAGAGTAACTTGCTCTTCAAAATGAGTATATTGTTTTACATCAGGGGCAACTTGAAACCAGATTTTTAATCTTTAAGTATTTGTCCTGTGTAGAGTTTAGCTCAATTTAAGTCCCTCAGCTAGCAGTGAATGACTCAGATACCTACTAGTGGTGAGTAATCTTGTAATTCAGTGAAACTCTTCACTGTATGACATTGTGAATGTGGGTAACAGCACTGAGGGTCACATCACGAACACCTTGGGCTCTATATGCATGTGGTAATTTTAAAGATATTTCAGTGACTAAAAATTTATTTTTCATTTTGGAGAGCATAACATTCTCTAACTAAAAATCTGAATTATAACAAGTATTTTTGTAATAGTTAATATCAGAGCAAGTTCCTGAACTTCCTTTTCATTTGTTCATAAAGTATTTAAATTACCAAAGGCTTTCCTGAGAACAGGCAGAAAGACTCATATTTATCTTCACTACAGTGGATCAGATTATTATTATTATTTTAATTTCTGTAACAGAAAGCAGTGTATTGAACACTGTGTACAAGAACAGTCAATTATCCTAGATGAGAAACACAATATGCCTGTTTGAATCTACCATTTCCTTCTTAGCTTGGATAGATTTTGCAATTCAGGCTCAGTGGAATGATCTGTTTGGTTATTGTTTAATGAACAATGCAGAGTGTTAAACAAACAACATGGTATTGTAAGAATGCTGAAGTCTTTTTCCCATGCCTTTTGAGTCCCTCTACCTTACCTGCTTGAGTTTGCCTGCTACAAAGAAGTAAAATCTTTTGAAACTTTCTAGAAATACATTATTTTTATGTTCTCTCCCAATTGGCTGCTTTTTATCCAGATTTTCCCCGTGTGTTGACAAGCCTTTCATCCTGGTTACTGGCATTCTTTTTTATGGTATCTTTTGGTTTTGTATCACGTTCTTTAGATCTATTCAACACAGAGCTGCCAAAGTAATAGTCTTGCTGTCCCACAGCACTATATAGGCTGTCTTGAGTCCCAGCAGAGCTTTTTACTTACTCTGGGTGTGTCTGATCTCATGGCTTGACAGCTTTAAGGTACCTTTCACAAAGGTATTCAAAAATGTGATGTCTCTTAACCTGCCTCCTAAGCACAACTGGACATATTTTTATTTCTTTTATTAATCTTTTATTCTTCCATGAATGCTACATTGCTTTAGTTTGATTTTTTTTTCCCCCATGCTGAGACCTTAGTGCTTCTCAAGCTGCCTGCAGCACCCATACAGGTATGCACTAGCTAGTTTCACTGCTGTGAGTCTTTAAACCTTACGCAGCCCAGGATCAGCCAAGGCACTGTGCTCCATCCCAGCACGTGGCTTTGTCATTGATAGGTTCAATGGATTTCTCTCTGATTTCTCTCTGTGACAACAGTCACTGACATGATTTCCTCATTCTCTTGATGGCTCTTCCCTGTCTTCCACTGATGATCCTTCCTTATCATGGTATGTCTAATCTAGATTGAAATTCCCCAGTGGCAGCAGGTGACTGCTTGTTCCTGTTTCTGGGGAGGGGATGGCGAAGAGCTGCAGGGAGAGGGGAGTGGAGGGGCCACAGCATCTAACCTGCTCCTCCTGGTGCTTCGCTAGGCACTTAGCATCTTCATTGAGAAGTGGCATGTGCAGAAAATGTATCTAAAATTAGCAAGTAATAAATTTGGAGGAGGTGAGCAGATGAATAGTATGATGAATGACAGTGTGATGGCAGTATGAAAAAGCTCATGAGCATTTGGATAAATGCCTTTTTTGTAACTTCTTTGGAGCATTAAACTCCAAAAGGTTCTTGATAAGCAGCCAATAGTGTGAATCGCCCCCTGGAATAATTCCTTTCCTCTTTACCCTTCTCTTGACAAGATGCTCTCTACTTTTCTTTATTATTGACATCCTGTGGCTCTGCTCAGTACATATCTTTTTCCCCTGGTAGAACCATTTTTTTTCTAATCCATTTAAATATGTATTTCCTGCTTGATTGCCTAGAGCTTCTGAAGTTGTCCATTTTCCCTGAGTGCTTACAGTGGTCCCAATGCATAAGTGGAGGCTTGGAGTACTTCTTTCTCTCTAAATGAGAGAGGGTCTCATGAGAGGGTCTCTAAATGAGCAGGGTCTTCTAGGTATTGTTAATGCTGGTTTAGGTAGGGAGAACCTTTGGGAACCATGGTGATGCTGCAAGCACGGTGGCTACAGCAAAAAATACCAGCCAGCAGCAGACAAGAGACACTGTTTTAATGCTTAGTTTCATTGGAAGAAGTTGTTAGTTCTGGAGATTAACTTGATCATGTTGGTCAGTTATTTGCAATTGACTTTATGTCAGTTTTGCTTTGTAAGTCCGTATGAAACATGGTGAGACTGTAAATCCATTTTATCTGTGATATTTCTGACAAAATGTATTTTTAATACTCTGCTGAGTGAACATGGATGCTGTGTAGCCAAGCTGAGCCTTTGTATCAGTATTCACTCTGTGCGATCCTTCCTTAAAATCTTAGCACATCTGGGGTCCTGTTTGCCATTTGATAGGAGAGCACTTCTCTTCCTTCAGCCACTGCCCTCCTTTGGCTTGGATGTCGGCCACAGAGCTCCTATGATGTCAAATGATGAAAAAGCACTCTTGCAGCAGTTTCTTCTGGCTCCGCTGCTACCGAGCCTTTGCCCACGTCGTGCATGTTTTCCTCATAAGTCGCACTTGGCTTTGAAGCAGCTGCGTGCGCTCACCTTGTCAGTCAGGAGGACAGCACGATTTTAAACATCACAAACAAATCATCCGCGCACGAGTCCATGGCTGAGCAGCTGCTGGGCTGCCTGTGGTAGTTCCAGTTACAGTGTTTGCCTTATAAGAAATAAGATCCTTAGGGCGGGGCATTATCCTCGGGTTTTGTGTACACGTCCTTTTGATGCCAAGCCAGTTGCGTAGTGGATCGAAGGCAGCCTGGATGTGCCAAGCTCAGTAACAGTCTGTTCAGCTTTTCATCTTGAAAGTTAGTTAGTTTGGGATATACTGGTTTTCTAGTTTCTGCCTCTGAATAGCTCAGCTTTTAACTTTCTCCTTATGAAGATTTGTTACATGCTACCTTTGTAACTACGCCCAAGCTTTCCTCAGCCTGTCTCCAGAAGCCAGCTGCCCGGATTTCTGCAGGTAATGCAGTGGCACTTTGCTCACTGAGATGCAGCTTTGCAGGAAGCACTTGTGCGTTTAATAATCTGTTCAGCAAAGACTTTATGAGCCAGAGGAGCTGTTTTATGCCCATAGGAAACAGTTCCTCTTTTCCTGGGCTTACCTACAAATCACCTTTTTAACTCATCTGCATAGTACTACGGGCCATTGAAAACCCGCAGTGTCTCTGTACATGAATGATTGTGATTCATTGCAACAGTTTTCAAAAAAACTTGAAGCTTCTTTTTTGCTTTTCCTTTCGAATTTCACAATCTGAGTTCAATGCTTATTTCATAGCTTATTCTTTTCTGGTGTAAAGATTTTTTAAAAATCTTGTTCTTTACATGCGTGGCACAATAAATATGCACCGGTACCGTGGCTCTGCTGTAAGCCCCAGGGGTAAGTGCTGCAACAGGAATCTCAGTGTTTCTGTTCCCTGCTTATTTGCTCCTATGCATGGTCTCCTTGAACTTGCAGATTTTTTGCCCCTGGCCCAGCTGTTGGTGGATGCTGGGCCTGAGTTCTCAGTGTGTAAGTCAAAAAAACTTGTAGGCTTTAGTCAGGCTTATTAAAGTCCGTGTGAATGTGCAACCCCTGTTGCTAGCCACAGAGAAGAAGAAAAGGGTTGTACAGGCAGTACCAGACAAAAAGCTGTATCTTCTCACACTCCGGTAAATAATTTCTTCACTAAAGCATCGAGATAGGTTGTACTGTAAACCAGCTAGCCTTGGAGGCTACACTACTGGAATGTGTGTGTACTTACATATATATTTGTGAATAGAAAAACACGAAACCAAATTTTCAGTATTTTAACAAACCAAGAGTTTGAGGACAGAGAGTTAGCACAAATTACTGAAAATAATTACCTCTGTTATTTGCATGTGTATATGTATATATTGCTATGGAAACAGTGAGCTCTCCCATTCTTCTTGTTTCTTGTTATAGGAAGAAATATTTTGTTTAAATAGTTCCTTACTGGTTTATTTGTTGTTTTTTTTAGTCTGAGTTACTGAATTGAAGAGAGATGTTTAAATGTGCTTAAGTATGGGATACTGAAAGCTTCTCTTTCCTGCAGTCCTTTATGCTATGCTTTTCCACAGTCCTTTTGCCATTTTTCCAAAATTCTGAAGTGAAGGTCCTCTGCAGTGCGTTTGTTTGCAGCGCTCTGGAAGGCAGTTCAGTAATCACCGCGGTACTAATTTGCAAAAATGTTGAAACAAAACCTGCTTTCAAAAACACATGCATGGCCTTTGCATAAAGGCAACACTGGGGACATGCTTCCTTTTCTCACTGCTGCTTCCCTGGAGAATTTCCTGCTGGGTCAGCTTATGTGCAGTAATTTATTATTGCTTCATGTTGTTAACCACCAGTTCTGTTTCTGCTGTGCAGAGATCTGTTCCAAACATGGAAATGAGAAAGTGCTTAGGTACTGAAGAGCAAAGCCTGCCCGCCCTCAGTTTTTGGCCTTTGCCTGCGTCCCTTTCAGCTTGACTATTTATTCCCTCTTACTAAGTAACGATCCTTTTGTTCCTGTGCCACACAACAACATCTGGAAGCCAAAATATTTGACCTTTTGAATGTTTGTTGTCACCTTTTTATATATCTGTCAGCACTGTGAACCCTTAAAGCCTGACTCGGGGCCTCCTGAGGTCAGTAGAAGAGTCCCCATTCTCTCTGGCACAGTTCTGGTGGTGTCCTGAGAACAGTCAGTACCTCACCCTTTCTTCTACCCTGTTTGTTGCAGCTTGCTGTGTACTACGGACTGAATTCTAAGCTATACTGTGTATTTCTTCGCCACCAAAGCGTAACCAAATACTTTTGTTTTAAAGTGCTTTTCATGGAATTTTCTATTGAGTTGAACATGTCATGCAAATTGAAGAATATCACAACTTGCAGCAGAATGAACCTTTAATCAGAAGTCTTTGAGTTCTTTTGTATTAAAAGATAATCTTGATATCTTTAAAGAAATTCTATACGACATGTTTTAACCCTATGTTTGTAGGGTTAATATACGTCCTTGAAATTTTGGAACAGTGTTTTGACATGTATGTATCACCAAATACAATGAGTGAGTTCTGTAGTGCTGTTAAGTGACAGTCTGGGTTGTTGTACCCATTGAATAACAGATACAAATGTCTATATGTGGTCTATTGAAGATTTTTATTTCCAAAAATGATACCTTTAATATTGGATATTTATAATTTTTTCCTTTGCTGCATAATGGTCTTGGACACATAGAAACACAGAGAAACCATTATATATAGGCACATGTATTTCACATAATGTTGATATTAAATGGGTAATATCTCCTATACTGGATGAAGGCAAGGCTCTTCCACCAGAGGTAGCAGAAGTGGTTCCATGTCCAGCTGTCAGCCCCAGGAAAGGTTAGTGAGGTCTACTAAAGTGCATAAAAAAACCTACCAGGCAGCTAAGACTCTTTTTTGTCCCTTTTTCAGACTCTTTCCACTCCTTGCCTCTAGTTAAAACTTTTCTCTAAAATTTTCAAATAGATTTTCAGTCCTTTATCGTCTTATATGATATGTGTCCAAATGTTATCTGTGATATCAAAACTCCAGAAGCTGTGCTATTCCTGACCACAGTGCTCCCCTAGTAACAGTACTATTTTTACTGGTATTTTTACTAGTAAGCCTTGATGCTTTTGTTCTGTAATACTAATATTGCTAGTGGTGCTATGAATGTAATGACAAAGCCAGTAAGCCACAATTATATAGTCCTTTTTTGAGATGGTTTCCCAGAACTCACATCAGTCCTGCTTATTAGTGAAGTGTTCAAATAGAAGGAAGACTAGTGGAGGCATCATTTGCTGCCAAAGTCAATTAAAATTTGCTGTTTCAGTGTAACTTAGCTATTATACTGTCAAAAGTTATACCTCTAAGGCCACGTTTATGGGAAAAACTGCATGGCAAAAGATGTCCAAGCTCTGGGAGTGGGTCAGTCCATCTTCTTTCACCTTCCTCTCCCCTCTTATACACAATCTGATCCTGTCACTGTTTATGCCGTACTGTGAGTGAGCAGAGATGACCTCTTGCAAAATTCAGTGAGCAGCTTCCATACTAAATTTCATCAGTGACTATTAGTGGTAAGCCTCTGGGTGTGATAGAAGCAAGGTCAAAGGGGCTGGTGAGGAACCAGGTGTAAAAGGGTGCCTGTATATTAATGATAGGAAACTCAGAAACAATCAAAAGGAGTTTAAGATGTTTAGTATTGATTTTACTTACTTAGCTACTGGGTTAGATTTTGTGACCAGAACATTAAAATCTACAGTTGCAGCTTGAAAGATGGACTGGGAAAACCAGGGTGGTTCCCAGCTGTGGAATATCTAGAAGATGCAAAGGAAAAGTATGATCCTAAGCATGTAGGTTGTACAGGACCTCTGGAGATTATTTCATCCAGCCTCTATTTTGAAGCAGGACTGGTTCCAGCACTACAGCACATCAGTCATGGCTTTGTCTATCCGAGTCTAGAAAACCTGCAAGGACAAGAGTTTGCACATCCTTTCTAGGTGACCACTGGGGGTGGTGGAGCTGCTAGCCTGCCTTCATTCACAGGCAAAATGGAGCATAGTTAATTCAAGTTCTGTCTGCAGAGACATAGAGATGAATTTACATAGCAGGATTTTGTATAAGTAGGCCTTGTCAAATAAACCTTCTCTCTTTTCCTCATAGGGCTGTAGTTTTGGTTGCTCTTGACTTCTGGTAAGACACTTGCCTCACAAGCAAATGATATTCTGATTGATTTTATTAAATGTCAAACCCAACAGATGGTAAAAATAGCATGAAATGCTAAAAATGAGTTTAGGATTGATGAGAAGGATCAAAACTAGTAGCATTTTTAGGACTCTACTTTTAGTGAAGTTATTAAATACTTTTTTCAACAGTCTGTGTGATTCTGCAGGTTTGCAGTTGGCAATTTGTAGCAAATGGCTAACCTTCTAAAGTACATAAAATCACCTTCTGGAATGGCTGCAGTAAAAATGAAATGTGTTAGTACAGATAGGCGCTGAGGAGAATATTCATACTTCTGTGTTCGCTAAATCATTGCTGGGCAGATGAAGATGCCTCCAGATGGCCATTCAGTGTCCTGATGAGGTAGGAGCTGAACTCCTACCTATTGAGAGCCTGATGGTGTCCATGTGAATATACTATACCTCTCTCTTTCAATGTGTACTACTCATTTTATACTATTATGTTTCATCCTGCTGCTTTTACTGAAGTTCTTTGTGGTCCAGAATAATCTTGTGAATCTCCTGTTGGCAATGTTTTGTGTCTGGGCAGTTAGCCCTTACACCTCACTGGTTCAGCTGCCCAAGGCAGAACAGTGGTTGACCTGGTCAATGGAAAGAGATGAGATCCTCCAGACTCAGAGTAGTGGGATAACTGGAGAAGCCTAAATTGGGCTGTCATTCTGACTCATCCTCCAGAGAAGCCTCCTTCTTTTCTTTTAAAACAGAAAGAGCCTTATCAGGTGGAAGCTAGGTGATATATACCCTTCAGTGTCTGTCAGCAACTTTCATTAATGCATAAAACACCCCTGTGCTACAAGAGCAGTCACAAAAAGAAGACCAAAACAACATGTAGGGGGTCAAAAATGTGGAACAGACAAGCAGATTGGGAGATTATCCTGAGAAGTTCTGAAATACCCTTGGTGGTTCACCATCAGTAGTCAATAACCAGCTCGCGGTGTGCCATCCTGACAGAGCCATGGCAACCTGGACTAACAGATCATGGGATGAACAGAAAGGGAACCAATAGGAAAAGTCTGAGAATAGTTTTTGCCTCCGTACACTGAACTGTTAAAAGTTCATTAGAGGCCCATGTTTAATTCTGGAATCCACATTTCCTGGTAGAAATATGAAGTATGTACAGCCTGAACATTGGTCAAGCAAATCTTAAGAGTAGATGAAAGTGGGACAGTAGACAAGGGAACAGGTAGGGGATCAGCAATTCAGATTCATAAAAGTGCATAACTAGATCTGTCATCTAGGAGGGAGGTAAAAATAAGTTAGTGGTTCCTCAGTAAAAGCATCATTAATTATTTGTATGAATTATATAAGGAGCTTGCAAATTCAGTATTTCTTGAAGTCTTCAGGAAAAGGCAGTATTTTTCTGAAGAAAGCTTTTAGGCATATTCCAGTGAAATTTCTTAAGTCTCTGTGCCCAGAAAATCAGAGAAAATTATCAAGCCACAACATATGGCCCTAAAATCTATGAGAACATTATTTTTGTCCATTGTTAGTGTTATTAACTTCAACACTGTTGTTTATACTTTGACTTTACTATTTATTTTTTTTTACTATTTGAAATTTAGTCAGTGCATGCAAATGTCAGAGTGCTCTGAGCAATTTCGCTGATTGTTTGAGGAGACACTATCGTGTGCTTGGCTTTGAAACTTGGCAAGTGTGTCTGATCTGGGAGAGGGGTTGGATGTAGAGTTTCAGTGATGAAATCCAGCTGATGTTCAAAGGGAAAGTCTACTCCCAGAATGCTCTTAGGAGGCCACTGTGAAAAAAGATACCATGGATATTGCTAAGAAAGCAATGAAAGTCATGTGTTTTTCCATCTTACACAAATAAATAATACAGGCAAGATCAGAAGTATGGACTTGCACAGCAGTATTTGTCAGCTTGCTTTCTTCTGTCTTCCTGATGCTCACATGCCTGAGAAGATAAATCAAGTCTATCTGTATTCCTAAGAAGTCTGGACCTGAAATACTTACTGGGGCAAAAGTATTGCCGAGTTACAGGACTGAATCTTTAACTGACCTTGCTGAAAACTACATTCACATTATGTCTTCAGCAGAAGGTGAATCCCATCGTGGGCTCATCTGCTCCTGTTACCCCATTGCCTACTTTGGAGATAGATTCCTTAGCTTGGCCTATTTCTGAGCAGGTAGAGGTCTTTACCTCCTTCCATCAGAGTTGTCAGTGGAATTTTGGAGGAGCCTATAGGTCTGTGGGAAGTACTGAACCCACACTGCCATGGTTGCATCCTTGGTCTTGCAGATGAGGAGCAGAGGTGGGCACAGTGGCAGTGAGCAGGATGGATGGTCAGGCTGTCTGCAGGACAGAGAGGCCATCAGCTTCATGCATGGTCAGGGTCCGTGGGAGAGTCTGCTGTTCTTCTACAGAGATTTCACCTGCAATATTAAATATGATTAAATAGCCCATTAAGGGTTCGGTAGCAGGGAAGAACAAAGATGAGTGCAGGCAATTTGGCTGGCACTGAGCAGTTGGATAGCACCTCAGTGTTCACCAGGAATTTTCCTTGTGCCAGAACAGAGTTGCAGGTCATGTAGGAGGTGCATCCCCACACTGTGCAGCAGAGCTTTGCATGCCTTTGGTGGTGAGCACAGGTGTTTTGTATGCAGCTGTTCCCTTCTGTGATAGTAAACATTTTAATTCTTCAAAAGGTACTGCAAAAAAGCTGACATGGAAAAATGTTTCTCTGCAGCTTGCCCTAGATTTGGAAACTTTATCATTTTGTTCACATTTCTGGCCAATACCAGGTAGGAGGAGTAGAAGTTATACATTATATAAAAAAATAACAAACTATCAGAGGAGAGTGAGTACAATAAAATCATTCATTTACTTCAGCTGGACTGGGAATGCTCACCTGGTTATTGCTGTGTCTGAAGGTCACAAGGGGTGTGAGTAGAGAAGATTGTTCTTTGTGCCAGGCTCATTTGTTCCTTTTATAAATGCCCCGCTGCAATGAAAGCTGAAGTCCTTAAGGGTAAAAAGAGAATATATAGATATGACATAATCTCATCATACAGCATCAACAGTGTGATGTCGGAGGCAATGATGGGGGGAGCGGTAATTAAAATATTTATTTTTATATGCTTTCTTTAGCTACTCTATATCCTTATCACGGTTAGTTCTATACACTTGGGCTTTTAGTGTCCTAATTCTTAACACTGTCATTTAGTTCTTTCACTGTTTAAAGTTTTTTGTGAGCTTCTTCCAGGCAGCATCCCTATAGATTTCTTCACTGGAAGGCTGGTCAGTCACTGGAACAGGCTCCCCAGGGAAGGGGTCACAGCACAAATCCTGTAACTCCCAAAGCTATCATAGAATCATAGAATATCTCAAATTGGAAGGGACCCATAAGGATCATTGAGTCCAACTCTCTGCTCCTTGCAGGACACCCAAAACTAAACCATATGACTAAAAGTGTCATTCAGGTTCTCCTTGAACTGTTAACCTAGCACTGCCATAAAGTCTCCCATATAAAACATATCTGTGAGGTCTGCAGAACCTGTCCAGCTCCTGCAGTGATTTCATTGGTGGAGGCACGAAGGAAATAGTTGCTTGTCTATTTTTTTTTTNTATATGCTTTCTTTAGCTACTCTATATCCTTATCACGGTTAGTTCTATACACTTGGGCTTTTAGTGTCCTAATTCTTAACACTGTCATTTAGTTCTTTCACTGTTTAAAGTTTTTTGTGAGCTTCTTCCAGGCAGCATCCCTATAGATTTCTTCACTGGAAGGCTGGTCAGTCACTGGAACAGGCTCCCCAGGGAAGGGGTCACAGCACAAATCCTGTAACTCCCAAAGCTATCATAGAATCATAGAATATCTCAAATTGGAAGGGACCCATAAGGATCATTGAGTCCAACTCTCTGCTCCTTGCAGGACACCCAAAACTAAACCATATGACTAAAAGTGTCATTCAGGTTCTCCTTGAACTGTTAACCTAGCACTGCCATAAAGTCTCCCATATAAAACATATCTGTGAGGTCTGCAGAACCTGTCCAGCTCCTGCAGTGATTTCATTGGTGGAGGCACGAAGGAAATAGTTGCTTGTCTATTTTTTTTTTCTTTTTTGCACAAAGTTTGGAAAATAATGGCATGTAGAGAAACATCTAAGCGGAAAGGTCATAAAAAAATGAACTGCATGAACCTGCAATTTTTTCTGAATATATTTGATTATAAATGTTTGTGTGCTTCTAAGGAGAAGATGCTTTGAACATAGGCACTTTGAACATTTGAACAAGGAGCTGCTTAAATGCAATTCAAAAGCTCACTCAGCCATGCTGATCCACTGTCCTGTAGGTAGCATTCATTCAGCCTGCAGAAGAGCTGCTGAACCCTTGGGAGAAGGAAATGGATGCTGATGTGGGAGGAAATTGCCACCGTCTCTCTTCTCTTTGTTGAGTTATATTGTGATGTTGATGGGAACGGAAAGGATAAAAAGTAAACTAAAATCATAGAATCACAGAATCATAGAATCATTTTGGTTGGAAAAGATCTTTAAGACCGTCAAGTCCAACCGTTAACCTAACACTGCCAAATCCACCACTAAACCATATACCTAAGCACCACGTCTACATGTCTTTTAAATACCTCCAGGGATGGTGACTCAACTACTTCCCTGGGCAGATTGTTCTAATGCTTGAGAACGCTTTCAGCGAAGAAATTATTTTTCCTAATATCTTATCTAAACCTCCCTTGGCACAACTTGAGACCATTTCCTCTTGTCTTTATCACTTGTTATGTGGGAGAAAAGACTGACACCAGTCTCACTACAGCCTCCTTTCAGGTAGTTGTAGAGAGTGGTAAGGTCTCCCTTCAGTCTCCTTTTCTCCAGACTGAACAACCTCATTTCCCTCAGATGCTCCTTGTAAGACCTGTGCTCTGGACCTTTAGTTGCCCTTCATGTGGGCAACAATCCTGCTTTAGTCAGGGTGAATATGGGGATGGGCTGAAAATATTACTAGCGGTCTTTGCCTTCCCGGTATTTTTCTACAAACTAATCCGGAGTTGCAGAAGGCAGCAGCAAGATGGCAAAAAGTAGATGCTTGTAGGCTTAATTGGGCTGGTTTGAAGGAATGAAATATGATTAAGCTGGATTAGGAGCTTTGCACCATTACTGCCCTTTGTGCCTTGGGAGGTAATTGTGGCAGTAGACTGGGCTGCCCCTGTGGCTTGGCATCATGTCTGACAGTTTGCAGAGGCCTGGGCAGCAACACCTCATGCTGCTGGCTGCTGCTCCGTGCTAATGCACATCAGCACCTATACCTTGGTCAGCATTGGAGGCAGGACACAGAGAAGTGAGAAGCAGAATCACAGAATCACA
>VZRW01004086.1:0-34093 GCA_013398125.1 Aegotheles bennettii | reverse complement strand
TGTAATAATATATATAAATATAAATATAAATATAAATATAAATATAAATATAAATATAAATATAAATATAAATATAAATATAAATATATATTTAACCCTGGAACATCATGTGTCACTGGTCATTCTCACCCACCTTCTCCGGGAGGCAAGAAGCACACAGATTGTTTATCAGATGCTTTGGGTTGATGCCTCAGGTCAAATGAGCTTGTCTTACACAAGGAACCAAGGTCATTGAGGGTCCTCAGGTCTTGTGCAAAGGAGCTTTACCCATACAGTGAGCAAGGGCGCCTTGTAGTAGTGCCACATCTGCAAATTCCAAGGCTACTCAGAACAAAAATAGTCGTTCAACTGATGTTTCATAGATATCAACACCTGCTTCTCATTATTTTGCCTCTTTGAAGAAGATACTTTCCTATTTCAGCTGGTCAGAAGGCCAACCCCATCTTGAGTTACAGTCTGGTCACAGCACCTCCACCACTGCCTCATTAACTAAGGACACGAGAGCCACGCTGATGGGTCTCATTGGGCTCAAACCAGTCCAATTCCACAAGCCAAAGAGGCACAGAAAGCAAACCACATCTCTGTAGTCATATACAAGTCG
The DNA here is from genome assembly GCA_013398125.1 of Aegotheles bennettii. Lineage (NCBI taxonomy): Eukaryota > Metazoa > Chordata > Aves > Caprimulgiformes > Aegothelidae > Aegotheles > Aegotheles bennettii. The sequence goes on along the minus strand of VZRW01004086.1, from coordinate 33,492 downwards.
CTTCCAAGTTTCCATGACTCGGAGCTACGGGCTGCCAGCAGTGGTACCCCATCAAATAAATACTGTGGCTTAGCAAAATGAGCCTGGGGTTGGAAGGCAGGAAGGTGCAGGTTTTAACACCGGCTCTGCCGCTGCGTCGTCGAGTAACGGCAACCAAGATATTCCCCAAGAGTTCAAACTCCTTTGAAAGTACACGAGAAGTACATGAGGACTTCAGCAAAACAAGGGCTGACTGTACTGACCTGCTTTCCACCTGTACACAGACACCACTCATCACTCTTCACTCTGCCTCTCTTGGCGCTCCTCCACAAGAATCAGAGTCATCGAGGTTGGAAGTGACCTTCAAGCTCACCCAGCCCAACTCCTACCTCCATCCCCACTCACCCACATCACCCAGTGCCACATCCAGATGCCTCTTGAACACCTCCAGGGACGGTTACTCCACCACCTTCCTGGGCAACCCATTCCAATACCCAATTACCCTTACAGTGAAAAAATTTTTCCTGATGTCCAATCTGAATCTCCACCAATTCCTCCCTGCTCCCCCATTGTTTCAATCCAGCTACGTGTTTCCTTTGACATCTTTCAACGATTGAGCCTAACGTTGGAGATACAAACGCGTTTCAATACTTAATTAATTCATTAAGCTGCCTTTTGACAGGGTCCTAGCAAAATTTAGCCTCCAAGCAGATCGGAGCTCTTCAAGCCAGCATCTGAACCACAGTCAAAAAAGTCAGTTAATCCTTTGCCATCTGTCTCTCTTTTGTTAGTCAACCCGTTGGACATAACAGTCCCAACATGAGCAGTTCCCGTGGCCAGTGGTACCCACCACGGTGCTAATTAACAGCACATTAATTCTTCTAAACACACCCAGCTCTTCTGACAGCACCAAACACATGGGATTGGGGGAAGGCAGGGGAGAAGCAGCTTTGCTAACCCTAGGTCAGAGCTTCAACTTCCCAAAATCCTGCTCATTCTCCTCCAGGGTCATGACAAATTGTTCTTTCTGCTTATTGAAGTGTCTGAGCACATCCATTGGGTACAAACAGACCTCCACAACTTCTCAGCCACCTTTTGGTTCCCTAACGTAGACCACACTCAAGGGTTTTGACTCCTAATAGTGTCCACCCAAGTGTAAACTGGCCACAGCTCTACTGACAGCAGGTAGAACTCAGAGACAGCACACAAATCATGGTAAATCTCACATAATTATGGTACTACCACAGCACCTCCTGTTAGACCTCCTCAATTCCAACTAGATGACCACAAATAAGGTCCTGAGAAAGCACCTTATGGAAGGTTTGATAAATAGGACAACTGAGCTTTCGTTTGTGCCCCTGGGGATGGTCCCAAGATCAGAACTGCCTTCCCAGAGGCACCAAGTTCATTCTTACATCAAATAAAACTCATAATTCAACTGATGGCTGAGCCGTTTCCAAGTGTCTTCACTGGAGACAGGACACCTTTGCCATGCTGTTTGTCAACCAAACCACAGAGTCTGCTGACACAGCGAACTAAAAATATAATATACATTTGTGATGGAGTTTTCCACACTTGAAATTAAGCTTCTAATCTCAACAAGGCTTCGGTCCATCAACCAGACAAGTTTCAACTCAGCACTCTCAATCCAAACACAAAATTCCTTTCCTACCTCCCCCCCTCTAAGTAGGTAAATTTGAAGCTGGTTTTTCTTCCCCCCTTCTAATAGGGCTTCCTGCTACTGGCAAATAAGCATTTTGGGAAAAAAAATCCTCTTTAATATTCAAGAGGTAGTCTTTTCTCCACATATAACAACCATGGCTGATGTTTGCCATGCAAAAAGCCACTAAACTTTGGATTTTCGAGCTTTTAGAATGAAATCAGGAGACACAAAAGTCTTGCAGAGTTTCAGTGAGTCTGCTAAGTCCATAAAAACAATCCCCCCTTCCAAAAACCCTCAACAGAATCGACCTACACTTCCCAGGATGAGATGTAGTTTGCTGAGGAGCACTTCGACACTCCCAAGGACTGTCCGAGCATTCTCATTAAAGCAAAATTCTCTTCTCCAGAATCAAAATTCATTCGGATACTACAAGCAAACCTCTTCCCACAGAGCTCATGGGCTTTCTCATTACTATTTATTTCTTTGTAAGACTGCTTCTCCTTGAGGTCAGGTAACAGTCTCTTCCACCCAGTGCCAGGCTGCAAGACAAGTTGGGGCAGTTCTTCAGTCCTGAGCTGAAGTTGCTCCTCAAGGCAACAATGGAGATTCAAAACTCGATCTGGAATGCCCTCAGCCCCATTTCCACTGAGCCTGCTCCTGTGCTCCAACAGCCCTTTCAGGGCTGTAACAAAAGGCAAACTGGTTTCATGATCTTTAACTGGCAGATACAGATCAAGAGCGTTCAGATAACGGGCTAAGGGTGCTTTGATGACCACCGGGAGGGGCTTGAAGCTGAGCATGAAATCCGTCAAACCAAGACACAGCTCCATCACTTTTCCTGTTCTACTGCACCTCTGTATTTCTCTGCCCTGGCTCTTTGCCCACTTTAATTTCCAACTGCACAGACCTCAAAGCCCGAGTACATTATGAAGATGTTTTCTCTCCCATCAGGACTAACATCAGCGTTGCTGATGGCTGTGGTTTTTCCTCCCAGTGGACTCTCAAGACTTCTGAAGCTGTAGAAGAAAAGATAGCACGCTTGCCTAGAAGGGGATTATTGTTCCTAAATCAATGTTATCATTTACAAGGCTTAACTACAAGAGGAGGAGAGAAGGTTTACGTTGGTGTATGAACGGGGTATGCATCTCTTCTGCAAGCCAGGATCCTGCTAGGTATGTCCAGCCTGGAGGATGGATGCTCTCCAGAGCAACCACAGTCCTAGGTATGTCCAGCCTGGAGGATGGATGCTCTCCAGAGCAACCACAGTCCTTCCCAACCTACCACCTGCCCCAGTGTTCCACAGTCCTCCCATACTTCTGAGACTGCTTAGCTCCTCCGATGCCTGACAGTTCCTCACCCAAAGGACAATTCCATTTGTTCACCACTACAAACCTGGTTTTATCCAGGTCCTATTCTACCAAAGCCAATCCTCTTTGCTATTCAGCAGACTACTTTAAAAAACACCCCACAACTCATTCTTAAGTCCTTTCTCCACTCTTAGGCAGCAGTCTGGGCAGTGAACATTCTTTCAACCCTCAAGTGGACCCTGATGAGCTCTTGTTGGTCTACACAGACAGCAGAGACAAGCCCAAGCTGGTGATGCCACCAAAGGCAGGTGATGCTTTGCTAGCTTTGGAACCAAGCACATGAGGCAGCAGAGTGCAGAGGCACAGCACAACCTGGCTCAGGTCTCTAAGAACTTCCACCAGGACTGTACCTGAACCAAGGTCTCTTCTGATAGTCCACAGCCTCTTCTCCATGTGGTGTTACTCAGATTTCCTCCAGCTCATGAATCTCAGCGCTGCCTGCTGCTGTTTAGAGGCAAGACAAATTTTGCTGTTCTTGAAGCTCTAGGAGGATCAAATCTTGCACCTCTCCTGAGAAGCTTGCCTCTGCTGCCTGAGGCTTTTTGCTTTGAACCACAGGCTCCATCAGTGATTCCACAGGAAAAAAAATACACCAACACCCAGCTGCAAAAGCCCCGAGGAGTCCGTGCTGAACAACCCCCACCCAAATCTCAACACACAGCTTTTTCTCAGCTTCACTTCATGAATCCTACAGATCAATTCTTCAAGGACATGCAACACAAACTGAAGAGGCAGGACTTCGGAAGTGTTTCTAAATTCATTATGCATTAGTTTTATTTCAAAGAAATTCATGCATCTAGACAAGCTGAGCTTCCCCATAGATTATTCCCTGTCCAACTGTTTTGTATCTCTGAAGAGTTTTGGAGCATGACAATTAACCCTGGGGAGTTTGCAATTCCCTGGTCCAGAGCATGGCTCTACAGCTTGACCTGCTTCTACTTCAGCTTCCTTTGAAACTGCCTGCATGTTTGAGGTTCCAACCTTGCTACTCCTTGATCAAAAGGTGACCAACCTTTGGAAGGTAGATTTAGATTGGATGTGAGGGAGAAATTGTTTGGTGTGAGGGTGGTGAGAGCCTGGCCCAGGGTGCCCAGAGAAGCTGTGGCTGCCCCTGCCTGGCAGTGCTGAAGGCCAGGTTGGATGGGGCTTGGAGCAACCTGGTGTAGTGGGAGGTGTCCCTGCCCATGGCAGGGAGGTGGAACTGGATGAGCTTTAAGGTCCCTTCCAACCCAACCCATTCTATGATTCCATGAACCACCTCTAACTCCTTTCAAAGATTAAACAAGACCTGATGCACAGTACCCACTCCTTCACCCAAGGACAATTCACAACTGCTGGCAACATAAGTTTAATTAATTTCTATGCTTGGTGCACAGCAGTTGTTCTTGGGATTTCACTCCAAAATGAAAAGACAAGTAAGTAAGGCTTTAAAGCAGAGATAAGTTCTAAAATCAAACAGAATTTGCAGCCTCAGGTACACATTGCTCATAAGCTCAACTCATGAGGCACACATAAATTTTTTACGATACCTTGCTGCAGCTTTAGATGAGTAAATAGCTAGATGGTATTAAAAAAATAAAGAAATCAAGTGTGACAGAAGCTTTGTTTCAACTCAGTGCTGTAAATTAAAAGAAGAATTAGGACTGGAGCACATATGTCCATTGCCACTTTGAATCCTATTCCAAAATCAACAGGGCAAGCAACTGGGATGTACTGAATCCATTCTAAGATCTTCTACAAGGGGGGAAAAAGGATTAAGACATCTTTACATAGCCATTATTTGTCATCTATTTTTCTTCTGCCAACTAACTAGGTTTAATGCTGATTACAGCTAATGAAGCATCAGCTAGTGTAACATCAAAGACTCTTCCCAGCTTTGAAGCCTCGATTCTCGTTTTCGTAGCTGTGACAATCCAGTCCTAGAAACTTGCCCCACGAAGGGTGCTTTCCCAAGAGAAGAAACAGCAACCTGACTGAATTTTTACAGGAGGAAAATATAATACAGGTTATGATGGTTATTTACCAGCCGAGCTTAAGTGGTCAGGAAAAAACCCTCACATTTTATTAGTATTTTCTTAATAGCAATAAACTTTCAGACCAGCCGCAATTGAATTCCCTGAGCAGACCCTTCTAGAAGCACTTTCTAATACAGCTGGCACATTCCTTGCTATATTTGTAATTTTTCTAAGGAAGACAGAGCCTCACTGACTCTTCAGAGCTAGAATTGAAGCTCCAGTGTCCCCAAAATTAGGTAATAATCCAACTTGTTTTGGTAAAAGGAGCACTGCTTCGCACTCAAGTAAAACACTGCGTGGGTGGAGTATAGTGAAATCCTGTATTTCACAATATTTCAACTCAAAGCCCAGATGCAGTAACATTTCAGTTTGCAATGCTAAAAAAAGCTGCAACCACAATGAAGCATGACAAGCTTGAAGGTTAAAACAAAACACTCGCAGTTCACTGTGCCAACAATTCCGAGCTGCAGATGATTATCAACCCCCCCAAACTTCACACCCTCCCACTTCAACATGAAGAGTCAAGTTGGACGCGTGAAAATAAAAAGCTCAGTGAAGTAAGGTAGTTGTGATTTCTGGTTTTGACTGTGTAAATTCAAGCTATTATTCCTAAACATCTAAGCTGACTGCTCTGATAGCACCCAAGAACCTTCTAAGGCAGATATTCACTTGATGCATTTAAATCGGGCACCTCAGCCACCAGCCCAAGCTCTCTACAAGATCAGATTTTACCTCTCCCTGCTGATTATACAGTGAGTCTGAAGTTAAACCATTTACACTGGTTGCCTGCAATCAGTTTCAGGAGGTTAAGTGCTGATTAAGCACAACGTCCTGAGTAAGAAAAAGAAACCACCACAGTTCTCAATATGTTCTAAGATTTGTGTAACAGCACCTGGAAGGCAAAGGACCCCGTGGAGGAGGCTCAAGTGACAGCAGAGAATTCCTGTTGCAGAGAACTTGGCACCTGGAGAGGAAACACACACAAAGGAAGGGGGAAATACACAGAGATGATGCTCTACTATCAATTCTCACAGTTTAAAAGGTACAAGAGTCGAGGCATTTGACATTGTTCTCAAAGCCTCAGCCCTGGAACAACTTCTATGCGAAACTGGGTTTTTCTCTGGAAGGGGAAAGGTTCTGAAGTGTCAGCCCAGAGCACCCAAGCTGCTGAAAGGCAACTCAACAATAATTTTTAGGCTCGTGTGTTTACATCTACTACCTGATTTTGATTACTTGGTTTTGGCAGTACTATGAAAATGAAGCTCAGACAGGGCTAGTGACAAGAGAGAGATCAGAACCCAGGCACATGGAATCCCAGTCCAAATTCAAGGCAACAGTTATGTATAGAGTTTTTCCAGCTTCACAACACAGGGAAGCAACTGGCTACCCACCCTGGAAGTATCTCCAGTTAAGTACTCCCTGCTTGGTAAGTATTTTATCTAACAAAAACGGCCACACTGAAAAAAAAATCACTTCTCATTTGTACTTTGGACATCAGTACTCTGACTGGCAGAGGAGGAGAGGGATGAAGTCACATTCCTTACATACCACGGGAATTCCACATTAAGATGCTTGAGCAGGCACTGGTCAGGTTTTGAAGAAGAGCAGAACAGTGGGATAAGTCAGAAAGGCACTGGATTAAGAAGCAGGAGTAGGTTAAATTTACTCAAGAACTGCCAAAGGCAATTAAATGAAATAGAGACAAGCAAACACTTTGAATGCAGATAAATTCCCTGAAGCAGGAATGAAAGGAGAGAATATTTCAGTGGTACTAACAGAAGTCAAAAAAAAAGTGACTTCTACACAGACTGAGATGGCCTTGCACACAGGCAGCACTGCAGGTCTGCAGATAATGTCTGCAGCATCCTTGTACTGCTTGGAAGCACAGTGTTCAAGGCAAAGCAAGTATCACTAAACACACACAGATCCAGAACCTCCACGATAGCTGTGCAAGAAGTGATTTGAACATCCAAACGATCCCTTTCCAGCCACGAGGGAATCCATCAACCATTGATCTGGGTTGGTTAGAACGACTCCCAACCTTCAACAGAAAATATATACAGGAATTAATAAAAAGAACCACCACCATGAGAATTAAAACTTTTATTAGTGTATTCACATATTAGGCAAATGCAACACGCATGAAGCTTATTTCTTAGGTTCACAAGTTCTACCAATACATTAGTCTACTGGTAAAACTAGCACAAACTGGTAACTGCTTTGCCAATTATTTTTTTTTTTAAAAGGTGTCTTCTGGCCCACTTTTGCAAAGGCTTGATTTTTGGTATTGCTTCTATGCCCTAATCATTACGGCATAAAAATCTCCATCGCTATCATCAATTCAGTCAACTGATTAAAAGCTGTAACACTGGCCACATTTTTTTTTTGTTCTCAAAGCTAAGTTATCACTAGCTGTACTTACAAAGTACAGTACTAGTGTAATGGATGAAACAATGGGAAAAACAGACAAAAGGCAATCCTGCTACTGCCACAATAACAAAAGAATGACAGACAGCTAGATCACAAGATTGTTAGTAAGATGTATATTTTTCAAGTCAGAATAACCCTTCTATACAGTTTCCCAACCCTTCCCCCAACCCAGACTTATTTGTAGAATATATTTCAGAATATTTTTAATATGGTGCAGCTGTAGTGTCCAAGGGTTCACAATAACATGCACTGTCACGAAGAACCTAGAAGTCCTCCTTCGCTGGTCATACCTCAGCAACCACTATCCTAGAGGTTTTGCAGAAGCAACTACTTTTAATAACAAGGCCCATTATGACATAATGAATGCGTATGATCTGGTATTGTAAGTAACTATACAAAGCCACTCAGATCAGAAATTTAAAGTCTGTCACTGAAACATGTTAAGAAGCTGCATCTATTTAAAACCTATACGAAAGAGTCTAGTTTACCCTGGGAAAGGATTTTAGTTTTTTTTCAAGGTATTTTCAAGGCTCCAAAAATTAAACCCCCCATGATTTTTAGTAACATCTGTTTAACCAAAAAAACCCCCAACATACAGATGTAAGGGGCAAGCCAATAACCTTGTGTGCTTAATTCAGTATTTGATGCCACGGTAAATTCTCATCCCATGAGAAAAACCTCTGATTTCAATGATTCAAGGTACAAAAAAAAGTCTCCGATGCAACAGATGCATCAACTCAGATGGGTAGGGAAAAGTAGACTCCTAGTGTGATGGATACTCGGAATTTTAGAATATGAATTCATTTTAGGCCCCATTAAGCATATAAAGTGTCTTAAGATTTCACAGATGAATCTCAAGACATTTCTTTCCCTTCCAACGGAGGGATTTTCTTTTTCTTTAAGAAGGCAGCAAAAAGTTAAGCTTTTCTACAAGGAAAGTCTGCTTTTTATGTTTAGGACAACTCGAACACCTGCTTATATTAAAAAAATATAAAAGAATAAAGGAGTAGAGTCTTGGAATTTTATGAGAGATTTGCCCCAATCAAAAAAAACAAACAACTATGGGAACTAAAATGTAGAACAGCACAATATTGTGATATTTGAGATCATGATACATTACCTGTACATATACTTAGCTATTCATGTTATTGATAAACCATTAGGACACTCAATTATATACCCAATAAAAACACCATTAAGAGTCTTTAGAACTGTCCCTTCTTCTCTCTGAAGAAGGCATTTCTATACACTAAATTTTCATCTAGTATCAGAGTATAGGAAACAGAATCCACAAGGTGCTTTAATTGATGAGACCTCAAGTGCTGTTTTTTTTTTCTTTTTTTTTTCCTCTTTTTTTTTGTTTTTTTTTTTTTTCCTTTTTTAAAAACCTTTTAGGATAGTAAACAGTTCATGGTGACCACACACAAATACTACGACAGACGAGCTGTTATATTAAGTCTGTTGATTGGACTCTGTATTTAGCCCACTGGTAACGGAGGAAGGAGTTTTAGGACATGCTGGAGCAGCGTACTGAAGGGGAGCCCATCTGAGTCAATACTTTGTCCAACCACTGTAAAGGTCCATTCAGATGAAGTTCAATCCAGCAAGGAGTGCTTGTTACTGTTTGCCGCCTAGAAAATAAAGAATAAGGAAGTCAGAAAGTCCCTTTGGCTGCCATGAAGTTCTCCATCATATAGAATCATGGAGGTTGGAAGAGCCCTTCAAGCTCACCCAGTCCAACCCCTACCTCCATCCCCACTCACCCACAGCACCCAGTGCCACATCCAGACACCTCTTGAACACCTCCAGGGATGGGGACTCCACCACCTCCCTGGGCAACCCATTCCCACCCCTAATCCCCCTCACAGGGAAGAAATTATTCCTCAGATCCAATCTAAACCTCCCCTGGCACAACTTGAGGCCATTCCCTCTTGTCCTATACTTGTTCCCTAGAAGAAGACACCGACCCCTGCCTCACCCCAACCTCCTCTCAGGGAGCTGTAGAGAGCCAGGAGGTCCCCCCTGAGCCTACTCTTCTCCAGGCTGAACACCCCCAGCTCCCTCAGCCGTTCCCCATCAGATGTTTTCCAGTCCCTTCCCCAGCTTTGTTGCCCTTCTCTGGACACCCCCAGCCCCTTGATGGCTTTTTTGCAGTGAGGGGCACAGAACTGACCCCAGCACTCGAGGTGCGGCCACGTTTACTACCCAAAAAGATCAAAATCTGGAGAATAAGGGAAAAACTGCAGCATTTGATTCAACCACCACACCAAAAGCTTTACTTCTATAAAGAAATTGAAAACTGAAGAGCAGTGTCCATGTCACCGTTGGGTACAGCTGTAATCTCAGCCTTCAAAGAGTCAGCACGCACAACTGGGTTTGAATTTTGCCAACAACTAGTGAGAAATACAGAATGGAAACACTTGGCTCTGCACTGTCAGCATGGCCAAACAGCACAATACTATCATGATCATAAAGTCTGGCTTTTTGGAGCAAGTGACAAGAGAAATGTGTAAGGACACTGCTAGGTGCTGTCAGAAACACTATGTCAACACACAGCACGTGGTTGTTCTCTGCTAGCTGATGCTATCTCAAAGGAACACCAAACTTTATCTCCCATTTCCTGTCATCTTACACTTCTACGTGTGTTTTGTGCTGTAACATCCTCACACAAACGATTTAAGTAAAAATTGTGCTCCCCTGGTCTTCTAAACTTCCCTGTAGCTTCCCACAGTAGAACATTAAACACCATACAGAAAGCCTGAGCAAAGCTGAAGGGCTGACAACCACAAATGCTTCATTCACCCTCCTGTATATAATTGTTTCAGACCTGTTATTCAAAAATCTTCCTGCTCATTCCCAAAGTAATCAGGATTGGACACACTCTCCCTGAGAAATCCTGTTATTTCACTGCACCCACTCCAGGCATGGGAGTTTTCCCAAACTAGACTGGCAAGCCTACTGTTGCTAAGCCAGTTTTTCCCAGTAATTCCAGCTATCCTGAAGTCAAAGCAAGGAGGCATTAAGATTCAAAGGCAGCAGATCAGTCAGACACAAACTCATCCCCTTGATGCAGTCTAAGGAAATCTGTTTATATAAACAGAGGAACTGAAAAGGCAGAAGGATTATGTCAGCGAGAGGATGGATTTCAAAAGCCGTCTGTGGTTTCACATGTTCTGGGAGAAGAAAGTGGCTGGGGTCTGTGCTCTCTCAGCACTCTAAAAAACATTGTTATCTTAGCCCTGAATGCCTATGCCAAAACAAAGGGATCCAATAAAAGAACAATCGAAACCACAGGAAACTTAATTCCATTTCGTCTTGAATCCTCTCCCAAAGAAGGAAGTTCATTATTCCACCACTGTCAACTCCCCTACAATGTGTTCCACACCACACTTCCTCAAAATCTTCTAACTGGTTCTGTTCAACAGCCCTGGCTTTGCACTACACTGCTTCATTAGTGACAGTCCCTCAGCAGCTGCCTCAAAGCCAGAACTCTGCCTCCTACCCATGGATTTCCAGGTCACAGAACATGTCCAGTTGGAAGGGAGCCTCCAGGATCATCAAGTCCAACTCCTGTCCCTGTGCAGGACACCCCAAGTCACACCATGTGCCTGAGAGCATCACCCAAATGCTTCTTGAGCTCAGGCAGGGTTGGTGCTGGGACCACTGCCCTGGGGAGCTGTGCCAGTGCTCCACCACCCTCTGGGGAAAAACCTTCTCCTGACACCCAACCTGAACCTGCCCTGATTCAGCTCCTGCTGTCACCCCCAGTCCTGTCACTGGTCACAGGAGTGAAGAGATCGGTCCCTGCCCCTTCTCTGCCCCTTGTAAGGAAGCCACAGACTGCAATGAGGTCCCTCCTCAGCCTCCTCTTCTCCAGGCTGAACAATCCAAGTGACCTCAGCTGCTCGTCATAGCTCATCCCTTCTAGACCCTACGCCATCCTCGTGGCCTCCTCTGGACGTGCTCCAGCAGTTTGATGCCCTTTTTGAACTGCAGAGCCCAAAACTGCACCCAGTACTGAGGTGAGGCCACACCAGTGTGGAGCAGAGTGGGACAGTCATCATCCTTGACCAGCTGGCCACGCTGTGCTTGATGCATCCCAGGACAGAGTTGGCCCTCCTGGCTGCCAGGGCACATATGACCAAGTCTCTGTGCTGTAACTTTCTTCAGAAGATGATCCTAGACCTCGACAGTTCCTATGCTCACATGAACACTTGACTGCTGATCTCAACTTCTACCAGCATCCTCAGTCCAAGCCAACGTGTATCGAGCAAAAAGCTGTAAGCTGCTTTGTCCACCAAGCTTATAAAATCTCCCATAGAATCATAGAATCATTATGGTTGGAAGGGACCTCCAGGGTCATCAAGTCCAACCTTTATCCCATCATATTCCTGACCATCAGACCATCAGACCATGGACTCAAGTGCCTCATCAACCAGTTTTTTGAACACCCCCAGGGATGGTGACTCCACCACCTCCCTGGGCAGCCCATTCCAGTGCCCAACCCCCCTCTCAGGAAAGAACTTCTTCCTAATCTCCAACCTAAACTTCCCCTGATGGGACTTGAGGCCATTTCCTCTCGTCCTGTCATCAGCAATTCGGGAGAAGACACCAACACCAGCTTCACTACAACCTCCCACCTTGCCATATCTGCACATATGCCTAAAAATAAGTAATGCTTTGGCTCTGCCAAAGCCTGCTCTATGAGAAATGGAAGTTTTAACAACAATGATGGATTCTACAGTGATTCTTAGCCTATTTTGACAATTCAGACTCCATTTAAATTCAAGGTTCCATCTGCAGGACCAACTTCTTCTTGCTTTAACCACAACTGTAGCATAACCTACAAGTTTTGCACCTCAATAATTTATTAGCACCATTTGAAACAGGGAGACAAAGAAACTGGTTCAGTGTTATGGCAGCAGTTTCTGTGCTATTCTGGCAGTGTTTCCACTGGAGCTCTTTCAACCCAATGATCTCTGAAGGGTTTAAGGACTACAACCAGCATTCTCCCTCCTTTACCAAAAGCCTCCCCACTGTTTTAAACCAGCACTTACAACTCCATAAGTCGTCTCCATATAATCTGCCTGATTAAGCCTTTCTTCTGCTCTGATTTGAATGTTGTATTTAATTATGCCTAAGTGTATACATACTCCTTTGGAGCCAAATCCAACAGTTCTTTAAACCTGAGCCAGATTCTTTCTTGTGTACCTCTTGTTAACAAAGAGGTACCAATTTATTCCATTACTCAAATTTCTCATTTCATCTAATTATGCTTTTACAAAATTGGCTTCATTTATCTGAGAAGCCTCCCCCCACGTACTGACACTGCTATTTACATGTATATATTTCAAGAGTAGATAAAAGAATCAGACCCCTGGGATTCACAGGGAAACCTACATGACATTATTCAACTTCAGAAATGATATGGATTAAAAAAAACCCACATTAGGTATTGCAATAGGGTATTGATATGTCTGACTTCATTCTTTTCAGTGGGCAATTTCTAGAGAGGTTTAAGGGATTTGTTTAAAACCACATCTCTAGCTCTCCAAACTAATGAAATCTTTAATATTGCTCGGTTAAAAGTCAATTCTTTTTCCTTCCCAAATTGCCATACTACAACCAAAACAGGCACTGTCCTTAACTTAAGTTTGTGCTAATACAGAATACAACTGGAATCTATTCAAAAGCAGACAGAAGACTATTTTTGCCACTCAAAAACCTGGTTTTAGCAGTTTCACTACGTAAACACAGCGATCTTACTCCTGCAAAGCTTTTTCCACTACAAGTTCCAAAAGGTTTGCCATCCCTTACATGTGTGTTCTCCAGCTGTTTTGTTCTGCCAAGTGACTCCAACTCTTTCCGTCGGGTTCTATCAACCGCATCCCGCACCACAACCTAACAAACTCATTGTACTCCACGTAGAACAAGACTGAGACCAAAATTGCTGTAGATCTAACAAAAGAGTTACTAATCTCATAGCATCAACTGTGAAACTTCAGTGTTGTCAGGGATATCACCACAATGAGCAAGAAAGGAGGATCAGGAATGGAAACGCAATGTCAACGACATTCCTTGCTCAACAGCTGACTTCAATGCAATACTTACAACTCAGTTTACTCATCTTTATGGCTGAGAGGAAGAAATTGTGGGTACAACCTGCAGACAGCACACCTATAGTAGCAGTAAGAAACCTGTACACGTGGCTTTCAAGCCAGACAGAAATAGTGGTAGGAGTATTACGGAAGAAAAAAACTCATTAACTCTAAATTTCAAAGCAAAGGGTTTTTTCTTACCTGTATTCAGCTCCCCACCCTTTAACAAAGCTCATTCTTATGGTACACATTCTAGTAAGCTGATAAACTGCTTCAAAACCCTGATTCACAGATTGAGCCAGAAGAGCAGCAAATTCTTGGTTGTTAAAGATTTTTAGATTGCATCCTAGAAAGAAAAAGACGACAAAAGGGTGCAACAAATGAATCCTTGTGTTTGCTTTCCTTTTGATAGCGTAGCAAATGTCATCCAATGAACGCATTCACTGGATGGTTTTGCTTCAGACCTGTGGTAGGCTACTCACCTGGTGGAATTTTGCACACAGTTGCAGGATGCCAGCCATATCTTTGATTGCAGTTGGGGCTCTGAACGAAAATCGCGCTATCGCTGAGGCACTCGGCAAAGACTTCTCCACCTATGTAATAGAGACGTACTCCCCTTCCTGCAGCAAAATCCAAAGGAACTCTAGTTATGCTAGGAGCCAAGCAGATTAACAAGCAAGGGAGTATTTCGTTTCAGAAGAGAAGGAATTTCTTTACAATAGACACAGAAATCAATTATCTACAGGACCACACCACTGGGCTGCCAGCTGGAGCAGGAGCAGAACACAATGGACTTGCAGTTTTCTCCCCAAAACCACACAATATTTGAAGGAAAGCAGAATAAAAATGATTTCTTTTTCAAGATTTATTTATCAAGAGTGAGACAGAATTTTCTAGCCATGTGATGGCCTGGAACCAAATCCAAGTTAGGAAGCAGCGTTCATTACCAAATCACTTTTTTGCTTAAAGAATTACCAAAATTGGAATAAACAGATTAAATATTAGCACAAGATTTGTTAAATCAAGTGTTGTACATGAAGTGACACAGGCCACCATGGCAATAAAGGAAAACACTCTCTGCTAACGTGCACCCAACCCTCTTTCACAACCCACTGCATAGCTCTTCACTGTATTACTCTGACAAAAATCAAGAGGACTTCATTTCTCCTCATTACAAAAAAACACCCATAAGAAATCCTATTGCTCACTTCAATCATGATCTTGTTTGCTCTCCCTGTGCAGAAAAGAATCTGTACGGGTTATTTCCACTGACTGAGAAAGGAGAAACATAACCCCCTCCTCTTCTTAAAGAGATGACCCAGGGAACCCCAAGCCAGTCAGCTTCACCTGGCGAGATCATGGAGCAGATCCTCCTGGAGAACAAGGAGGTGATTGGTGACAACCAACACAGCTTCACCAGAGGCAAATTGTGCCTGACAAATTTGGTGGCCTTCAATGACAGGGTGGATAAGGGAAGAGCAACTGGTGTCATCTGCATGGACACTGTCCCACACAACATTCTCGTCACTGAATCAGAGAGGCATGGATGTGATGGATGGACCACTCGGTGGATAATCCCTCTGCCAGCCAGAGGGACATTGTTGGGCTGGAGAGGTGGGACCATGCATGAAGCTCAAGAAGACTAAGTGCAAGGTCCTGCACAAACACAGGCTGGGTGGAGAATGGACTGAGAGCAGCCCTGAGGAGAAGGACTTGAGGGTGTTGGGTGAGGAGAAGATCACCATGAGCCAGCAGTGTGTGCTTGNAGTGCTGGGTCCAGTTCTGGGGTCCCCAACATCAGAAGGACACGGAGCTGTTGGAGAGAGTCCAGAGGAGGCCACCAAGATGCTCCGAGGGCTGGAGCAGCTCTGCTCTGGGGCCAGGCTGAGAGAGTTGGGGGTGTTCAGCCTGGAGAAGAGAAGGCTCCAGGGAGACCTTAGAGCACCTTCCAGTGCCTGAAGGGGCTCCAGGAAAGCTGGAGAGGGACTGGTGCCAAGGGCAGGGAGTGGTGGGACGAGGGGGAACGGGTTCCAAGTGCCAGAGAGGAGATGGAGATGGGATGGGAGGGAGAAATTGTTTGGTGTGAGGGTGGTGAGAGCCTGGCCCAGGGTGCCCAGAGAAGCTGTGGCTGCCCCTCCCTGGTAGTGTTGAGGGCCATGTTGGATGGGACTTGGAGCACCCTGGTGTGGTGGGAGGTGTCCCTGCCCATGACAGGGGGTTTGACTGGATGAGCTTTAAGGTCCCTTCCAACCCAAACCAATCTGGGATTCTATTTCTTGGGCAAGAGAAGTAATGTACAACTGATTTCCCATGGGGAAACTCTAATTAACAGGTCCTTTATAAAGGACACAGTTTCTCTATTCCTTCCCCTTTAGAACTATTTTTCAAACAAAATGCAAGCTCCTGTGTTAAAATGTGAGAGATCCTTAGGTTTTTGCTTTCCCTTATCACTGACCATTTTGATCAGTCAGCACAGGCTTAGCCTGAGTTTCTGCACATGTAAAGTTTTATAAGACAACAATTTGGATTTGGTATAGAGGGAGTCCAAGTTCTATGGAAAAAATGTCATGAATATTGCTAAATAAAAGAACCCGGGGGAAAAAAAGTAGTTTAATGAAGAACTTAAATGCTAAGTTGCAGAATGCAATATTTACTAACCATTACAAAGAAAATCTTGATCATGTTGAAATAGGGTGTTACCTCAATGGCAGCTTTTCCCATTTCAGAACTGTGCCTTTCCACTTCTGTCCTTAGCAAGAGAGACCAAGCTCTACCTAACAAGCCTCGAGAGAGAAGTTCAACATCTGGCTGCACATGGGTGAAAGGATCCCAACGCCCATCCTACCTGGAGCATTCCAGATCATTTAATGGCTAAAATGAAATGAAACCATTAAAAGAGCGGAGATTTTTACCTATGTGTCGCCTTGTCATTTCCACTGTAGCATTTCTGTTTACATTGGAAAGCAGACCTAGACAAAATCGTTCTGAATTGGATGGGTCTGTAAAGCCATCTACTGTCAGGGAAGGCTGTGATGCGTGGAAGGTTTCTCCCACTCTTTGATTCAATTCATAATATGCTATTGAACACCAAAACGCAGGCTCCGAGTAAGTAACTGGTTGCAAGTCTAAAAAAAAAATATCAAAAAACAAGTTTAAAACACAATTTGAGGCTGGAAAGAAATCTACCTGCCCTGCTTATGTGTCTCTTCCAGAAACAAAAGTGGTAGCCTCCTCAAGCTACTCAAATTATATTTTGCTTGCTGTCATTTTTACCTACCCCAGTAAACAGAATGGAATTCAATATTCCACACAAGGGAAGGAGGAGGGGAAGAAAGGGTGATCTAATCTGACCACAGCTCATGTAGTTCAGTACTTCAGCAAAATGATTAAACTGATGTTACTGGGAGTACCAGACACGGAGAGGTTTCTGTTGCCTTTTTATAAGCTGCAAACGTTAAAGAAAGATTAAATTATCAAACGCTGAACCACACAAAGGGAAAAAGATATTAATATGAAAATGATGCTCCCTTGTATTACAGTATCTGATATTTTCTCTTTAGTTGAAGGCAGCTCTAAGCTCCTTTTGCTCTCCCCTACTAAAGCTCAGTATCTTCCCTGTGCATCTTCAGCTTTTCCTGTGCTGCTTCCCCTTTTTCCCTACCCTAATTACTTACTCAGTGTTCTGAACAGCATTTTCCTGTCACCATCCCTTAAACAAACCCAAGGGAATCTGATCTTCCCGAGGCATTTATACAGACACACAGCAGCAGCACCTGATCAAAGCAGGTGGGCGACTGATGTGGCAGCAGCAATTGTGTTGTGGTCACAGGTGAAACAGCTCATGAGAGGAGCAGAACACATAGACAAGGGAGACAGCAAGTCTGGGCAGCACTAGGGTAGGCTAACATCCTTGAAACTATTTATTTCATAAATGCTTTTCCTGCACACACAACCAGATTCATCATTCTCTTTGCTAGAAGCTCAACAGTTACACAAATAAGAGTAATTATTAACAAGTTATTAACCCAGACCTATTATGTTTATCATCAGGAAGCCAACCCAACAGTCTCCTCCTAATACAGCTCTTTTTTAAAGTACATTTTCATTTTTAACATAATTCTATATAGAAAGAAGAGTCATCACACACAGAGAAACAAAAGTATTTCCAGCTTACCCAGGCTATGATTGACTGGGGAGAGAGTACTAGGAGACAGCTCTGCTGGAGATCCTGTTGAAGCAACACAGATTGGTTCAGAGCAAATGATTCTCGTTATTTCAGATGGGTTGGTACAACCATTAACCAGACATGGGTTTACATTAAAATCCTTTGGGATAAGAAACCTCAGAAATCCTACAACCAGTTTTGTCATATGCTTCTTTGGAATTAAGATTACGTTTCATTTTCCAGGCTCCTGGGAACCTCCACCCCTCCTCACCTCGTGCAACTTTATTTATGCACCTCTCCAGTGAGGAGGCAGTGACTTCTTCCCAAATTCAGTGAGAAAAAGCTAAGAAAAAGCTGATGAGACAATCAAGATGTTACCTCTCTCTTCTCAAAGGAGAAGGTTTATCTCTAGAAAAGAACAAGTTGGATTTCCTCATTGAAGGAAATTGTTTCCTGGACAGAGGAATGAAAAAATACAGAGGCTTTGCACAGAAACATTCCTACAATGACTGCTGATGTCAGGCTTTTTCCCTACAAGAATTCATTTGAAACATGGCAGAAATCATAAGGTTGTTGGAGTTAAGGGACATGCTCTTAAAATGCAGTATTTCCCTAACTTGTTTAGGCTGACCAGACACTGTGCTTCAACAAACCTGTTACCAGCAGGGAAAGTTAGGGGTGAGCTGAAACCAGTTAACTATTAAAGTCTATTTTAAGGCTTTCTGATGAAGTTTTAATTAGACCCCTATGGCTTTTGTTATGAAACAAATGAAAGGGGATCCTGACCAGCAATTCCAAGGCTGGAAAGCAGCAAAAAAAAGAAACATTACCTGTATCCATGCTTTGGTTCAACTGCTGGTCACTTGTTTCTCCATCTTCACTGATATATCCTGGAGGTGGTGTTTCTGTCAAAATAAAATAAAATAAAATAAATCCAATTACTGGTTCAATGACTGGGGAAATTTGTAATTTAGCATTTGGGGTTTTTGTCCTCCAGCCTTCCACGAGCTCCATGTGATACCTGAGTACTGAATTAGAATGCCATTTTGCTGTCCCTTTTTCCTTCCAGTAGGACTTCAAACCCCTTACCTGCCTTATTGTCTATGGAAAATAGATCATCTCTTATATGCCAGTCAACTGCTCAGATAAGTTATATAATTAACAGATAAACCTTGTTTGTTCCATTTAATACGAGATACTTCAACTACAATGAGTAATAATTTTGCAATTATGATCAACAGCTTTCACATTTAGCAGAATTACAAATGAAAAAAACCATCTGGTGATTTCTACAAAGGCAAAAAAAAATAGATGTGAGCTGTCTTTATGTAGTATAACCATCAGATCAGACACCCTCCCACGCCTTCTAGAAGTTGCTAGATTTAAAGGTTATTTTTCAGTTTCATTCTTCAATACCCAACAGTTGATTTCACTCAATGACAATATTACCTCCCTAGTTTATGCTGTACAAGCTCTATTATCATTATTAGTTGTTATTATTATTACTTCAAATCTCTGTTAAAACGATCATCTATTCTTTTAATCATCTTTTTCAATCTATTATTTTATTTAAAGATGGGAGTTTCACAGCCCAAAGTAAACTCACTAACAAGTTTGAAGCATCCTGATACCAGAAAGTGTATCTAATGCCACAGCAATATCTTCAAAACCCAGGAGAGCATGGTTGGTCCTTTCCTCCATTCAAAATCTATTTTGCAATCCAGATAATGAGTTAACCAGCTGCCTTTCAGGAAATCATTTTCTTTGAACCAGGCAAACATCTTTTTCCTATATATTAAAGGCAAAAACTTGGGATTTCTTTACTGAAAGTGTTTGAAGCTAACTCTATCTCTACAATCACCTCAGAACTCTCCGAGACATCTGAGAGATTAAAGACATTTAATGACATTATTACCAAACAGCAGAAACGTAAAGATAAAGCCTCTTGCTGAAGAATCAAAATCAAATTATATCAAATATCACGCCTGAGATTTGCAGCAATAGACTAAGATCAGAAGGAGGTCAGTGAAAGGAAACTAGATTAAGTCTGCTGATCAGATAAAAATGAACTGAAAGAATTATATCTTTGGTTCACTCTGTAAGACTGGAGTGCTAAATATAGACGTGACAAAACCCAAGTGAGAATTTAAAAGGAAGATTAAGGGAAATCTTTACTAGGGAGAAGCAGGATGGCAAAAATCGTGCTTGTTTAGAACATTTTTGTAGAATTCATTGTGACAAAGTGGACTCCACCCAGCTCCAAATCCTTCATTAAGCCCACAGCCATGTTAAAAGGTCAATAGCCATTTCCAACCCAACCCACACCTCCCCTTTCCAGTTGCTAATCTAGGCTCTTTGGCACAGATTATTTTCCCCATCTATCCTCTGTCTGAACAGAGGAGATTTCCTCCACCTGATACTATTAATACTGCTTTAGGGTCAGAGGTTGAGCACCACCACAGCTGGAAATGAACGCCCAAGCGCAGCCTTCAAAATTCTTCGCAGAGCTTCTATGCAGCTCAGCACATCTGTAACCTGTGACCTTCCCAGCTGTGGGTGAAACCAACCTCTCTGTAGACTGAGGGAGCTGTCAAGACACACAAGGTTTATCAGAACCCTGCTAAGTAGTCAAGATTGAGTTATCAAGGCCAGATAAAGATGCCATGATATGAATACAATAGGAGGGTGACCACGGGGAGGAGGCAAGGTGTGGTTAGCTGCATAAACATTTGAGTGAATGCCCATGATCACCTTGAAAGACCTCCTGAAAATAACTACCTAGACTTGCTTTAGCTCAGCTCCAAGCATCAGCTTTCCAGTAAGTTGGCTGCAAATGATTTGAGTCGAAAAAGTAAGCAACACCAGCTTCCAGCACCTTAAATTGCTCTTTAAGGATCTGCTGTCCCTGGGTGGCAACAAATGTGACAGAGATTAAACAGATGAGATCAAATTCACTGACATTTTTTGGTGCTGTTTCAGTTCTTGGGTACATTAAGAGAAAACACGAGCAACATTCTGTTTAAGGCACGTAGATACAATTTGTGCACTGGAAAATCTTTTTATACTTCATGAGAGTCTAGATTTGAGTTTTCAGCTTGTTCACAACGTAAAGATTTATGAGAAAACTTCAGCTTTGCTTGGTTTTACACTCCAGGCAACTTCCTGAGGAGGTAGGAAACAGGAAGATGGGGCAGGAAACAGCGGTCACGATTTTGTGTTTCAGTAAGGGTCCAGGCTTTTGGGTGAATTGCAGCACATCAGTCTTGGTATTTGTTCTGGGGTGAGGAAAGGGGGGGAGGAATTCTTTAAGAGGTCGATATTGTTAGGTCGTCCTTTCATACTAAAAAGACAAACCTGAACACACACAAAGGAGACCTTGATCGGTTGTGAAGTACAGATAAAAACACTTAAATCACTGTTTTTGCAAGTTTTCTCCACGTACTACACGTGGTGAGACTGAGCAGCAGTTCAGTACTCATCTCCAACACACAGCATTTGGCAACCCCTACGTGTTTGTAAGACAAGCTTAAAGCAGAAGGTAAAGGTCTACCTTGTACTCATTAGCATCCTGAATCTTAAAGAAGCTCCTGAAACCAAATAAGCTATCGTGAAACCACGGCAATACGGTCTCACACAGGACTGTGTTCTGCAAATGAGTGTTCAGGTATGGAATTAATACACAAGATCAACCAGATTTCATTTATTGGCGCATCTTTCGATTAATTCGATCACTCAGGAGGATGGAATTGCTATCTTTGTTCCTGTGGTGCAATGTTGAACATCTTGTTTATAGAGGGAGTGAAGAAAATACCTGGTATGTAATTGCTCTGTGGTTCAATTCCAGCTGGGAAGTTAGTGTTTTCAGGAATGGAATGGGTATAGTCATCGAGAGGCGGAAGCTCCGTTAGGATCTCAGTGTGCCGTGGCACTAGTACAGGAGGCAAGACTGGAAGAGCAAAATTCAGAGCATTAGTGAGCCCCTCAAAACACAGGTTTCTGCGAGCTGAAGGGAAAAACAATTCTAAAATTCTAAGAGTTAATTAATTCACAATTAATTCTAACATCTAACAATTTCTTCATACGCTTTGAAGCTTTCTGAATCTCAGTGCTGCTAATATTGCAGTTGCACTGCTAGTTACTGGAAGGAAAAATTCCTGAGGTGCCTCTTGAGTAAGACTATTCCACATTAGCAAGGGTTGGTCACCTCTCTTCTCCTTTTCAATCCAGCTTGTATTTAGCCAGCTGGAAACCGCTAGTGGTACTGGAAGTGTTCACCAGGGGCATTCAACACATCCGTAAATATTTTTCAAGTCACTTTATCATTAAAAACTTTCAGGGGATGGTGTTCTGAAAGCTGTATCTCGAAGAATCTCATACTTTTGGCTAGAGGAAGTATTACCTCTCTGTATTTTTTCATTTGAAACGTTACGCTGAACAAGTACGTACGGATGCTGCTAGAGAAAAGCCAGGAAGCAGTCCTCCTACCTGGTGTCTCCACTCTCTGGTAGTGGTAAGGGTTTACACAGACTTCATCCTTTTTAAGATTAAAAGCATATTCACAGTTTTCAATGGCTTTAAGTTCATGGTGACTGTGGAGGTCCGGCCAGCGCCACAAGCGACAGTAAATAACATGCGGCAATCCTTTACGGTGAGATACCTGCAGACGGCCATCGAGGGATCTACAGGGGGGAAAAATGTTGAGAAGTATTTACAGACTGCAGGCTGCCTCTTCACTGCTCAAGCAACAGTGCACACGCATGGCATGGGTGCTTAATTTAGCCTCAGAATTCAGTGGGTTGACACTGGTCTCGTTAAAAGGCTTCAAATGCGATGAAAATGACGGCATAAAGCAGTGTCTTATTTTTTGAGCTGCTCAAATTATTTGCCAGTGAATTTAGAGTTCATTACAAGCCACTTTACCTCCAACCAAGTATTTAGGATGATTGCTCCAATATATTTTTTTTTTCTCTATGCAAAAGACAGTTGTTAAAAAGAAGAAAACACAATAAAAATCACACATTTCATAGTCCCTTTTGCAGCTAAACCTCAAGGCTTTGCTGTGGCATGGATGCTTTATGGCTTTAAGCATAAAAATTCCCACAAATGGATTTATTCCACAAATAAGCCTATAAGCAGTCAGCTGCCCAAGTGATCCACATGGCAGGGTAATGCAAAAAAAACAAGCATGAATGCACATCTTGTAAGGGCTGCACAGTTTATCTTCTCGACTTCATCTGCCTTGCTGCCAGCTGAAAACGTTTTGCTAGTTTTAAGACAGGCTGCATACACAAATGCAGATGTTTATGACTGTTATGGGATGGGAGACAAACCTCAATACACAAATCAAGTCATGTGACATGAAGGAAAATAAAGACCCTGTTGAAAATTTGCCCCACCATTAACTAACCCAAGAATTTACAAACAGTTCTTTTAGCAGCTCGTAGCTGAGCCAATTAGTGAGATTAAACTGAGAGCTTGTGGCATACAAAGCAGTTTAAACACTTTGTAAGATCAGGTCTAAAGAATTAAGTTTCCCAACTTTGTTAATATAAATACCAAATCACAGCAGAGCTTGCATTTAAGTCTTCCCATATTTTTTTTTCCCCCAATAGCACTGGCGTGACAAAGGAATATTCCAGAATTAGAGTTTCATTGGTCAAAACATCAGCTGAGAACACTTAAGATTTCTACACTGGCAAGCAAATAGTTTAAAATGCTGTACCATGAGAGGCCTAGGAAGCATTTTAGTCTATTTTCCAGCTAAAGCATCCCCTTACAGACCCTCCAAAGCCAATCCCTCCCACAAGGTTTCTATGATGCGAGAGAGGGCGGAATATTCACCTGGTTTGTTCAGAGAAGCTGTAAAGGCCTGTTGTATCCCACTGATCTATCGTGTTTGGTGTACTCAGTCCCCAAATTTCAGAGCAAGTGCTGTGCATAAATCGAAAACAAAAACAAAAAATTGATATGAATATGGAACATGGTTATTCAAAAAACACCATGGGTGTCAAAACATGGAGAAATGTACAGAACACTTCCTTTCACATAGAAGATAGAGCATTGCTAGCCTGGCATTTCAACTGACATCCCATGCTATATTTTCTATATGAAGGAGGCTATCAAAATGGAACACGTGATTCAAGGTAAATGATCATGTTTTCCAAAGGTGAACAAGTTCTCTGGTTTTAAGCAGTCAGTACAGTTGTGATGCTCCTTAAAACAGGCAAAACGGTAGTTTCTGGGGGGTTTTTTTTGTTTTTGTTTGGTTTTCAAGTCCCTAAGACTTCCAACAGAGGCCACGGGTATCTGAAACTGAACATCACCATCTAACTTTTGGGTACCACCACTTGAGCATTGATCCTTCTCCTTGTTTTCTGTACTCTCCTTAAAAAACCCTAAATCTTCTTTTGCACCATATACAGGACACGACGTTTAACACAGTTTTCCAGCAGGGTATTTTAAGTCTTAACTAAACTTTCATTGCTAAATCAAGCAGGGGGAGAGGACAGACAACTCCTTCTTTACCAAACTGGTTCTGTGACAAGATTGAAAGAGTAAAAGAAAAAAGGAGCCTCCGTGGATAGGCACGAAGTAAAAGCAGCAGATTTAAGCAAAGCAAGAAAATAGCAGGGGGTTGTGAACGGGCAGCACATTTTCAGAATCATAAATCAAGCTCAGCTACATCAGATTTGCTCTGTGACCCCCAAAACCTGACAATTTTACAATAAATAATGCACAATTAGACCTTGCACCTGAGAAATGAAGAGAATTTGGTTGACGAGCAAGCAGCTTACAGCTCCACTCCCTAATTACAAAGCCTCAAGTTTGGCTGCTACATCACCTTTAAAGTTAATAGTTGCACCAGACAGAAAAGAAGCCAAGTTTACCTAACTCCAGGTTTTAAATATAGGCTTTGCCATTTAAATTTCAGCTGCTAAGATTAGCTGATACTCTCACAAGCTTGCATCGAGCGTTCAGGGGAAGGAAAGTCAAACAGGTTTTGGGTTTTTCTCCCCCCCACACGAAGAAAATTCATGAGTGTCGTGAAACAAAAAAGCAGAGAGCACAACACTGCACTTAAAAACCACTTTCAGGGCTCACATCCACCTCAGTTCCATAGTGACACTGCTGATTAAGGGGGACAAATGGTTCACTATCCCCTTTTTGCCTGTCTCACGTGCTCCATTTCCAATGCCATCCCAGGGAGGCTGAACTGTCCATGCCATTGAGCAGCAACCCAAAATGATGAACTGGCTGCCTGACCACAGACGTGGCTGAAAAATGATGTTTTGAGAGTTGCTCTTGAGCCAGATCAGTTCTTCTACTCCCCGTGGAGCTACACGAGCACAGAGAAGGAGGAGCAAAGAGTGTCATTTTGGGCAGCAGAGAAAATCACAGAGAAAAATGTTAATTTAACTATGGCCTAAGACATTTTACTGATTATGGACACAATTAAAACCTTGTACTAGATGGGGTTTTGTCTCAAAGAGCAGCACGTGGAGGCCCAGTCTCTGACATCTCTGTCCTGAAGAAGTTATGTCCATCTCGGACACAGGCAGAAAAGGAGTGGGTAGAGCCTTTATCCTCTCTTTTCCATCTTCCCAAGGCTCCTTCAGGATGCTGGGCTGCCAGAAGCTGTGCAAGGACCGAAATAGTTGCCCTGAAAACACACCAGGAGCCTGGGGGACACCAGGGAGCATCCCTGCACTTCACCGTGTCCTGAAATATGCACAGCTCATCATGAGCATTAAACGAGAAGAACAATCAGCAGACACAAAGCCTGCTGCATATTAATTGACACAATCAGCCCTGACAGCTTACTACCTTTGAGCAATGGAGCTTTTATACAAAGCAGTGAGCTCCAGAGCTGATGCTGGCACACAGATTACACGTTCCCAAAAGCCTGGTGTCAATGGGACTGCTGCACAAAGTTTGAAGACAGCACGTGGAAAAGTAAAGTTGCACACCCCTCGATGAAGAGGACCAGTGGTTTATATTGCTATTCTCTTCTCTCTAAATATGCAAACTATCAAAGCTGGCAGCATATTCCATCACCTACAGAAAGACAAAGTGTCCCCTGAAGTGACTGCACGGCTGAGCCACAGCTTGCAATGAAACTCAGGACACCACGGAGGGAGGACGTGCCAGGAGGTGCAGAAAAAGACATCACTTAGAGCAAAACTGCTTCAATATTCAGCAGCTCACATGAATACATGGCACTTGAGGCCATGGTTAGGAATATGAAGGGATAAAGGTTGGACTTGATGACCCTGGAGGTCCCTTCCAACCATAATGATTCTATGATTCTATGTTTCTATGATTATGATTCTATGCACTGCCATCCAGGATGTCTGTCTGCTTAGAGCAGGGATTAATATCAATATTAATATCAGTATCAATGTTTTACTGGTTTATCTACACTAGGACTATCCTCCAATTCCAATAATCCACACTCAAACACTGAAGAGCCTGCAGGAAATCATCCTGTATGATCAACAGTCAGCTCAACACAGCTTTTACTGCTCACTGGAAGAAAAAGCTGAGGAAATCAAGTGCTCTCCCCACTCTCCTGCTCACAAAAAAGATCCACTGCCTAAAAGATGCAAGCCCAAACCCTTCATGGCGTCACCCAGACAGTAAATGAGGGCTCTGAATATTCACACACACGCACGGCAAATCAGAATGAGATTCCTCCCAGCCACAAAAAGCACACTTCAGGCACAGCACTGCCATGAAAGGCCACAGTCTGTTCATTCATACGCAAGCAAAAGCGTGACAGAGGGCAGACACTCCTCACCTCAGGAAGGTGGTGGCTGGAAAGAAGGTGGCTGCATGCTGAAAGATGTTTAAACAACCATTAAAGCCATCTAAAAGGGAGACAGGAGGTGGAGGTTTATTAGCAGTCCAGAATTAATGGCCTAAAAGAAACAGGAGGCCTTTTCTCCTAAACCTACCTTTCTGAAGAGTCCTAAACCCCTGGTGATATGAAGAGTCCTTCTGTGCTTTAGTCCATAAAGAATCTGGAAGAATCATGGACTAACATCTGTAGTCGTAAGTGAAATCTTGTCTGGAAACATTCCCAGGCCCTGGAACATGATTGTGTAGGCTAGAAAGCAGCTAGGACATTCCCCAGCGCTGGGCCATGCCAATTCCTGTTCTCCCACACAATTCCCAGGTTTAGGAGTCAGTACAGCACCAGGACCAGCTCACCCTGGGCACTCCACATCCAGCCAACCCTGCCCTGGCAGCTCCGAGTTTAGGAAGAGGATGGACAAAGCAGTCCCGAGCCAGTTGGCCGTGGTCCCTGGGAACATTCCCAGCACGTTTAATTTACGAGGAGGAGGGAGGCAGCCAAGAGGTATCACCATTTCACCTTTGGTGAGCAGCCTGCCCTCAAAGCAAAGTCTAGAAGCACACTTTGGGCTTCACGTTTTACCAACCAGGGGAGGTGTTTTGGTTTGGAACTCACTGCAGCACCGTCGGTGTTTCCAAAATACAGTTTGGCTCCTGCATCCAAGCTCTACTTAAATCTTTCCTGTGTAGACAGCACTCAAATATACTCCAAAATACGAGCTTAAAGCTAATATACTTCCTCCCCCCAGAGCAGACACTTTCATTCCAAGGAGCAGTTTCCTTGCTGTTCTCAAAACAATTTGTCTGTTAAGAGAAACAAGGTCAAGTATAAAAAAAAAGCTAAATATTTTTATCTTCTCCACACTAGACCAGCAAATCACCACGTTCTGTGGCCTCTAGCACTCCCAGAGCAAGCTCGTTTGAATACTACATTGCTGCTCTTTGCAGAGCTCACAAAATACATGAATTTATTATGAGGGGCTTCAGGGATGTCAAGCAGCACATTGGCTCCGTGTCCCGGGTGTTCTGAAGTTCTACCAACAGAAAAACGTTTCCTAGAGAGAGGAGAGATGCTCAAAGGAGGAACAATCACAACTCAAAGCCTAGCAGACAGCTGGTTAAGCTGCTACACACTAGACCTGGGACAACACAGCCCTGCAATTCTTATCTCAGGACCGACCAGAGGATGTGGTGAAGAAAGGGTCAGGCAAGTTCTTACTGGGTGGAATCAGAGCTACATCCATCAGAGCCTTTCCCTAAATGGAAAGGGTTTGCAAGAGTTGGCTTTTCAACCTGGCTTTTCATCTGCTTCTAAGAAGCAGAGTCTCAAATGATACTGTACAATTCTGGCAAGAAGGGTCTTTAATGTGGCTATCAGCAGGCAACAGCACACGGTATGGCTTCACTTCTTCCATTTCATCATTTCCTTTAACAGGAAAATCTGAGTTCCAAAAAAACCCTACTCTGGGCAAGGAATTACCTAAACAGCAAAGAGCTGTAGCAATGCTTCCTAATTTTGAGACCAAGTGCCAAAACTGCTTTTCTTCAGTGAGACAGAAAATACTGACACACAGGAGAAAAATGTGGACACAGGAGAAACCTAAATATCAAAAGAGAATCAAAAAGGACTTGCATTGCCTTGTCTCCTCAGCATGGATGGTGTTCCCAAACTATCTCAGTGGAATAATTGCATCTATAAATCTACTCCAGAACTGGACCATCAAGTTGAAATGCAGATGAATTATTGTTCTGCCTGTGAAGAAGGAACAGTGGTTTGTGCCACGCACATACGTAAGCAAGATGATTGCTTGCTTTCATGTATTATATCCCTATTGGGGGAATCAAAGTCTGGAATAAAATCAGTTAAAAAAACCCTGATATAAATTATATGGGATGAAATAGTCTGAAGGAACATGATAGAGTCACATTCAGGAGGCTAAAAATACAGATGGACATCAGCTCAACTGGAAGATGCCACCCAAGAGGAGATCCTTGTGTCTGCAGTATGATGAGGTGAAGGATGCTGACCCACCTAGGTGAAAAAAGGAACAGGATAAGGCGAAACAGGACAAGATGACCATCACCAACAGTGGATTTGTGAGAGTCTGGGACAGTGTGTCTTCATCTCAGTGAATACAGAAAGCCTTTTGCATCTTGGCTTGCAGCAGTGATTCTGAGCTAGAAACTTCAGTAGCTGGAGATGCAGCTACACAGAACAACGCATAACCCCCCCACTGACATCCAGATGTCTACTAATAAAGCCACCTCAGGTTGCTCCTCAACCCCTAGGCTGCTTAATTAGGCTCAGTTTCTCAGCACAATTAAAAGCCAGACTCACAGATCCGACCAAGTATGGGCCAAAGAGTCATTACTGAGCTGGTGCCTCTGCATGACACTCCAGAACATCCCTGCACCTTCCCCAAATCCACGTCTAAAACAGATGATCCAACCAGGGATGAAGGTGGTGGGTTTCTTCAATCATAATAATTTTATAGAGATGCTGTTTTATTTGAGCCTAGCTGAAAGAACCCAGAGCCAGCAGAGCTTTAAGCAGCACCTAACAAGTCCATGTTCAAGGAAATCTTCTCCATTTGTCTTTCTCCTGCATCTTAGAACCACGAGCCTTTCTTCCACTGAATTGAATTTGTTTGCCCTTGTGTTTGCTGAGGCTGGAGCTGTGACTGAAAGGAAGAATCATTTCAGTGAACTCTGGTAGGACCCCATTTATCCATTTTAAAGAGGTAAAGGAGAATCATGGAATCGTTTCGGTTGGAAAAGACCTTTAAGATCATCCAGTCCAACCGTTAACCCAGCACTGCCAAGGCCACCACTAAACCATGGCCCTCAGCACCACATCTCCACAGCTTTGAGATCCCTCCAGGCATGGGGACTCCACCACTGCCCTGGGCAGCCTGGGCCAGGCCCTGACAGCCCTTTCCATGAAGAAATTATTCCTCAGATCCAACCTAAACCTCCCCTGGCACAACTTGAGGCCGTTCCCTCTTGTCCCATCACTTGTTCCTTGGGAGCAGAGATCGACCCCCCCTGGCTCCAACCTCCTCTCAGGGAGCTGCAGAGAGCAGAAGGTCTCCCCTCAGCCTCCTTCTCTCCAAGCTGAGCACCCCCAGCTCCCTCAGCCTCTCCTGGTCACACTTGTGCTCCAGACCCTTCCCCAGCTCTGTTCCCTTCTCTGGACACCCCCAGCCCCTCAATGTCCTTCTTGGTGTGAGGAGCCCAATCCCAAGATTCGAGATGTGGCCTCACCAGCGCCCAGCACAGTGGGATGGTCCCTGCCCTGCTCCTGCTGGCCACAAGTGCTGATACAAGCCAGAATGAGATGCTCAGGTTTTCACTTAAACTAGAGAAGCTACTCAGCACAGGCACACAAACACCTTTATACCAGCCTGGTATGTCCAGGACTTCCCACCTTGACTGATACCTCGTCAAGGAGAAAAAAAGAGGTGCAAAATTTGCTTCAAGAGCTACACCAAGCTACTCAAGATGAAGTTGGAGCAGTAAGAAGTGGCCACTAGATTGATGGAATTCCATCTTCTCATAACAAATGGACAAAGGCCATTGCTCTAACATCCTTCCTCTCATAGCAGTTATCTTCTTCTTGATGCAACTAGGGTTCAAGAACCTCTAAGGATGGGAGGGAGATACACCAAACCTTTGAAACTAGCTCAGAGAGGGTCTTGAAGACAACAGCAACAGGAAAGACTGATTTGAAAGGCTCATCTAATACACAGGAATCAAAGTCAGCAATTTTAAAAGTTCATTAGCTTACATCCAGTATTGTATTCAGCAGACAACAGTTCCTACCAAATCTGCCTGATCATGGTTTCCTTAATTCAGAGTTGTAAATGAAAACGTGTAGCTGCTTTCATCCTCACTTGACAGTGCTTCCTATACACTGGCAATTAGCAGATCCCCCTGCTGCAGCCTAAATCAAAAGCAGCGTGAGCAGCAGGGCCAGGGAAGGGATTGTCCCCCTTTACTCAGCTCTTGTGAGAGCCCCCTGCAGTGCTGNAGAGCACCTTCCAGTGCCTGAAGGGGCTCCAGGAAAGCTGGAGAGGGACTGGTGCCAAGGGCAGGGAGTGATGGGACGAGGGGGAACGGGTTCCAAGTGCCAGAGGGGAGATGGAGATGGGATGGGAGGGAGAAATTGTTTGGTGTGAGGGTGGTGAGAGCCTGGCCCAGGGTGCCCAGAGAAGCTGTGGCTGCCCCTCCCTGGCAGTGTTGAAGGCCAGGTTGGATGGGGCTTGGAGCACCCTGGTGTGGTGGGAGGTGTCCCTGCCCATGGCAGGGGGTTGGGACTGGATGAGCTTTAAGGTCCCTTTCAACCCAAACCATTCTCTGATTCTACAGCCCAATAAAACAACACAAATGTTAAGTTACTATCAGGAGATACCTACTCTACTCCTCTTTGAATCCTACCTCACTTTGCATCCCTGCAGAACTGACTCATCTTTTTCCTTGCATCTCCATCATCCCATATTATGGTGACAAAATGTCATCTACTCACTTAAATGTACACAGACAGGCATACACATTTGTCAAATGGCATGACTCAAAGGTACAGCAGTTCATTCCTGCTTGTGAATGATGTGAAGTAACACAGAAGCCCTCATCTCATTTTTTTTGCAACAGAAACTGTAAAAGATTCAGTAATTCAGTATGAAATAATCCCAGACTGGTTTGGGTTGGAAGGGGCCTTAAAGCTCACCCAGTGCCACCTCCTACACCTCCTACCAGATCAGGTTGCTCCAAGCCCCATCCAACCTGGCCTTCAACATTGCCAGGGTAGTAACAGCCACAATCTCCCTGGGCAACCTGTTCCAGTGTCTCACCATCCTCACAGTGAAGAACTTCTTCCTAAAATGATTTTTTAGCTTCCTAGTGATTTTTCTTCTAAGCAGCTGCTAGAGGGATGAGCCAATACCTTGACCAACAGTGAATAAAAGCATAAGTGCCTCACCCTCTTAAAAACAATGTACTCAGATCACAGTGACACTCATCCTCAAGAGGATCTGGAGAAGATTCTTCCATGGAGACCATTCTGATAGACACTGGGTAGCACAGCAGACCCCTAGGAAAGTTCTGTTAGAGGGTAGGATTAGCAACCAGAGTAAATTACTATTTACACACGTTGTAAGTACAGGTGGGCAGTTATTTTCCTAACAGATTCTTCCAAGGAGAAACAGATTCTGGTAAGTCTAGGAAAAGGATATTAAGTCATGTCTAAAAGAGCCCCAAAAAGAAAGCTCTTACAGAGCTGAAAGCACAGGTTTCTCTCTCAGTACAAACTCAACAGAACAAGAGCAAAACTGGCAGCTACAGCACTCAGCTCCCACAGTAACAACTGCTGCCCCAAGATTTAGTTTCATTTAGGCAATTGGTCTTGTAATACATAACAAGAAAGCCCTGTTTACCCTCCCACCCAGAATACAACCTTTTTTTTTCCCTTCAAGCATCTACAACACAAAGATTACTTGCTCAAAGCAGTAAGTAACTTCTTTCCCTGCCTCCCCACACACTCATCCAGGACACCCAAGAAAGAAATGTGGAATATAAACCAGGAATCATCCCACACCTTCTTGTCATCAGAACCCTTTTAGGAATCAAGTTGACCTAGAATTTTAGAAAATGCATTCAAAATCATCACATCAAATACAAAATGCAGCATCTGACCTGAGGAAAACGACTTCAGTAACCTTCCTTAGAAATGGATGTCTGCTAAATAATTAACACACCAAAATAGCCAGAAAAGCAGGAGGTGCAGGGTACAATTAACCTCTCTGACACTGTGGGAAAAGAAAAGTCATCGAACGACTCCCAGACTTCAGCTTAAACCTTAAGGATGTCCACGGGGGACACAAAAGTGGAATGTGAGGTACAAGAGATACTCTGCTAAAGCCCAACATCTGAGCCACCTGGTTGGGGCCAGCAGCTAGTTTCTTCCAGTTCTGCAAAGTGCCAGGACAAGAAGTCATCTTCATGACCAGTATACACTTCTGTTGCCTATCTAAAGGCACATTTCTTCCTGGTCACACATGCAACAAAGTGACTACAAAGGCAAAAATCCAGATACAAGGCAGGTCTCTTCATCCTCTTCCCTTCTTCCAAATCCTGACATGCTCGCCCAGTGCTGTCAGATNGCCTTGGCTTTCCTAATTGCCTCAAATCCTGACATGCTAGCCCAGTGCTGTCTGACAAAATAAAGCAGCCAATAACAATCAGTGTTACCTTCATTCTCTCTCTATGCTAGGAGATGCTGGAAGGATAGCACCTCAGAGTTCAAGAACAATTTTTCCAGGATGCCATGGAAACCAAGCAGAAGTAAAATATTTATTTTCTTGTTGTCCATATGGTCTGTTCAGATGCAGATCCCACCGAGGAGACTTCACTCTCCCTTCAAAGTCAGGTGGAGAGCAGCCTGCAAACTTGGAAGCTTCTGAATGGCAAGATCAAGCAGAGCAGGGATGGTGTTGAGGGCTGAGAAATAAAAGGCATGCAATACAGCTTGGCCTCACTCAAGAGTCAGCAGGGAGTGGGCCACAAGTCTTCTGCTCAGAGGCTGAGGACAAGGAGCATGCAAAAGCAGCCTGTGGAAACCATGAGCTCACAGCTTTGCTGGGAAACCTGCCCTCTGGTTCCCTACTCTCAACAGAACACCACAGCTTTCTACAGCTGCAGGTTGGATCTCTTCAACTCCAAAGGAGTCTTTACTGCAGATAAGGTGAACCACAATCCAGACTTACTCTCCCTAACCACACGTGCACAAGGAAGTCATCAAAGTCAGTGACTTCTAGATGTTTAGTGAGGGTAACGAGAGTACAACAGCATTCACAAAGGACCCAGAGACCAACCAGGCAGGGGGTGGGAACCAAAATAATCCCCAAAAAACAACAAAAAAAGAAAC
>VZRW01004083.1:0-11740 GCA_013398125.1 Aegotheles bennettii | reverse complement strand
CCTTATAGGAATTACAATTATTCCTTGGTAAGTAAAAGACATACAAGCAAAACTTCACTGTAAAGCCATTTTCCAAATCTATAAAATATCTGCTCAAAGTGATGTATATGAATTAACAATGAGCTTAGTCAAAACTGATGTAGAAGGGGGGGAAAGCAAACATAAGGCACAACCTTTTATTGTTTTTGATGTTTTTAAACCTAGGGAGGTAGGTAAATTTTGTAGCTGTCACAGGTTTGGCCAATAACCAGGTGACAGATGCTCTCTGTTATCCCCCCACCACCCTCCCAGGGAGAAGATAACAGGGGAATAAGGGAGAGAGACTTTGAGGTTGGGAAAAAACTAGAACAGCTTTAATGACACAGAAAAATAATAATGATGGTGAATTATATACAAATATGTAAATATATTCAGATATACGAATGAATATGCAAATATGGACCCCACACTTCATGGATGGCAATTATGTCCAGACCGGAAAAGTCCCAAACTGGACTCTGCAGTGGATGGGGATACCTGAGCCCAGTGTCTCACTGACAGTCCACAAAAACCTTGGAGCAGCTGTGCTGGCCTACTCAAGAAGGCAGGGGAAGGCAACCTGTCTCAGTGCACAATGTTCTTCTCCAGTGAGAAGACAAGATGCAGGAACACCAGCAGCATAGCAAACAATGACAAGAGATGATCCCAATCCTGCCAGCACACCAGCCACAGAAGCCAGAAAAGGGCTCTCTTAGGAGCTATTTTTGTACTGAGCACCATGGGAAGGGATACTGTGATTGGTCCATTTGGGTCACCTGACCCATCCTCTCCTCCCCATGAGCTCAGCTGCTCCCCTCCCACTGCAATTGTCACATAACCAGGTTGGCAGCAGCTGGGGGTGTTCTGGACAGTCTTAGGTTAGTACAGAAAACTTTTATCTTGGTACTCTCAAACCAGGATAGTAGCTTACCCCAAAATATTTCCTACTAAGGTATGCAGTTATTTTATCTCCTAAATGCAGAATTCTCATACTGAGCCTGAGTTCAGCTGTGTAAAAATATTACATTAAGCTCAAGTTAAAATGGAAGTTAATTTTAAATTAATTTAACAGTATTAATTTTATTTAATAGTGTTTAAGACTTAATAAGATTTAATAGGTCTGCCAAATACTAGACTTTAACAGTATTAGCTGTTGATAGCTGTAACTTTTTGAGGTGGCAATTGGTTGCTTTATGGGTAGGGTTGTGGGTGTTTTGCTAAAGTACCTTGTAGTCACATGCATGGTATGTAGCATGCTGTACTGTATTACTGTACATGTAACCTTAATGATACCTTTTCTGTTATTCTTGTAAGGTTATGGGAGCTTGCTGTGAAAACGTGATTGGATATATGCCTATTCCTGTAGGTGTAGCAGGACCACTATTTTTGGATAACAAAGAGTTTCACGTTCCAATGGCAACAACAGAAGGATGTCTTGTAGCAAGCACAAACAGAGGATGTAGAGCAATATGTGTAAGTATTGTTTGACTAGCTTGAAAAAAATTCTATGTTATAAAACATATTTGGGGATGATACAAGGTGTGTGTCTTCTTTTTACTTCCTGAAAACTAAAATACAGTAATCTTACTTTGTTTCCCTTCTGCTTTGATTTTTAGCTTGGTGGAGGAGCAAATAGCCGCATTCTGGCAGATGGGATGACTCGAGGACCCGTTGTAAGGCTGCCCACTGCTTGCCAGGCTGCAGAAGTGAAAGTTTGGCTTGAAAGCCCTGAAGGCTTTAAAATAATGAAGGAAGCTTTTGACAGCACAAGTAGGTTAGTACAATGGCTATTCCAGCCTTATTTCCTGATATAAGACTTCTATGGATGATAGAAAGCTCCTAACCGTGTTTCTGCATACTGCAGTACAGGAAATTACATACTCATTTGAACTATCCCATGTAGTGTGAATCTAAGAAAGCAAAAGTCACTCTGGCTATATACCAATGATAAGTGGTAAACAACTAGATCATAGCAACAAATACATTTGCATTGCATAATACTTAATATGTAATTTTGACTAAGCATTTAAAAAAACCCAAAAGCTTATTTGGATTTTTAGTAGTTATTATGCAAAAAGTAATTATTAATATTAGTAATATTATCTGAAAGGCTAGATTCCAAAATTGAATTAATTTGTGTGGTTCCAGAGAGCATAGATTAAACTAATGCTAGAACTGAAATACTAAAAAAAAAAGTGCAAAACAGTATTAAGAGTAAGTTTATTTCAAGCCCTAGAGTTTCTTCTAAGACTTATGATCACCTGCTTTCTTTAGGAAGGTTTGGAAAGAGATTTGGAAAGAGATAAAGAGTTAAATTAATGTTAGCACTTTGGCTTATTTTATTTCATGAAATCCACAGATAGAAAACATAAAATGGTAGTTGTCATGGGCTAGACAGTTGCTCTATGACCCGACCCCACCTGCGAGGGGGAATCAGGAAAGGAAAGGAGCCCCGTGGGTTGAAATGAAAACAGATTTAATAGAATAATACTAATGAACTAATGTTACCCCCAATGCTAATACAAGATACAAAGTTATACTCAGCTTCAGGTAGCGATTGCAAGCGGAGTGGTTCTAGCAGTGAGGGCTGAGTGCCAACAGTGCGATCACTCGGCTCCAGCGGTGATCTCAGCAAACAAAAGAGCAGGCCTCAGGCGTGGGACGACTGGCGAGTTGGATGGGACCCTCTCGGGAAGGCAGCCATGGTAGAAGCTCCCCTAGAACCTCACAACTTCTCAATTTATAGTGAGGGTGACGTTTATGGTATGGAATACTTTGGTTGGCCAGCTTGGGTCAGCTGCCCTGGGCTTTGCTCCTGCCCCTGCATGGTTCAAAACTACACTTGACCTTGCTCGCTACAGTAACCTGCACACCAGAGCATCTTATCCCTTTTGTTCTCGCAGAACTGGGCTCTGCAGTTTCTTAAAACTACAGTTTCTCTGAGAAGAAAAGTGATTTTAGAATTCTGTCCCAGCAAAACCAGGACAGTAGTGATCACTTTTAAAATGAACATTTTAAAGTATTTACTTGAGAGAACTATGTGTGGTAGCTGTGATGTGTTTTTCCTGCATTGAGGGAGGAATACAGATAGCATAGTGTAGTTAACAGTGCTATCTGCAATGATTTACTGTAATTTTGCCACTTAAAACTAATTTAATCTTTTTCCTTGAGGATTGTAAGTAATTAAATTTTCTTGCAGGTTTGCCCGCCTACAAAAACTTCTCATCAGTTTAGCTGGTCGCAATCTTTATATCCGTTTCCAGTCTGGAACAGGGGATGCAATGGGAATGAATATGATTTCAAAAGTAAGGTCCAGTCCCCTTAAGTCTCTCTAATAAATGTGTATTTCTTTTAAAGATCAATAAGTTGTATCCTACCAATCTGTGACTACCTGTTGTGTGAAGACAGAAAGACAAGACACAGCGCTGTTCGCAGTACTCTAAAATAATAAAAGTATTTGACCTTGTCGAGTGTAAACAAGAAGAGGATAGGAATGATAAACAGTGTTCTTGATAATATGGAAGTTAAGCTGTCTGCTCTGTTGCTTTGAGCCAATTATTTTTATCCAGCAGTAATTAATCTGTTACTGTGTTTATCACCCCTTGTAAATAAGGGATTAAGAATCTGGTGAGCGGCAGCAGAGGGGTGTTCTTTAGCTTTGATTGGTTGGTTGGTTTTGGCTTTTATGCAAACACGTGGAAGAACTTGAGACATGACCCATAGACTAGGAAGTGCCTTGTGCTGTTTGAGATAAACAGAACCATTACATAAATGGGTCTGGCCATAGACAGGTACTAAATATAGCAGACCTTTTGTCTGACTTCCTAGTGTAGAGAAGCTCTTTCCACTATGTCCAAAGTGAATTCATTTCATGCCTGTAATGTCTGCCTTGGTTCATGTTGTATCTTCAGTATGGTAAGCATATGCCTGTTCACCTAGAATGTATCCAGAGAGTCCATATGTACTGGGAAGAACCAATTGTTCCCCATATAATTCCCAAAGTGGTTAGAAAAAAGATAGTGATAGATTTTTATTTATTTTTTTAAATATTTTTCCATCTCTCTTCTGTTTCAGGTTCCTTCCTGAAATCATGTTCTCTTCTTCAGCTCTGATGATCCAATTAGACTTAATCTAATCTTGCTGTTCCACTGTCCTTGAGTAGCTTGTTTTACAACCATAATGATATATTAGCCCTATATCTGTTTCTCTTTTAACAGGGTACTGAAAAAGCACTGTCAAGGTTGAATGAAAAGTTTCCTGATCTCCAGGTTATAGCTATTAGTGGTAACTATTGTACAGACAAAAAACCTGCTGCTATAAATTGGATAGAAGGAAGAGGGAAGTCTGTTGTCTGTGAAGCAGTCATTCCAGCCAAAATTGTTAGAGAAGTGAGTGTCTGCTTTATTTTATTTGATTATTAAAATGCATACATTTTACAAAATTGATACATATTTTACATCACAGATATTAACTGTAAGTTGTGTTCCATGTAAGGATGATCCCTATGTGTATTTTTAGATGACTGCTGCAGGATAAATAATTTTTCCTGAGAACCTCTTACAGTAGATATTTTTTTCCTTTCACTGTCTCTTCTAAGATAATATGCTATATATTTAATGATGGATATCTAGTTGAAGGCATTAGGATTTTCACTTTTTACCTTTATCAAACTGTGGCATAATTTTTTCAGGTTTTGAAAATTTGTTTTTTACACATGGAATTTTGCCTGACATTATACCCAGTCATTTTTATAATTTTGCTCATTTATTGTCTCTTGCATGAACATGGCATTCTCTTCAAAGTTTATATGCCCCCCTACTACAATGAAAACAGATAATCAGGTGCTTCACTTAATTCCAAAGCTGCCTTAGCTTTTTGCATGATGAAGGGTAACCTTTATAACCAGTTGCCAGTCCTAGCCCCTGGCAAACTTGTCCTACATCATAAGAACTATCTTAGATTCTCTTCTACCTGAGCTCAGAAGACTGGCTATGTGTGTCAGACCAAATCCATTGCCTGTTACCTGGTTGCCAGCACTGGCCATGACAGGCAGTATCTAGGGAGGAGTTTACTACACCATACTCAGAATAGACTTCTACCAACATGTTCAAGATTGTGTGAATTGGTGTTTTAGTATTTGATGGAATATTAATTTTATTTTTTCCCCAGTAATTTGTCCAGTCCCTTCTGTGAAACTATGTAAACTTTTAGTATTAATATACTAAGCAGAATTTCACAGTGCAGCTACACCTTGTGTGAAGGACTATCTCCTTTTTGTTGTTGATGATGCCCTAGTTTGTACTGGAAAAAATACTTAAGACTTTTGTATTCTTTCTACCGCTCAAGATTTTATAGCTCTAACAAAGCTCTTCCACCTTCCTGGCTATTCTAATTTTCAGACTGAAAAGTACTAGTTTCTCTATGAGAAATGAGTAAAAAAACTATCCTAGCATGTCTTTGAACATCCTTATCTCTGGATCTTTTTCAATTCTAAAATTTCTAAAATTCTGGGTAGAGCTGGATATTCTGGGTACAGAGCTGGATTTATACATTGGCATAATTTTGTGTTTTGGTTTTGCTTTCTAGTAGTTTCCTAATTTTCAAATGGAATTTCAGTGGAAATATTTTCATTTCAGAGTAATAATGCTAATTGACATTGATAGTTTTAAAGTAAATCTGGGATATTTTTTCCACCCCTCAACTATGTACATCACTAAATTTACTTACATTGAAATCTAATATATTAAAAATTATATTTAGTAAGTATCATAGACTTTGTGCAGGTCTCTGTCATCAGTTGCTATTCCTACTACACTGGAATATCTTAAATTTTGTTCACAGCACTATCTTTTTTTGTCCTCTGATAATTTTTATACTAAATTCAATGTAAATATCTTATCTGAAGGTTTTGAAATATAGTCAGTATAGTATAAATATATCACTTAATTTGATTTTATTGTGCAGAATGTTTATTTAGCAGTGTAGCACAGTGTTGTTTTTAAACTCTTTGGTTTAGCTCCATATTCTTATGCAGAGCAAAATTGGAGAGGGTTTACTGTCTGGAGCAACTTGGGAGGAAAGTTACTATCATGTCGAGGTGAATTAATGGGATATTTCTGCCAAGTTGTTTTTTTTTGTTTGTTTCATACTGAAAATAAATGAGAATTTGAAACGGAGAAGGTAGCTGATGATTTTTTTCTTAAAGGCATGTGTAAGTCCAAACCCTTTGCACTGATTTTTCCATTATTACTTGGATGATGCAGTCTGCATTTGAAAGGACTCCTTTGAACAAAAATAAAAGTAGGTATCTAGGACAATGAGTCAAATTCCATATGGAAGCAAACAAGGAGCAGGGGCTTATTAAACATGAAATGAGGTATTTCTACTCCTGCCTAAGGAATGCTGTAGTAAAAGTGTATCACTCTGCCTAGGTATTGAAGACAACTACGGAAGATATAGTTGAAGTCAATATAAACAAAAATTTGGTGGGTTCTGCGATGGCTGGTAGCATAGGTGGCTACAATGCACATGCAGCAAACATTGTGACAGCTATCTACATTGCCTGTGGTCAGGTAGGTTTGTTTTACATCAACTCAGCTTTTCTTTCATTCAGTAATTCTTAACCAAACACTTAGTTGAGTGTTTTGTTTTGTTTCTTTTTCCTGATCTAAAGGATGCTGCACAGAATGTGGGCAGCTCTAATTGCATCACTTTGATGGAGCGAACTGGTTTCACCAACGAAGACCTGTACATCAGCTGCACAATGCCTTCTATAGAAATAGGAACTGTTGGCGGAGGTACCAACTTGCTTCCACAGCAGGCTTGTTTGCAGGTATAAAGCAGAAAGTTTAAAGCAATTTAGCTTCCTAAATCAAAGCTCGCTTTCATGTTGTGCATGTTGTGTCTCAGTAATGTGGGAATGGGGCTTCTTGAAACTTGGTGGATTTGACATGAAAATTTTAGAATTCTCATTGTTTTCATATATCTAGTTTTTAAAACTCAAGATTTTTAATACTAAAGAGACAAAGCTAATTGATTTTATATAATTTGGAAATAGTTTAAAATTTAGCATAAGTTTACTTGGATTCCATAGCATAATATTGCATATTTTTCTCTTCAGATGTTAGGGGTTCAAGGTGCAAGCCAAGATAATCCTGGTGAAAATGCCCGTCAGCTTGCTAAAATTGTTTGTGCTACAGTGATGGCAGGGGAGTTATCACTAATGGCAGCTCTTGCAGCTGGGCATCTAGTCAAAAGCCACATGATCCACAACAGGTAAGAAATGGAAAAAATCATATCTTTGCAGTTCTGCCCTTCTTCCGAAGTACACAATATTCAATAATAATTACATGAATAATTGTAACATATAATAGCAGTTTATCATTTTAACCATCTAATGTAGTTATCTTACTGTTTTTCTTAGGTCAAAAATAAATCTACAAGATCTTCAAGGAACCTGCACTAAGAAGGCAGCTTGAATACTAAAGCAGCTTTGAAATGAACTGTACTATCAACTGACCAGGTGCATGGGGGGCGGGGGGGAGGAGAGAGAATCTGAAGTTTAGAATGAAAATCACCTTCAACTCAATAATTTCTGTGGAAGATAAACTGAGAGATTAATGGACTTGTGTGAGACTACTTATGCCTTTGACCTTCAGTGGTTAGAGATGGCTTCATGAAAGAAGTCCTGTCAGATGTCTTGAATGTGGCTTTGGAATTCTTACTCTTGCACATCACTTTCTGTAGAATCCATCTTATGTTTTTACAGGTTGAAATTATTTTGATTAGTAAGCTTCTGGTAACTACCAAGGTGAAAAGTGATGTAACATACTTTGTATAGTTAAAAGAAGAAAAAAAAGTCTAAACTTGGCTTGAATACATTGGTCCTTGCCATCTTTATTTTCTGGTTAGCCAAGTATGTTTTTTAAAGTGATAGCAAGCCTTAATCACTTTCCATGAGCTCCCAATTTTAATTTTGTTTGCATGTAAAACTTATGTCTTAGGCTTTGAGAAAATTTTATTGAATCATATAAGTTTTATAGAAACTTCATATATATAGTATTTAAATTGCCGCTGCTTCAGCTAAGTAGCATTCAATGTTTTAACTACGCAATTTCGGTTATTCCTTCATGGAAAACTTGTGACCGACAAAGTGCTTAACTGTTAAATATAATCTGTACTAAAGTAAGGAAAAAGGTGTCTTCAACTGTTTTGTCATTTTGTTCAGGTAGAAATAATAGATTTTGAAACTAGTAACTCCAAAAACAATTATAGGTCAGACAGCTTAGTAATTTAAGCAAATAAAGTTTCTCAAAATTGTTTGAATGCATTCCTATTTAAAAAACAAAACAACAAAAAAATCCAAAACAAAACAAAAAAAACCCAATCAAAACCCAACCAAACCCAAACAGGAATCAAGAACAGATGTTTACACTTCTATTAAAAGAAGCCTCTTAAAGTACAGTGTGCATGTATATATCTATTTAACTGTTTGACACTTATTCCCCAGGAATAGGTGTGTATCTACTGCTTGAGATAAAATGAAGCCAGAAAATTGCACTGTTCTTTAAAAGGAATTAAAATATAAAAAAATCTAGTGTTAAACTTTCTTTTTTTAGGGGGGAGTATTTATGTTAAGAAGAAATCTTATCTTTTTTTCAATGAAAAGTATTAATTAAAGGAATTCAGTAAAATGACCTGTTAATGCAACAAGCAGTTTTTGTATTAAAATACTGTACTTGGACCAGTGAAGTAGTCTCAGGTACTCTTAACGTAATACAGAAAATCCAGATTTATATTCTGGTTTGATTCATCTTTTGGATGATTGCTAAATGCATCACCCTGCCTAGTTAATCACAGGAGGAAAACTGTTAATATGCTTGATAATGGGGTTTTTTTGTTTTGGTTTGGGGTTTGTTTGGGGGGGAGCGAATCAGTGGATTGGACTGGCTTTCTTACAGGAATCCAGCAGCACTACTAAAGGGGGGCCTAGCAGAAGTGCTCTACTAATGTGCAAATTTGATATAAATAATGATGGGTTGTTTTGCAGTACATAAACATACTAATATCATTGTAATGAGCTCATAAAGCTATTGTACAAGCATGAAGACATACTACATCCTGGATATGTTATGATAGATGTAAATATTAATGTTTATCTTCATGCAGTATTGTTGCTAATAACTACCATTTTATTTAAGGACAGTTGGAACTACTTTGTTTCTATGTTCATTCAGTTATCTTATTTAAAGTAACACTGTACTAGCAATAAATGGTGGTTCAGTGTTCATTTTGGTGGATTTAACTGAAGTTCTGTCTTGCAGAATTAACATTTTGTATTATTACTAAATTGTGTACATTTTGGTACAGAACTACTTTTTCAGTTTCAGTAAAATAATGAAAAAAATGGTTTAATTGTGATATTTTAAGCTTACTTCATGGCTTAGTGAAATATCTTAAAATAAGAGGGTTAAGGAAAATGACTAGCATACAGTACTAAACGCAGCAGGGATATTGTCTCGGTTCAAATGGCCAGGGCGAGCCAACAACTCAGATAGACAGAGTTTGCTTTTTTTTTACTTCACTCCACCCCCTCAGGGGAAATAGAAGGGGAATACGGAATAAAGGCTTAACGGTTGGAAGTCAAAACTATAACAGATTTAATGAAATGGGGAGGGGGAGCAACAGATGGGATAAGAAGAGAATATATACAAATATATATATACACACACATGACCGGACTCTGATGACCACCGATACAAGTTCCCCAAAGTCCCCCACTGCAAAGCTGATGTAGGAAAAAGGGGTCCAAAGCTCTTCCCAGCACCCGATGAAGTCAGATCCTGAAGAGCACGTGGTGAGCTGGTAACAAAAGGCAGGGCCCTTCCTTCCTCCCTCTGGGCCATCTCCATGTGGTGATGAGAAGCGAGCAGAAAGGAAAGAGAGGGCAGGAACTTCCTGTTCTCCTGACTTTATAGAGTTTGGCAGGGAGTGGGAGGGAATACCAACACTCCAGACCCCTTTTCACAAAGGGTCCTAAACTCCACCCACCCCGCCTCTTTGGGTCCTTGCAGCAAAGCCATAAAATTTTGCCTGTCCCCTCAAACCATAACAGATGTGATACTAGAACCTCTCACCTCGTTTGCAGAAGCCTGTATGTGTTTATTCTCCTTGAAGCTTATTCTTGAAGTTTATTCTCCTTGAAGCAGTTTGCCCAAATGGGAGATCATTTCACTTCACCATGAATGATACCTTCTGTTGAGGCCCATTTGAGCATTTCTCTTACCTTCCAGAAATTGTTTAATTATGCTTTTGGTAGTTTCTCACATGTCCACCAAAACTAAAGTTTCAAAGGTGCTTTTTAATCTGTTAGCTTGCTACCTGACTTTTAAACACTGCTTTCACCAGGAAAATCTAATTTTATCAAAATACACAGTACTGTATATTCTTGCAAGATGGGTTAAGCTGGAAGAGTAGAAGAACTTGTTAGTACCACATCAAGAACTGTTTGAAATTCCTATCAGAACTTTTAATATCATAGTGCATGTTAGCAGTGAAGTGGTTAAGCTTTTAGTCAGTACCCCACTATAAATCATGGAAGCTATCCAGGATAGAGATTTGCAGCCCATAGAATCACAGAATGGTTTGGGTTGGAAGGGACCTTAAAGACCATCCAGTTCAAGCCCCCCCTGGCCACAGACAGGGACACCTCCCACTAGACCAGGTTACTCAAAGCCCCATCCAGTCTGGCCTTGAACACTGCCAGGGAGG
Organism: Aegotheles bennettii; assembly: GCA_013398125.1. Lineage (NCBI taxonomy): Eukaryota > Metazoa > Chordata > Aves > Caprimulgiformes > Aegothelidae > Aegotheles > Aegotheles bennettii. The sequence continues at coordinate 952 of VZRW01004083.1, read as the reverse complement.
GGGCATCCACCAGTTCTCTGGGCAACCTGGGACAGTGTCTCACCACCCACACAGTAAAGAATTTCTTCCTAATATCCAATCTAAATCTCCCCTCTTTCAGTTTGAAATAGTTCCCCCTTGTCCTATCACTCCATGCCCTCATAAAAAGTCCCTCTCCAGCTTTCCTGTAGGCCCCCTTCAGGCACTGGAAGGCTGCTATGAGGTCTCCCCAGAGCCTTCTCCGGGCTGAACAACCCCAACTCTTTCATGTAGGTCTGTAGCTTCTAGCTCTCCACCTAGTACCACAACATAGTTTGCCAAATTGCTTCAGACTTACCCTGTGCTGAAATGCTGGTCTCCAAAACCAACTGAAAGGCAATCTCACAGTAAGTGTATGCTGTGTGCTGCGTAATCATCAATCTACGTTCTCAGAAAAGCAGTCTTCCAAGGAGGTAGTCACCTGCTAACAGAGCTACATAAAGTTACATAAAGTGGGCAATGTTGCTACCCTTTTTTTGCCTAGCACTGATTGCTTGGTGCCCATACCCAATCAAGCTTGCTTTATACACTGTGTACTGGTATAACTACTGCCAAGGATAAAGATCAGTTTTTTTAAAAAAAGTACTTGAAACAAGCCTAGTACTAGTGTAAAAATACTTATAGCAGTCCAGATCATTCTCCTTCTTTTGTATATGAGAGCCACCTTGTTCTGTGCAAGCTGGCCCAGTTTATAGTAAAATAGCTAAAATTAGTTCAACTTTTGGGAACATTTGCTCTAAATGTTCTAAATGAGTGTTCCATTAATGAAAAGAATGGGCAGGTCTATCAGGCACAGAGAGACATCACTGCTAGCAGACTTTCTGGCTAAACAGAATTGCATTTTTTCAGGAATAATCTTGGCTTTCCCATATGAAAATTGTTTCTGGGTAGCTAAGTCAATAGAATAGAACAGTTTAGTTGGAAGGGACCTACA
>VZRW01004079.1:0-62112 GCA_013398125.1 Aegotheles bennettii | reverse complement strand
GGAAGGAAGGAAGGAAAGGAAGGAAGGAAAGAAGGAAGGAAGGGAGGAAGGAAGGAAGGAAGGAAGGAAGGAAGGAAGGAAGGAAATCGTTCCCTTGAATTAAAATGTCATTGAATGAGTTCAAACACAGCTGGGTACCACCAAGACAAGGCCATGGTTACTCCGTGTTGCAGCCACCTCTGCAGCAGGACAGAGTATGAGTTTTGGGGCTTTTTCACCCAAAAGCTTAATTTCCTTCCCTCCTCTCCCCCCTCGCCCCACCGGATTGATCCATGTCACACTTTCTAGCAGAAGTTGGGCTCTGTCACTGTCCCTCAAAATCAGGTGCTATTGTTGCTGAGGACACATCCTGCTGAGCACTTTCCCTGGGAAGGGATTTCCAGGGAGGGACCTGACACATTTCCTCTCTGGGGTACTGTGCTTCAGAGGGCAGGCTGGTTTTTCTCACAGAGGATCCTCAAGTCCCTTTGCAAAGCATTTTCCATGTGCTGATTTGGCCCGGTGTGCAAGCGGAGGCTTCCCTTGCTGTAGCCTCTGACGTGGCCAGTGGCCAGCTGGGATGGGAGGTCTCATATCCAGCTGTGTCACTGGGAGAATTCACCTTGCCTTTTGTGACCCTGTCACACTGTCCATGAGGCTTTTCTGGCTTGTGGTTGCAGACTGCTGAAGACCACTGGGAGAGCAGTTTAGGGGGCAGCCATGGTGTCAGCCTGACTCCCTGGTGTCCCTGAGGTGTGACACTGCTGCCCTCCGAGAGGCAGCATCTCCTGACTCCTGGAGAGTCCTTGCTGCTGGCCTGCATCTGGCAGCAACCCCCGGGCCAGAGAACAAATGGCCTGAGAGACGCAGCAGAGGAGATGACCACTTCCAGCCATGGACTCTGGCCAGGCAGCTCGGTGGCAGGCTGGGCAGGATGCAGGAAGGCACGGAGTGCAGCAGCAACTGGCTGCCAGCGTGGTCATGCCCTTCCCAAAGGACCAAGCACACGCACCCGGGCAGGACTCGGCGGTCCCGTGCACACCCACGTGGCCATTTGCCATCCTGTCCCCAATGGCAGGTTTGGTGGAAGGGCCTCCTGGTGTGACGGGCTGCCAGGAGATAAGTGTTTTGTCTGAGGTCTCTAAGGAAACCTGGTCCATGGGAAAGCGACGTTTGGTGATGGGCTAAATTGTTTTCCAATTAATTGGGCCGCCCGGGGACCAGAGGCTGGTGAGATGCTTTGTGGGGAGGGGAGGGTGGGGGGATGCAGAGACCACTGTGGGTTTAATTTCCCGTGGTGTGGGTTGTTTTGGGAGAGCAGCCCCAGGGCATGGGCTTCAAGTGGTGACATGTTCTGCTGTGGCTTTTTCCCCAATAGCTGGGTTTGGACTTGGAGGAGCTGGAAGAAATTGAAGAAGATGCTGGGCTGGGAAATGGAGGCTTGGGCCGTCTGGCAGGTAATACGGACCGAGGGTGTCCTGGCTGGGGGCAGTGGGGCAGCAAGCAGACCTCAGCCCACAGCACATTGGTTACAACAACCCCAGGCACCGATATAGGCTCGGGGAAGAGTGGCTGGAAAGCTGCTCAGCAGAAAGGGACCTGGGGGTGCTGGGTGACAGCAGCTGGGTATGAGCCAGCAGTGTGCCCAGGTGGCCAAGAAGGCCAATGGCATCTTGGCCTGCATCAAGAACAGTGTGGCCAGCAGGACCAGGGCAGGGATTGTCCCCCTGTACTCGGCACTGGTGAGGCTGCACCTCGAGTGCTGGGGTCAGCTCTGGGCCCCTCACTTCAAAAAGGACACTGAGGTACTGGAGTGTGTCCAGAGAAGGGAACAAAGCTGGGGAAGGGACTGGAAAACGTCTTATGGGGAACGGCTGAGGGGGCTGGGGGTGGTCAGCGTGGGGGAGGGTCAGGGGGGGCCTCATCTCTCTCTACAACTCCCTGAGAGGAGGTTGTGGTGAGGTGGGGGTCGGGCTCTCCTGCCGTGCCCACAGTGAAAGGAGAGGAAACGGCTTTAAATTGCAGCAGGGGAGATTCAGATTGGACATGAGGAAAAATTTCTTCACTATCAGGGTGATTGGGTGTTGGAATGGGTTGCCCAGGGAGGTGGTGGAGTCACCGTCCCTGGAGGTGTTCAAGAGGCATCTGGATGTGGCACTGGGTGATGTGGGTTAGTGGTGATGTAGGCAGGGGTTGGACTGGATGATCTCGAAGGGCTCTTCCAACCTTGACAATTCTATGATTCTACATCCACCCTGCAGCCCTTCAGCAGCATGCTACCCTCCTGCCTGCTCCTGGCTGGCCAGAAACAAGCCCTGTCCCCAGTGAGAGCACCCAGGAGGTGTAGTTGTGTAGTCTGCAGCACAGCAGGTGGGGCTTTGGCTGAAAGAGGCTCTTTGGAGGGTTTCTCCTCACCTCCCTGTGAAATCTCTCACTTTTTGGAGGCACCCAAGCAGCTCTCACATAGGCAGATCGTTGGCTGCTATTTTAGTCTGCCTGTCCCATGGGACTGCTGGAGATGAGAGCTCCCCAGTGCGGAGGAAATGCTGAGGCTGATGTTTACCAGGATTTCCCCAGACTGAGGGCTGGAAGGGTTTGCTCTGGAAGCAGTAATAGCAAAGTAGCTGGTGGAGCAGCAAGCTGGGGTCAGAAGCTCTGCTTTACCAGGCAGGCGGGCTTAGAGCAAGGCATGGGCAGCTCGGGCAAGTTTAGAAGAGCTCTCACTGTGACAAGGCTGGATTTGGGTTTTTAGTGACCTGTCCTTGTCAGCAACAACTTTGGGGTGTTTGTGGTGGCTTGGCAGGACATGCATGGGGTCCTGCTGTAGACTGTCTCCTTCTGTCCCTTCTGCACACAGATCTCCTCTGAGTAATAAATGCTTCCAGCAGCACTGGTTGAGGCAGCTCCTCACCCCCACGCACCACATGCTGTAGCTGGTGCAGCAAGTGAGGGGTGAGGTTCCTTGCAGCATGACCGTGCTCTGCTCTTCCAGCTTGCTTCCTAGACTCCATGGCCACGCTGGGGCTGGCGGCGTACGGTTACGGCATCCGCTACGAGTTCGGTATCTTCAATCAGAAGATTGTCGACGGCTGGCAGGTACATTGGCAAACCCAAGTCCCCCTTTCTCCTTCTGTTTCATGGTGCAGTGGCCACCTCTGCCTGTGGACAAGGCACTGTGGTGCCTCCAGCTGTTGATAAGCAGGGCGTTTGAGCCCATCACCTGGTGCCAAACGAGCTGTCACCTCATGCCGCTTGTGCTGACCCAGGCTCTGACTGCCTGAGCAAAGAGAAGTGGTGAGGGTGGTGGGGTGTGTGCAGCAGGGGCTCACCCAGGGACATGTGCAAGCTCATCCACGCCAGTCACCAACCTGGCAGGGTGGTGTTGGAGCTGAGCCCACAGGGCATGGCTAGGACCAGAGGTCTTCCTGGCCAGGGCTCCACGGCACAGCTGCAGAGCAACCCGGGAGTCCCATCCAGCCTGGCAGTGAGTGGCCAAGGAGCCAGCCTAAGGATGGAGATGTGGCAGAACACCTCAGGAAGGTGTCTGGTGGGGGATGAATTTGAACATGATGGAACACATGCAAGTGCCTGGGGTGCTGCTGCTCTTATGGGTTCCCTGAGAGACTGGCAGTGGGGGCTTAAGCAGGGACTCTTCTCTAGCATTAATGGTCATAATATTTTGCAAGTGAAAAATAGGCTAAAAACCAGCACCAGCTGTTAGTTTTCCCTAGTGTATGCCTGGAAATGGTTTTCTTTAGGAGACTTGTCTTGCTTCTGAGCATAAAAGACCTTTTACCCCTTAAAATAGCTCTCCATAAGTCAGGGAGGGCGAGAGCTTTGAGGGTTTCTTTTTCCTCCTTCCCCACAAAGAAGCTTCTATGCTAGGCCCTATAAATGGTGAAAACAGAGAAAAAAGCATCCACTGTAGTTGGCTTAATGTTACTTGAGAAAAGAACCGTAGTGGTGGTGATGGGTTGTGGCTCAGACCTGCTCCCCCGCCTGGCAGAGAAATGCCTGCAGGCACAGGGCATCTCTCCAGGTCTCTCAGCCCCTCTGGTTTCTCCTGCACATCAGCCTTGGTGGCTTTGCTGAACTCACTTCCCTCCCCTTGGTGCTGTTACGAGCAGAAAGGAGAAATCCTCTCTGGCAGAGGAAGACCTGAGTTACAGGGGGTGGGGTTTGGCCAGGAACAGCACCGATGGGCTTGTACAGAACCACATCCCACATATCCCACTCTCAAGGTCAAACTGGGTGTAAAGCCCTTGAGATGGACTCTGATTGCTGCAGTCTGTGTGGTTTGGATGGTTTAAACCTGTACAGCTCTGCAAAGCCCGTGGAGCCTGGTTTATTTATACCAGCTGGGATGTAGTCATCCATGTTTTGAAAAGCTCAGCTGTCCTCTAGAGGCCTCTGTGTATCCATTTTTAAAGGCATCTTACCAAAGCTTTGCTTTTGAAGCCTAGTTTAGCCTTCCAGGCTGCCCAGAGAGGCTGTGGAGTCTCCTTGGCTGGAGACATTCAAACCCTGCCTGGATGCATTCCTGTGTGATGGACTCTAGGTGACCCTGCTCTGGCAGGGGGGTTGGACTGGATGAGCTTTCGAGGTCCCTTCCAATCCCTAGGATTCTGGGATTCTGGGATTCTTCCCCTGGAGGCAGAAGCCACCCTCTGAACCCCGTTTGCCTCTTGCAGGTGGAGGAGGCTGATGACTGGCTACGCTATGGCAATCCCTGGGAGAAGGCTCGCCCGGAGTACATGCTGCCCGTGCACTTCTACGGCCGCGTGGATCACACCCCCGAGGGTGTGAAGTGGGTTGACACCCAGGTGCCAACATCTCCTCAGTGCTGGGCTGGGGGAGGACAGGCCAGGGTGGCGTGGGGGGGGGAGTCTGTCCTTGGGCTGCCCAAGGTCATCAGGCTGTGCTTCTGTCCCAGTGTGCCAAAACTCTGTCTGCTACCCTTGCAATTACAAAGGTGACTTCATTGGCGATGGCTGCAGCAGGATTTGAGGAAAAAGAGGGATGATATTTAGTGACAGATGTAACTTCAGATCAGCTGGGAACTCCTTCTCTAGTGATCTCCAGGGTGAAGCCCCACAGTCTTGCGTGAATTTATGTCAGAGAAGGACTGCATCCCTGGCACCTGTGTTAGGCTCCTTCCACACTGCTCCTGGCTCACTCAAACCCAGTGGTTTTGCAGGTGGTTCTGGCACTGCTGCTGTGGGTGGAGATTCATCACGGGGGGTGCCCATGGAGCAATCCCGTAGGTGTTTAACTCCCGTGATCAGAGCAAGTTCCTCTTTCCCCGGCCAGCCTGATGGGTAGAGTGCTGTCAGGGGAGGCTGGAGGCACCGTTTCAAGTCTCCAGTCTGCCCGGAGGCCTTGTTTTGTGGCATCATGGAGAGCAAATGCTTCTTCAGCTTGTACTGTGCGTCAGGAGCACGAGCCTGCACAGAGCACAGGCTGCTGTGTCGTAAGTGTATTCCAGTCTTACAGCTGAGGAAGGCAACCTATAACGAGGCACAGATTTGTTAAGAGGATTGAAGATGTTTCAGCCTCTTCTAAGCACTGCTCAGGATGGAGGAAGGAAGGAATGTGGATTTCTCTGGGAATCGGGGACATGCCATAGCCTTGCTCCCATGATGTTCAAGGATATGTCAGCCTGACGAGGCAGCTCTCTCCATCCCAGGAGTGCATGGTCATAAAGCCAAGCCGTTCTCTTCAGTGCCAAGAGCTGAAGTTCAGTTGTGGAGTTGCCTGGGCCCGCTCAGAGGAGGTCCTTTTCCAGGGACCCTGGTTGTCAAAGGCTGTGCCGTGACCTGGGCCATTCCCGGGTCACACAGAGTGCCGAGGTTCAACACCACAGCCCCATGTGCTGCATGGAGGCACCATGGCAGAGCTCTCTGGGGAAGCAGACATCCACTCGAGGACTGAGTGCCGTTGCCTTTCCATGTGCTCTTCTTCTGACCCTGGCGGTGGTTCAGAGCTTCAGGGATCCTAAGCAGTGCAATGGAAACACTGCTTCCTACAAAGAGGCAAATTTTCAGATAGGACCATTAAGGAAACAAGTTGGAAAGGCTCAAAAAAGCCAAAGACACAGTCTCCAAATATAGCATCACTCAGTCCATGTGATGTGTGCCCCAGTGGCTCGGGCAGGGCAGGCTTTCTGCCTGCTTCCATGTTCGGAGCTGCAGCTGTGAGAGCCTCAGCTCTTGCTCGTTCTCCCCAGGGGGGAGGTGTTGCTGACGCCAGCACAAAGAGGCTGTTGAGAGCCAACCTGCTGAGTTGCCTGGGTTTTCCCTGCCCTGTGAGCACAGCTCCTTCAGTTCTCTGCTGCCTCTCACATCTTTGCTTGGGGACAGCCTTTGGCTGCCAGGCTGTCATGCCAGCACACACTGGCTTGCTCAGGAGGGTGCTGGCTCCTTTTGCCAGTGTCAGAGAGGTGGCCCAGGCTGTGCTGCAGGATCAGGGCCTTGCTCTGATGGCATAAGCCCTCAGCCTCTTCCTCCCAGGCTGAAGTCGGGGTGCCTTGCCTTGCTGCTCAGCAAGCCTGGAGGCACACAGATGTTGGCAGAGCAGTGAGCTGGAGCACACAAGCTTGGAAGCACACCCATGCCTTGCCTGGCTAGTGTAATCTGAGCTGGGAGGCCCAGTGTTACTCCCTGTAGCCACGTGTGTAGCCTCCTGATGCTTGAGCATCACCCATAGACTGCACTAACGGTTTCATGCGCATATTCAGTTCAGGTGCTGGAGATCTCAGTGGATTTACCCAGGTCAGTTCAACAAACCTTGAACCTTGGGTGAATTGCTCTAGGAATGGTGCTGTGGTGGTAAGGTTTAGTCCTGGCAGGCTGCAGAAGGCTGATGGGCAGGATTCAGGCTGTGGATGGCAACACAAAGGTACCAGCTGCCCTGGCCCTACCCCAGCACAGGCAGAACCACAGTGGCCAGCTGAGGATGCTTGCAGCACTCTGGTGAATAGCTGCTGGGTACACCAGTTGGTATAGGAAGCTCAGCAGGTTGCTTGCAACTCTCTCTTACATTTCATTGATGGGCTCGTAACTCCAGTTTGTCAGTAAAGCTCCAAACACCTCTGCTTTTCCTATAAATGCTTTACCAGTGGGTGCTGGAAGTACTCATGGTAGCAGGGAAGTCTGTGAAGCTCAGCAGGTGTGTTTTAGTGAGGTGAGATTCTTACCACAGCCAGGAGTTGTCTGTGTCCTCTGGATTCTTCCTGCAGAGGTTTCAGCCACTTTTCCACCTCCTTTGGGGCCACCGTGCTGCTAATCAGAGGGGAATACTATCCTTTTGCAGGTTGTCCTTGCTATGCCTTATGACACCCCCGTGCCAGGATACAAGAACAACACTGTAAACACCATGAGGCTGTGGTCTGCAAAAGCGCCCAATGACTTCAACCTCCAAGAGTGTAAGTGCTATCCCCCCACTGCCTCTCTTCTGGCCAGGCTGGGACATGGACACAGCACTCCCCATCTGGCCTGCTTTATCCGTATCTCCTGGCTATCTCCGAACCACGGCGCTGTGTGCGCAGCCACGTGTCACACTCCCTCCAACCACTTCCAGAGCCTTCATGCACCAGGACACCCATCCATCCTCCTCCAATCCCCGTCACGCTTACCGTGTTCTCAAAACCTGCCTGATGCATTCCCCAAGTGCCAGACCACCTGCCACTGCCTTTCCCACATCACCAAATGAGCTGCAAACCCACACTTGGCCACAGAGGGTCATTTCTGCGCAGCATCATCCCTTAGTGCTGGAGGAAAAGAGCAGCACAGCCCACCTCACCAGACATTTGCTTTGGGTTTATGTGTGACCTCCCTAGTGCATTTTTCAGGCTCTGATTGTAGTGCTGGAGCAGATACAGGGCAGCCAACATCCCCGATGTCAGTGCCAGGCTGTTACAGAAGGGGAAGGTTTCAAACTAGACTGATTTGATTTATTCTTCCATACTGGTAAGTGCAGAGATGTGTCCAAGCAGCCCTGCCAGGATGACTTGTGTGAGGCAAGGGATGATGGCCCTTGAGGCCTCGTAGTGTCTCCTCAGTTCTTGTGCGGCAGCTGCAAACTGGGTTTTGGTTTAGGAGTTGAGTGAGAGTGTGGTCTTCGTGCTTTTCTGCCCTGCCCTGTTTCTCCCTAGTCCTTAAGCAAGATGGCTGGTCACTCACTTGAATTTTTTGCCTTCTGTGGCTCCTATCTTTCTTCAGCTTCTGTCTCTCCTTCCTGTTATGTGTGCCTTAAGAAGCTGCATGGAGATACACATTCCTCATATCCCATCTCCTCATCTCTCTGGTCTCGTGTGCATTCCCACTCATATTTCATGAATACCAGCCTGAATGTTCTCGTTACAAATCTCTCTATGAGAGAAGAGGGGAAAAGCAGGGTGGCAGGGACCAGCCTGATCTCCACAGCTGCTGCAGTGCTGTGTGTATTTCTCTCTTGCTGCAGTCAACGTGGGTGACTACATTGAGGCGGTGTTGGACAGAAACCTGGCAGAAAACATATCCAGAGTCCTGTACCCAAATGACAACGTGAGTGACTTGTCTTCCTTCCCTGCTGCTTGGGATCATCCTCCCTGTAGCTGTATCACCTTGTTGCAAGCACAGGAAGGTCATGGCCACCTGATGTTCATTGTTCTGGTTTGAGGATTTTTAATACAATAGGTTGGCCCCGTAATTCTCAGTGAACAGGCACAGCTCTGCTGCCCCAAGAGGGTCTCTGCAGACTGATGGCAGCTGAGTTTGGCCAGTGTTGTATAGCTGCTCTGTTCCCTCTTCAAATTCAAGACAGTTGCTTGGCTTACACTTTGCAAAAGTGATTTGTCATTTCAGAGGCAGCCGTGAGGAGGGGACTTGTCTCCATGCCCAGTTCAAGGGATTTCTCACTGCAGGGACTGTCCCAGGCCATGCACTCACTGGGCACTAGTTCTGAAAGGGAAGAGCCCTCACTATCTAGTCATGGACTAGCATCAGTGCTGGAAAAGCTCATCTGCACTTCATGCCCACCCTCTCCTTCCTGCTGGTGTTCTAAAATAGACCAGCATGAAGTGTACTGTGCATGGGAGGCAGCTGGTGTGTCCAGACACTGGCTCCTGACTCTTGTCAGGCATCCAAGATCCTTGGTCCAGAAATGCTACAGAGGATCTTGCAGTGAGGGAGGGAACTGTGCTTGCTCTGTAGGAGTAGCATGGATGTGGCAGGTTCTGTTGCCCTCTGGAGGGAGATGTTTGGGATGTCAAGCCCCTTATCAGTCCCCACAGCTGCTGCCCCATCAGAGGCAGTATGAGAAGCATCCACATTTGCCTTGATGAGGTGCTGAACCTGTGAGGCCTGTTGGGAAGCCCATCAGAGTAGATAGGAGCATCTCCAGAGGTTTGGCTGCTGACTGGCAGCTGCAGCACTGATGGCTGTGGTCCCCCCACTTGCAGTTCTTTGAAGGCAAGGAGCTGCGGCTGAAGCAGGAGTACTTTGTGGTGGCTGCTACCCTCCAAGACATCATCCGCCGCTTTAAGTCCTCCAAATTTGGCTGCCGAGACCCTGTGAGAACATGCTTTGAAACCTTCCCAGACAAGGTGAGTTGTGAGAACATGCTTTGAAACCTTCCCAGACCAGGTGAGTTTGTGGGCAGAAGATCAGGGGTTCTTTCAGCCAGAGCTGCCTATCACGAGGGAGAGCAGAATGCTCAGGACCAAGTGGGAGCATGTATACAAAGACCCTGGCAGTTTGGGTTGGCAAAAAGGTGATCTCTGGGCCTGTTTCCCGGGGGATATTTTGCAGTTTGGAGCAAAAGTTGCAAAGGTTGAATAGCTCCATTCCTGGGAGCTGTGTCTGTTTCTGAGGTGTGGGCCATGAGAAGAGGCTTGGGGCTGACCCTCACCTCAATCCCGTGCATGTGGGACACTGTCACAGCCCTCTCACTGCCAGATCTGAGCCCAGCAAGTCTGTGTTGCAGGTGGCCATCCAGCTGAATGACACCCACCCTGCCCTGTCCATCCCAGAGCTCATGCGGATCCTGGTGGATGTGGAGAAAGTGGACTGGGACAAGGTAAGTGGAGCTGGGAGGTCCATGCTGAACCTTGGGGGGGGGAAAGGGCTGCTGTCCTGTCCTCACACAGGGTTTCCTTTTCCCTCCTGGCCTGGGCACGTGCGTGTTGACTTGCTGTCTGTCACACAGGCCTGGGAGATCACAAAACGGACCTGTGCCTACACCAACCACACCGTGCTGCCCGAAGCGTTGGAGCGCTGGCCGGTCTCCATGTTCCAGAAGCTGCTGCCACGTCACCTAGAGATCATTTACGCCCTCAACCAAATGCACCTGGACGTAAGGGACTGGGCTGGTCACAGGCTGTGGGAACTCTGGGAGTCTTGATCTGGCTGCCTTTAGAATGGGAATGTTCCTAGGTCCCATAGCTGGGTTGCTAATGTCCCTCTTTCTGACTGCCTGCCCGCAGCGGGTGGCAGCTCTCTACCCAGGGGACATTGACCGTCTCCGGAGGATGTCGGTGATCGAGGAAGGAGACTGCAAACGGATTAACATGGCACACCTCTGTGTGATTGGCTCCCATGCAGTCAACGGCGTGGCCCGCATCCACTCTGACATTGTGAAGAACTCAGTGTGAGTTGGGGAGACCCAAGGCACGCACCATGTCCACTCACTGGGCTTTGCCTGCACATATGGGGGGCTAGCTGGAGCTGTCAGGTGTCATGGTCTGCTCTGGTTGCCCTGGTGGGCTTGGCTGGGAAGACCATCTCATTTGCATCTGTGCAATGATCATTCATCTCCCTTTTGAGCTGTTGAAACCCTCGGCGTTACGGTTGAGGCAGGGGGTGGGAGGCAGCACAAAGAGTTCACACTCATTACAGGGAGATCCGCAGAGACTGCCCTGACTCAGGAGCACTGAACAGCGGGGGCACAGCCAAAGCTCTGGGTGGTGGTGGGTGGTTCAGAGCTCCCTGATGTTCCAGGTTCAAGGATTTCTATGAGCTGGAGCCAGAGAAGTTTCAGAACAAGACAAATGGGATCACGCCGAGGCGCTGGCTCCTGCTGTGCAACCCGGGGCTGGCCGACGTGATTGCTGAGGTGAGTCAGGAGCATCTGAGTGGGATCCCTGTGCTTCTGATCACCTCTTGGGCTGCTCTGTTCAGATCTGAGGCTGACACCTGGTGGGTGTGAGTGAGGACTGGGGGAAGCACACCTGTGTCACGTGTAGGTGTGAGAGTGGCTGGGCTTCAAAGCTGGTCACAAAGAGTTGGCCAAAAAAACTGTAGAAATTTGGATCTGGTCCCCTGCCCTTGCAGTGGCTACACAACCTGTCAGGCAGTACCTCGGTGTGTAGAGTGGGGTTTCCACAAAAAGCATTCTGCTTCACAGGCACAGAGAGGCTCCCTGATGACACAGAGAAGGAACCTCACCATAAGACACTGTGCCCCTTTTCCTGGCCCAAGTGCCTCTTCCAATTCCCAGCGGGACTGTAGCATCTCTTCTGGGGAAAGCACAGACTGGGTGAGGTGTCTCACAGGTGGGACATCGCTCTCTTCATTTGTTCTTTTAGAAAATTGGGGAAGGCTTTATCACAGATCTGAGCCAGCTGAAGAAGCTACTGGACTTTATCAACAATGAGACTTTTATCAGGGATGTGGCAAAAGTCAAACAGGTAACGTGCACTGGAGGTGGGGTGGGGGGAAGAAGGCTAAAGGCACCATAGTCCCAGGAACACCACTCAGCAGCCAACACTCACTCCTGACAAAAAGCCTGGGAACCTATGCCTGTTCTCATCAGATTTGCGTCCAGCTCTGAAGCCCTCGGCACAGGAAGGACATGGACCTGTTGGACTGAGTCCAGAAAAGGGCTACAAAAATGATCAGAGGCCTGGAACACCTGTGCTGTGAGGAAAAGCTGAGAGAGTTGGGGTTGTTCAGCCTGGAGAAGAGAAGGCTCCAAGGAGACCTCATTGCCACCTTCCAGTACCTAAAGGGGGACTGTAAGAAGGATGGAGAGAGGCTTTCTAGCAGAGCCTGTTGTGATAGGACAAGGGGTAACAGTTTTAAACTGAAGAAGGGCAGATTTAGGTTGGACATAAGGAAGATGATTTTCACCATGAGGGTGGTGAAACACTGGGATGGGTTGCCCAGAGAGATGGTGGATTCCCTGTCCCTGGAGACGTTCAAGGCCAGGTTAGAGCAACCTGGTCTAGTGGAGGATGTCCCTGCCCATGGCAGGGGAGTTGCTTTAAGGTCCCTTATAACTCAAGTGATTCTGTTTTTCTTGCCAGGAGAACAAGCTGAAGTTTGCAGCCTACTTGGAGGAGCAGTACAAGGTGAAGATCAACCCTTCGTCCATGTTTGATGTTCAGGTCAAGCGAATCCATGAGTATAAGCGGCAACTGCTCAACTGCTTGCATGCTATCACCCTCTACAACCGTAAGTCCTGTCTGGGTTGGTGGGCAAAGGGGGACACCACAGCCTCTCACTGCCAGGGTTCCCATGTGACCGTATGCCTGCTGGTGGCCAAGGACTCCTGAGCCTGGCTCTGCCCTCCTGTCGTGAAGGGCTTCCCTCCAGGAGGGGAGACAGTGTCTGAAGGGTCATACAGAGCTCTGAGGAGAAGCTCACAGCCCATGTCCCCAGCCCAGCTGGGTCCAGGTAACCCCTGCACCTGTATTGCAGGTGTTAGGACCGACCTGGTGCAAGTTAAAACCCCACTCCGTGGTGTACACTTCAGGCCTCTGTCTGTTCCCAAAGGGAGACAAGTCATCGGAGCTCCACATTGTGCTGGCTTGAGCAGTTCTCCAAGGACTTTGCAGCCCATTTTTGCCCAGCACAGCTCTGGCAGATGTCTGGTTGGGCTTGGTCCTGCAAGTTTGCTAGGTCTACATGACATGGGCTGGGGCCCCAGCCCACCTCTGCTGCTTGCAGTAAACTCTGTCCAGTTTATCTTCACTCCAGCTGTGTTATGCCCTGCTCTTTCAGGCATCAGGAGCGATCCATCCAACTCCTTTGTGCCCAGGACTATTATGATTGGAGGCAAGGTAAGGTGCATTCCAGCCTCGGTGCATGCATAGCTCCGTGGGGTTGTGGGGAAGGTGCTGCCCCCTTTCTGTAGCTTTGCTGGGCCTGCTGTGGGTTAGCCAGCTCTCCAGGAAACACCTTCCTGGACTAATCAGAGTGAACAAGGCCCCATCACTCTTCCCCTGTGGCTCAGGACTTCTCCTAGTAGGGTGTTTTTTGCTGATCCATGTGAACAGCAGAGGTGAGGCCCAGGTTCTCCCTGTGGTGAGGACCTGCAGTGGCCCCTCACGCTCTCCCTTGCTTAAAAGCCTTCACATTCTGGGCTGCTCTTTTTCAGGCAGCCCCTGGCTACCACATGGCCAAGATGATCATCAAACTCATCACATCCATCGGTGAGGTCATCAACAACGATCCCTATGTGGGGGACAAGCTCAAGGTCATCTTCCTGGAGAACTACCGGGTATCCTTGGCTGAGAAGGGTATGTCTGGTCTTATGTAAGCACACATCAGGAGCTGGGCATGTCCCAGCCAAGCCCAGAAACTGGCTGGCCTGAGGCTGTCATGGCAGGTCACCTGGCTTTCCCTTAGGGAGGGCCTGAGGGCTCCGCACAGGGCAGGACATCAGCTTCATGCAGAAGTGACAGCAGCTGCATGGGGTTGAGGCAGGGCTGAGCCTGGCTCTGGCCCTAGAGCTGCACTGTATGGGCTGAGGTTGAGGTCAGCAGGGCCACTAGCAGATGCCCAGGGTTGTTTTGCTGTCCTGGGGAGCTGCAGTGTTCCAAGGATTAACTCCTACCTCTTTTGCACCCGGCAGTGATCCCGGCAGCGGATCTCTCCCAGCAGATCTCCACAGCCGGCACAGAGGCCTCGGGTACCGGCAACATGAAGTTCATGGTGAACGGGGCCCTCACCATTGGTACCATGGATGGGGCCAATGTGGAGATGGCTGAGGAGGCTGGCGAAGAAAACCTCTTCATCTTTGGCATGCGGGTGGAGGATGTGGAGGCCCTGGATCGCCAAGGGTTGGTGCTGGGGAGAGCTCAGTGCGTGCCGGGGCTTGTCAGATGGGGATAAAGGTCCCAGCTCTGGCAGGTAGACCCATGATCTTTGGGAGGGACAGCCTCCTCCCTGGCCAGCTCTGAAGCAGGAAAAAGCAGAGGGCTGGAGGAAGCCTCTGCTTTGGGCTGGTCAGTGAATGGTCCATCAAGGATGTAGCCCAAGCAGTTCCCCCAGAGCACAGTGGCTGTGAGTGGGATGTGAGCCTGGGCCCAGTGTATTTCAGGCACTGGGACTGGTCTTGGAGCCACTAGCAGGGTGCTCTGATGGGACACAATCCCAGGAACAAGACCTCTCACTCCGGAGCCATATGAGATCCTTGCCTGCCCTCCCTGCCCCGGACACATCGAGCCCTGCTCTGCAGGGGCTGGGTCTCAGGGCTCTGTCTCTGCTGGGCACAGGTACAACGCACGGGAGTACTACGAGCGCCTGCCAGAGCTGCGCCAGGCCATCGACCAGATCAGCAGTGGCTTCTTCTCCCCTCGAGACCCCGGTTGCTTCAGGGATGTTGTGAACATGCTCATGTACCACGACAGGTGAGTCCTGGCAAGCCTCCCCTTCCACAGGCTGCTCTTGGGTCACCTTCGCAGCTCGCCCTGCACAGGGGCCAAGCCCTGCCTGCCCGCAGGAGAAGGTCTGTGGTGCCCTGTCCTGCCAGGCTGGGACCCACAGCAGGCAAACCCTAGCCTTACTCTGCTTTGGGTTTCAGGTTCAAGGTGTTTGCTGACTACGAGGCCTACATTGAATGTCAAGGGCAAGTGGACCAGCTGTTCATGGTAAGAGTTGCCCACTACAGAGAGGGAAGGACAGGATCCTTGGCTACAGCAGGGAGGCTGCGGGAGGTGGGATAAGGGTGCCCTTGTGGAGCCCTCCTTACAGACACCACAGGATCTGGGCCTGGGGCAGGGTGAGGCCAGTCTGGCTGCTTTGGCAGTCCCACACCATGGCATTGAAACCAGCCAAGTGTGCAGAACCCGTGGCCTGCAAAGCTGCGAGCTGGGACAGAGCTGGGCGAGGGACCGGCTGCTAGCGTTGTCTCTCCTCTTCCCAGGACCCCCGGGCGTGGACTAAGAAAGTCATCAGGAACATTGCATGCTCGGGCAAGTTCTCCAGTGACAGGACCATCACGGAGTATGCCCGGGAGATCTGGGGTGTGGAGCCATCTGCCACAAAAATCCCCCCACCCAACCTCCCCCGGGACTGACACAAGCACAGAGGGAAGGAAGGAAGGAAGGATGGGTTCCCAGCCCAGGAGGCCTCACCTGCATTTCACCACCAGTCAGATGGGCTCAGCTCTGCAGAAACAAGGCCTTTCCCTCAGGGGGGTAGAAGGATACTCTGAGGAGGAGCCCTGACTGAGGAGCGGGAGCTGGGGCAGAGCAGAAAGGTCCCTGTTTGTCCCCATGTATCCAGCCTGCATGAGCTGCATAGTGCTTTTAGCGAGGTGACCACAGACAAGTCTTCCACAGCTGTGCTCCATGCCTAACAAGGGCTTTCCAGCTCCACCCTCCCCTCTCCCCCTGCATGCAGCTAGGCCTGGCTTCCTTGACCCTGCCCCACCAGCAGGTTTAGCCAAGCGTCTCATCTCCTGCTCCAGTGGGTCTGCCAGCCCCAAAGCCAGGGGAAGGAGAGGCCATCCTCTGCCCCTCCAGTCACCCCCCTCCCCAGCAATGCCTACAGAAAGTGGAGCTTGGCTGGCCCTAGGGCAGGCATCAATGTCAAATGCTGTGTGCCACAAGGAGAGGGCATGGGATTAGTAACCTCATCACAGAGCTTGCCATAGCCATCTCCCACACCTCTTTGTTAACTGAAAGCCCAGTAACTAAGCCACTCCAGGGATTTTTAGCCTCCATGTCTGCATAGAGAGGGTTGTACCTGCCACTGCCAGCTGGGTGGCTGACCCTGCTGGGGCTGTAGGCTGCAAGCAGACCCCTGGCTCACCAGACACAGCTGGGTGCTACCCAGGGGTGAACGTGTATCACACCTCACGTGTCCCTCCACAGCTGGGTCATGCTGCTGTGTCCCTCCCGGTGCTGGGGTCAGAGTTTAACACCCGTAGTGCTGTGTAGTGCACCAGTACTCCCCTGTGTGACACCAACTCATTAAACAACCAGAACACCTGCTGGTTTGACTTCAGGTTGACTTGTGACTACTCCACATCCATGGGTTCAGCTTGCAACAAGTTCAGGCCCTGACACCTGAAGCCATGCTGGCCTTCCCCAGCTGTGGCTGCATGGGGTCTGGTCCCCTGGAGCACTGTCCCGGGGACAACATGCCCACAGCAGAAAGGCCAGTATTGCCAGCACCCAGGGTGTACAGGAGGGAGCTGGTGCCAGAGGCTGCCCTGGGCTAGCAAGGGCCAAAGCCATGTACCTGCCCCCCAGTGTGTTGACTGCATGCACTGGGGTGGGGGTTATAGCATTAGGTTTGCCCTGCAAACAGCACACAGGGCTCCTGTGCTAGAAATCCCAGGAGCAGCTCCTGTTTTCCCAATCCCCAGTGGGGAAGCAGAGCCTTGGCTGCAGCTGGACTATAGGCAGAGACACACTGGGCTCCAGGAGAGGTGCTCCCCCCTAGCTGGCAGCAGCCACCAGGATTTGCCCAGTCCCAGGAGCAAGCTTGTCTCCCATCCACAACCCTACTGAAGTCCTGCCACACACCCCACTGGCCTGCCCAACTGGGGAAGAAGTCCCAAAAACTGCCAGGTAAAACGGGTGAAGCTGAAGCAATCAGCAGTCAATGCCTTTATTAAAACTACACCACTTTTAGATAAACATTTCAGTTTAAAGTTCCAAGCGTATCACTGGCCTACAGGAATGGCGGTGCTGGGTTTACCAACCCCAGCAGTTCACATGCTGGACCCTCAGCTCTGTCCCAGGGGAGGAAGGCAGCCAGCCAGCCTCCAGCCCAAGCCCCAAGCCAGCTGCCACAGCCACCTCAGCTGGAATGTGCACATCGCTCTCCAGAGCCAAGTTAAGTGTTTCTGTTCTGTCAGTGCAATAAATACAAGTGCGTCCAACGTAATCTAAGTGGCACAGCTAATGAGTATCATGGTTCAGAAAACTCAGGGACAACCACGCTGTGGCAGAAGAATCTTGGTAAAGGAACAAGCTACTGTCTGCTCTGCAACTAGTGTGAGCCTGCAGATATAAGTTGGATGCATGCTGAGCAGTTTAAACTACACTGTACAGCCCTGAACAGGCCCTTGAGGCAGCACAATTCACTCTGGGCACTAGTGACCAAACCTACAGCACCTGGGATTGTCCACACAGATCAACAGGGGCCAGGGCCAGGTCCCCAGCCAGCCCACAACCCTCTT
This sequence comes from Aegotheles bennettii, assembly GCA_013398125.1. Classification (NCBI taxonomy): domain Eukaryota; kingdom Metazoa; phylum Chordata; class Aves; order Caprimulgiformes; family Aegothelidae; genus Aegotheles; species Aegotheles bennettii. The sequence goes on along the minus strand of VZRW01004079.1, from coordinate 44,739 downwards.
CTGGCTCAGTGCAGAGATTATCAGTGGCGTAAAACAGCCCCTGTCATAACCCCAAACAGGGCAAGGACATCCCCAGAACTCTTCCCTGGGGAAGAGGCTCACTTCCACTTCTGCCTCCTGGACAACATGCTCCAACCATGGCTGTGAGATGGGCTGAAAAGTGCTACTGGAAGTGCCTGGGATGCCCAGCACAGAATGGAGGGAGATACGGGGGACACTCCAGGCTTATTTTTGCATCAGGAAGTGCATACCACTGCCTGCTTTTAACTACAGAGCAAGTGCAGCCACCAGGAGCAGGAACACCTGACCCAAGGAGCTAAAAGGTAGATGAGGAAAAAAACCTGCCCCTCCCACCCAAAGGAAGCACACATCTGTCTGGGTCCGTACAGAGGGAATGGCAGACATCCATTCCCACATCCTGGGCCCATGCTCACAGAAGGGGGAGATCAAGCAAAAAAGCAGTCTCACGTTTTCTGGCTTAAACTCTCACGTTTGCAATTTATCTGCGTAAGTCACTCCAGTCCTGATAGGAAGTGAATGTGAAGAAGGGGAGGAGCTCCGTAGAGGATAGCAGGGTTGGGAGCAGAAATGATGCTCAGAAGGAAAAGGATCCAGAAAGAATAATAGGGCTCTAAGCTTTTTCATTAAATAGATGTTTGAAAAAGAACAAAAAAAATCATTTTATTTCCAAATGTGTGCAATTAGCCCAACACTTGCAACACATTGTGACTGAAGAGCTAAATAAAAATCTCTCACCACCTGGATCTTCTGTGCATTTGTAATTACAGCCACTTAGCAAAAAGGAAAGGCAAAACATGGATTTCCTAGAAAGAGAACACTTCAAACTCAAGCGAGACAACTGTGGTATGGAGACACAGCAAAAGCCATTCGCCTACGAATGAGTCTCTACGTGATCCAAAAACAGCAGCAGTGTTTAAAAGCAAAAGAAACACCCTTGGTCATGACATGTGTCCTAGGAATGTCTGTCCTCAGTGGTACAACATTGGGTTGGCCAGGCTCTGTTGTGCTTATGTTTGTCATGGTTTAGTACTGGCTCCTGGGCTGTTACCACCCCTCCACCCATTTCAAAAAAAGAAGGCAGCAACTTCTTTCTTCTACCATCACAGACGCTGATGCTGGGAGCTGGAGTTGCCAAGGGTACACACCAGGACTGGAGTGGGAATCCCTGACCTCCTCTTGTGCCAGGGATGGAATGGCAGATTGACCCACAGGGAGGGGGGAGGAAAAGGAGAGAGATGAAGGGAAGAGAGGAAAATCTCTGTGCTGCCAAGCAGCCAGTCTTCAGTCATGATGCTCATGTTCAGATTTTCCCAGGAATTCCCTAGGAAAGGAAACAACACAGCAGTGACACTCAGCTCTCCTTCCTACACTCTGGTGCACGCTGCAGCCTGCAGGGCTTCCCATTCCCCTGGCAAATAGGGCTCAAGTACTTGCAGTTCTAGGGAACAGCATTGAGCTTTGCTCTCACCAACCAGTGGCTCCTGCTAGAAGAGGCAAGCAGAAGTAGCTGCTTTGCAAACAACTCCTCCAGAGCATCCAGCTCATAGCAGAGATGGGCCAGAGAGAAGTGCTCCCAGCTTTCTGTGGCTCCCCTTCCCAAACCCTGCTTTGCTGGGAGGTGGAGAGCTCTGACTTTGTGCTAAGCCAGCCCCGGTATCTCCCCCACTCTGGAGACCAAAGAGGTTTCCAGAAGAGCTGCCCAATACAGGTGCCTGTTACACCTCTCTCTTGCTCCTAGGTGCATGCAGGTGTGCCCCCAAGCCCCCATCCACTCAAGTGAGAGAAGCCCCCAGTTAGCTGGGCTGTTACCGCAGTATTCGAGGTAGCTCTGGACTCCTGTAGATGTACTTGTGCCGGTAGCCAAGGTCTGTGTGGAACGGAACAAACTGCACCTTGTAGTCTCGGAAACTCCGTGATGTTGCAGCAATGTTGTAAAGCTGAGTCCAAGGGGAAGCAGGTGAGGGACATGTAACTCCAAACCAGCTACCCCTGCCAAACCAGCACCCCTCTCAGGGGTGGGTTATGGGCTCTGGATTGACCAGCTTTGCTAGCTCTAGGTGTTTCACTATTGATTTGTCACCTCCAACACCACAGAATCTGTAGTCCCTTCAGGCTACGCATTTCTACACACACCTTCCCACTGCTGACTTCCTGCCTGGCTGAGATGTGGTTCTATCCACACCAGCTCCTCCCACCAGATCAGATTGCAGAGCCACATGTGTACCTTCTTTCCCAGGTGAAATGGCACCACCGGGTCATCCTCAGCATGAAGGATGAGCAGGGAGCAGGAGATGTATTTCACACTGTAAGAGAGACAACAATGTCACAAAGGCACAGAGCAATCCCATCGCTCTCTAACACCAATGCACTTGGATTTTCAAGGAAACTGCAATGACAAACATGTCCCGAGTCATTAACTGCAGCTGAGATCTTGAACACACTATTGCCTGGACACCATTCATTTGATCTGTAGGAAGTTTATTAGTGAAAGGCGTCCTTTTAAATGCTATTAGCTGCTTAGACCAGAGGAAAGTGGCTCACCCCACTGCAAAGCATCATCCCCCAAGGTCTGGTTTAGTTTCAGTAACAGAAACTGAACTCACAAGTGCTCAGGCTCTTGAACAAAAGGCTTGGTGAGAAGAGAGAGTGTTATTACACACAGGGTGGCTTATGCAAACACACAGCAGAGAAACTTCCCAAGCCTTCAATGTCCCAATAGTGCTGTTTGACCCCTAACACACCTGAAAAGCATAAATCCCATTGACCAAACTAGCATATCCCTGAGCAGTCTCTGTGCTCCCTGTTGCATCTGTCCTTATTAAGAACAATTAAAAAAGAAAGAGGTCCACAGTACAAAGCTGTGTTGCACTCAGGGCTGTGAGAGTAACTGATACCCCTTCAGCAAGTGTAATGTTTCAAGAACAACAAAAAGCAGAGAGTGCAGTCTGATGTCCATCCTCTGCTCACTGCAGCCACAACCGAAACCCTGGCAAAAATGGAACTCACTTCTCATCGTTTGCAAATCTAATTCCACTTGTCGTGATTGGGTCAAGGAAGAACCAGTCAAATCCAGGGAAGTATCTGTATATCTGAGAGGAAATATTTGTGTTAGCAGCAAGCACCAGCAGGACAGTTATACAAACAGCAACATCCCTTGGCTGCTGGCTGCACTCTGCAGCTAGATGGTCCATGTTGCCACCAGCACTATTTCTCCTCTCCCTTTTCAGGCCCATTTTATCAGCCTGCTCAGGAGCAGGCTCTCTGGGTGCTTGTATGGCCAAGGTCTCTAGGTATCATGCTGTTGCTAGGAATAGACTTCCTGTAAGAGCGCTTCAGCCCAGGGCACCTCACCAGCCCAGCTGCATCCAACACCCAGTCTGGGTGTCTGCTCAGTTCAGAGTCAACTCCCAGCCATGACAGATCACAGAGATGGCCACACCAGTGCAAACTCACCAGGAAAGCCACACCAGCCACACAGATGGGGTAATGACCAAGAGAATCCCACCTTTGCCACTGCTTTGCTCACAGCCCACAAAATAGCTTCCTGCCACAGAGAAGCTACAGCACAAAAGAACAGGCTGTTCACTGCCAAGAGCAGTCTGCATTTCCCTCCCTGCTTTCACTCCCCTTTCTGATCCCAGTTTCTGTTTTAAGCAGGCTCCACGCATGGCTCTGGAATTGCTCATTGTACTGGTGTCCCCAGGGGCTGCTCTAAGTGCAGCTCTTTAACCCTGAAGCTTATAAATATCACTGCTGCCTCACAAGTCATGCAGTCAGCTCAGCTCCATCACTTCTGAAGGCTAATTTCTAAGCATACAGTTACACACCAGTAGTGTGAGAGCCACTGTGTACTTGCCACAGAAAAGGGGTGACTTCGCGCCTCCTCCCGTATGTTGGTGAATGGAGATTCCAGGATCAGGGCATCCGGGGGCGTTTCTGAAAAGCCGAAGGCAATGTGCTGAAATGCAGGGGTGGAGACAGCCAGAAAGGTCAGGGTCTGCCTTATGAGAGCAGCTGCCACCATGGTACACCAAGGACAGCCTTGTCACAACCTCAAACATCAGCGGAAATCTGGGATGCCACCAGGACCTGGGCCGGGTGGGAAGAGCATCCGCCCACCAGACTTACCTCTCTCACAAAGGCGCCTCACTAGATTTGTGGCAACCCTGCAAAGAAGAACAACAAGCATTTAATGTGGTACAGGCCCTCTGCAAAGCACCAGGCTCTAGTGGCAGGTGGCAGAGGTACTCGGCTTCTGTAACATCAGCCCCTCACACTGCCCGAGGTCTGGGCAGCCAGCCCACGACTTGGTTTCCCACAGGTATCCCATGCCAGACTGTTTCAAATGGCATCAGGTGCCTGCATTTAGGTAAGTGAACAAATCCAAGCAAGCAGCACACCATGTAGCCACTCAAAAGGACCTCCTATAAGTTTGCTCTTGGGCTCCCAGTGTATCTGCTGTTGTGAGGTACCACATCACAGCCTCTTACTCCCAACCACAAGGGCTAAGCAAGAAAGAGGGGAATGCGGGGGTACAGGCAGAGGGCTGCTGTGTTCCAAGCAGTTGGAGCTCAGGGTCCCCGGGTGACACTGCAAGGAGTTTTCATAGTTGGGTCAGAAAGCAGCAAGGTCTCCCCCATGCATCTCCCTCAATGGGACAGGGATATTTCCGAAGTGAAGCATATTTCAAAACCCCCAAACTCCAGGCTGGCTAAAGTTACCAGAGGACTCAGCTTGGGACCATGGAGTTCCAGGCCACTCAGACTGGAGTGCATTGGGAAACGTCCCAAGCATGCTCTGACCCAGAAAGGGATCCTGAACATGGCAAAAATCTAGAGGAAGAGACAAAGGAAAAGCCTCTGCCTTCTCTCATACAAAGCAGGATGCTCAGCATCCCAGCAATGAAGAGGCACTACCCTGAAATACCTCCTTGTCCCAGCAAGGCATCTGCTGGGCAGCAAAGCAAGGTCCTGTGGTCTGTAACAGTCTAATCCACACACAGCTCAACTCAAAAGCAACTCTTGTGTTTGCCCTCTGCTCCTCTGCAAATCAAGGGGATAAGAGCACAAGCTGCCTGCTGAACACAATCCACCTCCAGATAGCAGTGGAAAGGGAGGAAGCAGGAAAGCTAAAAACACGCAGCCAAAGGCATTTGACACTTTGTACTGCCCTGTGCCTGGCATTGCCACATAAATGTCACAGATGGCCAGCAGTGCCACGCAGGCATCTGCACAAGTACTGAGTACACATGGCATGTTTGCCAGGACAGGAGGAAAATGCTTCCTAAGGCAGCAAGTCACTGTGTGACTGCTCGTGTGGTTCTCTTTCGTGTTCTGCTCCGCAGGACACACAGACACAGGTTCACCACAGGAAGAGATCAGTGCAGTCCCATTTTCTCTCCCCTTGGACAATCCATGTATTATTCTAAGTGTCTTTTTTCCAGCATAACCTTCTGGGCAACGAAGGTTCAAGATCAGTTCCTGCACAGCCGTTCAGTGCAGCCCTTCTCACTCTGCAGAGTGCAAAGGGGGAGATACTCTGCAGCAATTCTGGCACAGAGTCCAAGCTGAGCCAGCCTGGGGATTACAGCAAACAGCACCTTCATCCAAGGTCAGCGTTTCATGCTTTTGAGAAGCTGTTAAGTCCCACTGAGATTAGATGCTTACCCTGTGCCCAAGGAGTGTCCCCATATGTAGACAGGGTTGTCTCCACTTCTTGCTTTTATCCAGTCGAAGACATGAAGGGCATCATAGGTCATTCCCCTCTCGGATGGGCTGCCTACTGAATCGCCCCAGCCTGAAACACAAACAGCCCTCTGAGAAACACACAAACTGGTAATCAGAGCCAGCCAGCTTCTCCCCCGCAGCCCATCTGCAAAAGCACAGGGACCTGGGACATGGACAGTTTGTTTATTACACTATGCCCCTCTACAGTTTGGGGCTGAAAGCCCCGACTGATCCACAGTCATTTAAACAAGGTAACTGCTGGCTGCCAAGGAGTCTTTGTGGATTTAGTAAACAACAAAAACAAGAGCTGGATCTCAAACACTGCCACCCTTTGTTCTTGCACCTACACACCTGCAGCAGCCCAGCTCCCAAACCTCAGCTGCTTCTGCATGCACGTAACCAATTTGTAACTGGAGTCTCCAACACAGAAAAATTGAATGCTTAGGGGAAAAGACTGAGCACGTTTCACAAAGCTGCTGCAACATCAGCGTGTCCATGCTGTTCGATCAACGCCCTCAAGCAATTTTCCACCCTCCTGACTGCTTTGGCTCCATCACTATTGCAGCACAGTTAAGCAGCAAGCATCCCACAGCCCTTTCGATGCCTGATAAGCAGCTGTCGAAGCAGCTGTCAGCAGGACTGAAAAATCAGGGCAAGCCCCTACAAATAAACCTCTCCCAGATGTTGTCTTGATAAAAATGCAGTGGATTAATTTCTTTCCTGTATCTCCAGTGGCATTACACTATGGCTATGCCTTAATACTGGGAAGGGGAAAAAAGAGCAGCAGATGCTTGACTGCTGGTGGCATGGAGTTGCAAAATGGTCACGGCTTCTGCCGAGGATGTTACCAGTTGTTAGCAAATAATTTATTCTACGTCTTATCTCGCCTATCAGCTTTTAGCAAGAAATGCAAGTTCAGTTTGCTGTGTGGCCTCAGGAAAGTGAATTAGATCATATCCAGAAGACTACATCTAGACAAGCTTATTAGTTTCCAGATATGCACCCAGAGGATGCCTTAACAGCACATGTGCCATCCTCTTGATGACAGCACATGGTCATCCTCTGCTCCTTAGCTCCCAAATCAACGAGCCCTGTGAATGAGGACAGGCAGGAGCCAGAGTCGACCCAGCTGGACATGAGGAAGCAGTGCTACACAGAAAGGCACCGGAAAGAAATTTCTGGAAGTTCTTTGAATATCCATGAGGAAAAAAAAGAAGCAATAACCACCTCTAATTAGCTGGCAACAAGCACTTACAAAACAACAGCTCAATCCAAAAAAAAGAGCATCATTGTTGCTTCTACAGAAAGAGACATCTAAAAGTGTTTTGTAATAAAAGAAGCCCACGTACCTCGATAATCAAATGTGACCACGTGGTACCCAAGGGAGCTGAGAACCTGGAAGGGAGAGAAACATGCAGAAACCCATCACAGAGACTTGCACAGCAACTGTGCTCCTGCCTCAGGCCAAGGTGCAGGGATCTAATCTATAACATTATCAGCCTGACATGGCGAAGCAACAACTTACAGCTTCTCCGTGTAGCAGGCACAGAGCTTTTCAAACACTAATCATCTCAGCCTGCTGGCTTTATTTCACGTGTTTCCTGGACCTCAGATTAGCTATCTTAGATTTTGATACTCCCTTTAACAGTTTTGCCTTTAAGATCTGCAAATATCCTGTGACTGTTTGCCCTATGAACACTCTCAGGTTTTCCAGTGAAACAGTACAATTGCTTCATTTATATTATTCAAATTGGCACAAATGTTAGCATAACATATAGGAGCCCATTCCAGAAGGCTTAAATGTATATATCCAGAATGTGCAACTGCTCTATCACTACAGTTTACGTTACAGCCAATGGTAACCCTAACAAAACCTGTTAAAAGCAAGTAAAAATATCCAACGTTAGATCAGCTTGCTCAGAAAAAGTGTCTTGGTAAAAGCAATGCTATCATTCCCAGCTACCATTGCTCGGTATGAACCAAACAGTTCCATGGTAGATAAAAATCAACAAAAACTCACAAAAAGGTTAAAGTGCTGTTGCTCTCATGGTCTACGTATGACACGATTTTAAAAAGCAATCTCAGTATTACACTGCACCCTAAGGCTTCTAACAGACAAAAGGAAATCACCTCATCTTACATAAAACAAAGACTATTTCTAGTGTAACTGAAACCGTAACAGCCTCAACAGTTACTGTTACTAGTTCAGAACTCATAGTACAGAAAAGAGAAAAAGAGTATGTTCAGGGGTGAACATAGAAAAGAGGGGTGTTCAGGTAAGTTGGCAACTACTCAGCTCCTTTGCTGGGAGGACGATGATGGTGATGGTTTCTCCTATTTCCTGGATCCACCCAGGGCTAATTTTCACATGTTTCAGACACAGATGGAACGTTTCTCTCTCTTCACTGGTCTGTGATTCCACGTTACATCCCAGATTACCTGATGGGGCCTGTTCAACACACACTGCACACATTCTCTTTGTTACCTCTAAAACCCAGTTTTGCCCAGCTCCCAGGTCTGCAGCTCTTCAGCTGCCCACTGTGCACAGCGTGGGGGTCTCCAGGGTCCATCTGTGCCCCATCCCATGCACACTCACACCCATGCTCCTCTGCAATGCCCCCATGTTCCCACCTCTGAGGTCTCTGCTGTCACACCAGGCCTTTGCTCCTCTACACTGCATCACTATGCTGGGTGTCACCCAACTGTACCTGTAACTTGCACATAAAAACACTACAGCCACTTCTCTAACACCATCTGTATGAGAATTGTTGCTACCTGTATTAGTTATGGCCGTCCCATGTAATTATATGAAGCTCAGCAAAACCAAAACCAGGTGGCCAGTGGTCACCTGGTTGTTAGACAATTGCTTTTATGGCTAAGTAAGCTCAAACAGTGCTCCAGGGAGCTCCAAAGCAAGGTCAGAAGCAGCCTTATGAGCCTCAGCCACTTTCCTAGCAGTGGCAATACTATACATGCTGGGCTACAAGGCTGACAGTCCACTAACTGCAGGCTCACGGGTCCAGCAAGGATATTGCAAACCCTTCTGTGGCTCAAGGTTTCTCACCATGACCACCTCTCTTGGAGGTGCTGACCCTCTCAGCTTGCCCCGTGGTAGCTGCACAGGGCAGTGCTTAGCTCTTCATTGTAATGTGCCACCTTTACTCGGTTGCTGAGTGTTTGATTTGACAGCCACTGCAGCTTGCACAATGAATACAATTAAGACAACAACTACGGGATGCAAAGCCAAGTTCAAAACTCCTGTAGTGGGAGGACCCCATTCTGAGGGACTGCAGGCAGGAGCAGTGCTGGGTCATTTGGACTGCACAGCACTGTGGCAGACCAGGTACCTGCTTGGTGTGCAACATCTGCTATCTCCAGGGCTCAATGCACCACCAGCTGAACTTCCAGCTTTAGCAGCTCCTCCAGGGCTCACTGCACCACCAGCTGGACTTCCAGCTTTAGCAGTCAGCTTAGCATCCATTGCCATTTTCTAAATAACACACCTTGTGGTACTGGGACTATTGCAGCATACAACTGGAATGATATCTATAACCTGAGCACTACCTTCAAGGAACAGTACAATTTTAACCTTAACAGGTTACATATACAGATAGCAAGCAGAGCCATGAACAATTAGGCAATTTAACAACAATTTGGGGGCATACAGTAAACATACAAGTACAACTGGAGCTTACACAGACAACTGGCACCTGGCTGGAAGTGGAGAGAACATTTCCATCGTTGCACTAGGATCTAAATGGCCATCTGAAGATGGGAAGCCAGTAACTTCATGCATCACACAGCTTGCCCTGCTGCTTGCTGCCACCTCCCAAGACTAACACATCACATCACACTCACCCTTGCTGCACTTGGTTGTGTTGTCTCTTGGCATCAGCCATGGGGTTATGCTACCCCACGACCCCTCTTTTCATGCCATTTTCCCACTAGCAGTTATTCAGAATTTATATTAGCAGATGCAACTGCAACTGATTCCAAGTCACTCAAAGCTCCTTTGCTTTTTGCTATTTGAGTCTCCTCAAGCTATTCCTGCTTCTCTTTCTTAGGCTCTAAATCTTTCAAAGGGGTCCCCTTGGAGGTGACAAGGTCCATACTGTGTGCACTTCCAGGGCAAAGCCCCTTTGTAGCAGAGGTATTAAACATGAGGCTGCTCCACTCTGGGATCTGCACTCACAAGTTACTGCATCTTCAATATCCTCTTGCAAACAACTATGCCAACATCAGAGACATGGTTATGTATATACAGCACCACAGCACAGAATACCACTGCAACTACATACCAAGAGCAGAATAATCAGATCCAATACTAACAATTAGTTGCTGCAGACAGCAGTTTTCATCAGAATCACCATACACTACTTTTATATGTTCACTTACATATTGCACCCCCAACTGGATATGCAAAACACAAAGTTCCTTCTTGCCAAGTTTGGTTTTCAGCTTCATGATGTGATTTTATTACTAAGATCACATACAATCTAGCCTTTTCCATGCCATTAAAAGTTATTTAACCTGCTGACAGTTTGCCTACCTTCTACACACATTTTTTATGTGTTGGTTGCATTGGTGGCATCTCTTCTCAATAACAAACAGATGCACTTTTATTTTAATTAGCAGCTGTTACATTTAAAAACAGATTTTTACTGTCCTCTACTTCTTAAGAAAATATGCTGAGTTTAATACACCCATTGCAATCACACACACGGGACTAACGTTTCATTTTCAAGGCCAACTGTATCCCAGTTCCACTAGAGACGTATCCAACTATTCCCTCAAATTCTATATGCATAATTTGTGATAAATAATTAACTGATAACGTTACCAATTCAAACATTTTTCCCCTTTTTCCCCTCCATCCTAGGTATCTTTTATGTTCATATTTATGTACGTTTTGCACCGGTGCTGTTAAGGCTGGTGGTACCCACCTCACTCTGGGAGCTCAACCCCTGCAGAGCATTGCTATTTGCCCTGGGTCACTGTTCCCATGGCAGCTCTCCCTTCTTCCACCTGAATATTCACCTTCTCCCCCTGTGTCTTCCTGCAAACAGCCCTTCAGCACCAGGTTCTTCCCCTGCATTTACCTCCTCAGACCTTCAGTCTGCACCACCCACCATTTGCATCTCATACCTGTCAAAGACCACCACAGAGTGACCTCCAGCTTCCCTTGACCTCAATTTGAGTCTGAACCCCCAAACACAGCCATACCTCCCAATCCTGCCACTCAGCATAGCCAAAAGCAGCAAGGAAGCACCCAAGACAGTGGCCATGCCTGGAAAGAGCATGGAGTCTCCTGAAGAGGGCTGGGGGTGCATCACACCATTCCTATTCAAGTTCTCCTCTTGCCACTGGGAGCCAGGAGCTGTAAGACTACACAAAGCAAATGCTGACAGCAAAGAGCAGGAGATGCTGCAACATTGACCTGTTTGGCTCTTGTCCTGGTCAGCTTGCCAAAAGCATCAGCCTGCTCACAGCAATAAGCAATGAGGATGCCCTCAAGACAACTGCAGGCACAGGCTGCAGCAATCTCTATGCTCACCTAAACTTAGGCAGGCCATGCTCAGGACCCCTGGCCACTGAGACCTACCTCCTCACAGACCACCACGGCACAAGCTGGTGTGCCCAGTTCTCCTCTCCCTAGCAGACAGCAGGGACAAAGAGCTGGGATAAAGATGTCGAAGGTCATCTCACGCCTTTATCAACAGAAGAAGTTGATGAAGCCTCCCACTTCTGCACCCATTCAACTCAAAGCCAAGATACAGGTGAACCACTTGCAGGGACTCATTCCTCCAAGGACCCGCCAAGCCACTGCCCCAGTCTTACACTTCATAGGTGCCTCTCTCTTCCAGGGAAAAGAAGAGTTGAGGTTGAGGAGGAACAGGACCAAGCAGGAAAAGCAGCAGAAACTGTCACTACTACCACTGCAGCTGCCAGAGCTGTAAGGTGACCACTTCAGCCTTCACAATGCAGGGCCCCACACTAACAGCACCCTCTGCTTTAGAGCATAACTGCTGCCCATGAGCCTTCCTTCCTACACTGGTACTGGACAGCTGCAGCACCCAAACACCCACTTCCCAAGAGGAAAGCAGATGTGCAAAGCCAGGCCAAGGCATGGCCTATCAGAGTATATAAAAAAGAGAAGGAAGAACCTCCACCATCAACATCCAGCTCCTCCTGGTGAAGGACACAGACAGCTGATGAGCTGTAACACCTCTGGGAGCATCCCAACCCCCTGCCCTGCACTCACAGCCTGTTCTGTTTTAGGCTTTTCTAAAGAGTCTTTCTTGGTTTTCCCCTTAGAATTATTTCAGAAGTCGTCTCAGATGAAGCCAGTGAAATCCCAATTGACTCTGCAGACAGCAGGCATTTCCTTTGACCCTTAACAGGATGTTTAGTGTAACAATGCCAAATGTTGAATTTCTAGCAATTACTTATGCCCCTATAACAATACTGTATTGTTTCATGTGCTGCTCTAAAATTGCATAATCTCATGCAGGGGTGGGCAAAAAACCCTCTGCATCAGCTCTCCACTATCCCAGCACACCAGTGTAACAACTGAAAGCTTCCCTGCCAAAGCCTCCATGTACCAGTATGAAATGCAGGAGGAGCTTGCAGTAGTCTGATACTGACAGTCAAGGTAGCTGAGAGAGCAGGGTTCCTGTCAGCTTTTAAAGGTTTTGAGTTACATTATTCAAGCATGAGTAATGTGAATAACACAGTGACTCTGAAAACACTGGTAACTGTGGTATCTGGAAACCAAGCTTGAGCAAAGAATAACAGGACACTTGTCCAGACTTAGAGGAAAGCACACCCCTTAAAGCGAGTTTGTATCTGGCCACTGCTCCACTGCCACACTTCCTGCTGACTTCCTTGTGGCTTCTGCTTCTGATTACTGTCCTCAAACACACATCAACTCTGGCAAGAACGATTCCGGACACGTGCTGCTCACAGACTGTGCAGCAGTGACAGCCTCAACTTCCAGAGCTGCTGGTAAGAAAAGCTGCTCACACGAATCTATCACTCAGAAAGAATGGACAGAGACCTTTTACAGTTATTATTTCCCTTCCAAGGCTCTTCTAGAGGGTTAACCCCTGCTGTTTCCAGCCTACGAGCAGCACCAGTAAAAAGGTCAGCAATCCAGCCCGTTTCATTCTGGTGAAATAAGCCCCAACCTGGAGTGCCTGGCATGGTTCTGGGAAGTCCATGTGTGTGTTCACATGTGAGTAACTGAAAAAGACAAACTAAGCAACTTGTCTGTGTTCTCAGAAGCAAAGACCCAGGAACAGAAACCTTGGATTTTGGTAAACTGTGTTCTCATACACATACAGAAACAGAGGCACGCAGAGCCTTTTGAGTATTCTGAAGCACTGCCAACTCTTAGTCAAAATCCAAACCTCCTCCTCTGCCTGCTTCAGCCAGCACAAAATGCCTTGCAGCGTAGGCTGGTTCCCAGAAGAATGACCTTATAGATCACCATACACAACAGTCTCCTCATCCAACTTTCTGCAACCTAGTTCATCTTTTCCTCTGAGCAAAAAAGGAAACATAACCTGCCTCCTTGGGGTTGCCAAACAGCATTTTTTAAGCAATCTGAATTAAAACGACTTCACGGCAGGGAACCTTGCATAAGGAGCTGCACTGTACTGAAGCTCCATGAGTGCCAACACTCTGATACAAATTATAAAGAGAAGGAAAGGATAGCTAAATCCATAGAAAAAACACAGACTTAGACCCATCTGAAATGAAACAGCAAAAATAATTATGGCTCTTTTAGAAACATGTGATATGGGACCAAGAAATTTTGTAGAGTGCAAAGGATCCGAGTTGGCCTCAATCCACATATATTTTCCCAGCACCTGGTGATGTACGGGATCACGTATAGTATCCTTACAACAAAACCTACACCAAGATCAGTGCTGAGAAGGAACAACAGTGAGTTATGGTTGTTCGTGACTCCTGTGTGGAACAGAAGCATCCATTTGCAGACTGGACCCTCTTTTCGGGGGAGTTTGCTGCCTCCCTGGGGCCCAAATTATGGATGTCACCAGAAGAGTGAAGAGCTTAGTACAAACTTTAAACTACTGTCCATTCCTGCTCTTTCACTAGTGATGTTGCAACAAAAAGTCTGAGGTTGATCAAAAGAGGTTTCAGAAAGCTAAAACATTCAGGAATATAGGTAGTGTTTTCCCCAGTCCTCCCAGTAATGGGGGGAGATTTTGGAAGAAACAGGTGAGCCCCAGGTATCAATACCTGGCTGCAGAAACGGTGCCTTCACAAAAACTTTGGGCTTTTAAACCATTGAATCACAGAATTATTTTGGTTGAAAAAGACCTTTAAGATCATTAAGTCCAACTATTAACCAAGCACACGCAAGGTATGCTGGGGCCTGATGGGATCTACCTGTCCTGATGGGGAAAAACTTTGGGAGTAAGCTGGTGAGACTGATTGAGAGGGCTGTAAACCAGAATCGATGGGGGAAGGGGATATCAACAGTATTGCAGTAGGTAAGCCAAGGGTTGGCATGGCATTGCCCGAGGGTGGCAATGCTAGTGGGAACATTGAGCCTGCTCCTGGGAGCACAGAAGGCTCAGGAGTGTATCCGAAATGCCTGTACACCAACTACAACATCACTGGTGTTTGAGAGACTCTGTGGAATGAGTCCCATGCTTGGAGTGGTGGGATAGAGGGTTACAGACTGTTCTGGGGAGATAGGCAGGGCAGGTGGGGTGAAGATGTCTCGCTATATTTAAGGGAAAGGTTTGATTGTACAGCCCTTACATTTAATGATGATGTGGTTTAGAGCCTCTGGGTGAGGATTAGGGGGCTGGAAAACAAAAGAGATGTTGTAATGGGTGTCTACTACCAATGCTCCAGACAGGATGTAAGCACCCATGAGTTATTCTGTGTTATCAGGAGAAATTTCTGGAACAGTAGCCCTTGTTCTTTTGGGAGATTTCAACTTCCCAGACAACAGCTGAGACTATCACACTGATGTGACAAGCAGGTTTGGGAAATTCTTGCAAGTTTGTAGGAGTTAACTTCTTGTCACAAGTACTCAGTGAGACAACTGGGAAAGATGTCACCCTAGACTTGCTGTTTGTGAGTAGAGAGGGACTTGTGGGAGATGTGACAGTAGGTGGCTGTCTTGGCCACAGTGATGATGAGAAAAGGACAGCACTGTTGCTATCCTGGACTTCAGAAGACCAAACTTTTAGCTACTCAGGGAGCTGTTTAGCAGATTACCCTGGAAATCTGCTTTTGAGGGCTCAGACATCCATGAATGCTGGTGAGTCTTTAAGAAACACCTTTTAGCAGCACAGGAGCAGGCCATCCCATTGTGTCATAAGTCAAGTAAGCAGGGCAAAAAAACAGCTTGGTTGAACATGGAACTCAGAAGGAAAGAGTGTTTAAGTGTTTAAGAGGCATTTATATGCCCTTAATATGCTTTAACTTTTTGTCAGCTCTGAAGCAGTCAGGCAGTTGGACTAGATAATCACTGCAGGTCCCTTCCAACTGAAAACATTCTATTCTGTTCTGTGATGGTGAGTACATAGAGACTGATAACGTGTGAAGGAATACTCTTAAATGGTACTTTAAATTAGTACACTAGTATTATTAATCAACTTATGGCTGTGATTAAATAAAACTTAATTTTTCCTATAAACTATGTTGTGAAAGCATTCCTAGTTCAGTTGGAGCTGACAGTAAGAGCAAGACCTTTCAAATATCCTTTTATATAGGGAAGTGTGCTCATGGCTTATAGAACCTTTTTCCCCACACATGCTTTGTATCTAGAGGAGAAAAAGCCCTAAACTATCTGCCTGCTGGCAGTGGGATGTAATGAGCAGTCTTCTCAAGTCTGTGCATATCTGATGTTTTAATGCAACTGCTTTGACAACATGTGCAGCCACTTACCTTGTAAAGCTCCACGCGGTGATCTCCTCCTCTGGTGAGAGTGATTCATGAAGAGAAGAGGAGAAAAAAAACAAATACCAAACAAAAAAACCACATGTGAACATTTAAGCTTCCAGAAACATACTTTTTTTGCCTCAGGCTTCCAGTTTAACACAAATATGCCAAGCATAAGAAACACCATAACTGCTTTGTCACAGGCTTCAAGGAGGCAGCGAGGCTTTGCTGAGCTCTGCAGGACATAGCTTTGAAGTCGACTTCTCCCTACTAATCTCTTCTCACAGCAGGTAAAGATGAACTTTTCAACCCACCCTCCTACCTGCGTTTTCCAAACCCTGCAATACACCCAAAACAGCCTGTCCCTGATGGCTTTGCAGACCCTGCACTCCTGCCACTAGTGCTGCCCCAGCCAGTAACCCCTGCTCTCCTAGGTGTGACACTCAGCAGAACTCACCACATTAACCCAAGCAGCTGACCCTTGGGTTCTCTCACCTGGCTCCAAGCACAGGGACAGAAAGGACATGTGCAGAAGACTGAGCAGAGAAAACCAGAGCTGAACACTGTAAATAAGCCCAGGGGAAGAATCTGCTTTAATGTTTTTTTCATTAATTGAAGCCTATACAATAAAATGGAGAGTTAATATGCCATTACATGCTTTAAATTATATCCACAACATGACATGGCTAACCCACACTCAAACTTCAGTCTAGTATTGAGGTAAGAGTAGATTTACTCCTGCACTCATATGAAAACTCTATAACACTCACACTATGACTGGGTTTGGTCAGCAGAGTCTCCAAACCAAAGTGCCACTTTCCAGACCTTCCTCCAAGAACACGTGCACTTGCCAGGCAAAAGCTCCAACTGTACCACAAAATACCTAATGCAGCCAAAAACACTCGGGGCAGAACGCAGGAGGTAGCTTGTAATTCATTTTGAATCACACAAGTCTGGAGAAGAAGAAATGCTTGAGAAGTCATCCTTGACGTGCACACACTGGTTCCTTTGCATGCATTCCTCAAAGGGTAACAGAGGGATTTTTTTTCTAAGGGGATCAAGTAAACAACTTTTTTTGCCTCAGTTCCAGACCACTCTGGCAAACCAGAAACCCAAGGCAGTGCCTTTTACTTATGGTTAACACAGCCTGTATCAATAAAGCAGCCCTTTGACAGGAGGCTGAATATGCAGCGTGAAAACATACAGTAATACATATTAAAAGCTGAAATGGCAAAGCCAATACACCTCCAGCTTCTCCAGTACATAAAGTGAAATGTGAAATATGTAATTGATCCATAGTTCATTACTTTATCTCAGTAGCACTTGGGGAAGCCAAGAAGTAAACCTGATCAATACGCAAATAAAAGATACTGGTCCCAAATTACCACCATTAAGCTGCAGAACAGCTTCCATTAGTATCATGCTAAACTAAGTAAAGGCAAGAAAACAAGCAAAGCATTATTTGAAAAATAATGCAATAATTTGATTAAACTTTGTAATACATCAGCACAAGAAGATAAGGTCAGTTTTCAAAAACCCATCTGCCCATGTGCTTCCTGGCTCACAGCATGCATCTTCCACACCATGCCCTCGTACCACAAAAGAACACTGCTAAGACAAGAATTGAGGTGAAAAAGGGCAACGTGATGTAAAGGCTAGCAAACCTTCACCACCAGCATAGTTAAAACAGAATTTCTTAGCTTTACATCATGGAATTTGTACTTCTGCAATGTTTCTGCTCCTGCAGAGTACCTGTGAACAGACACCAGCTTCAAAAGAGTATGCACAGCACTCAAAACTCAGAAGGGGGCTGATAGTGTTTGTAAGAGGCTTATTAAGCAAGGAAAAAGACCACGTTCCCATAAATGAACTAAAGCACTGTATCATGCAAAAAAGCGGCAGTAAGAACGTGATTCTGAGAAACGCCCAGAAGTTTCACACTGCACTAATGGTTTTTAGCATCCAGCCACAAAGTACAGAGAACCAACCTACTTCTTTAAGTGATACACATGGTCAACTATAAAAATCACAAATTCTAGAAGTGCTCCTGTTCCAGACAAATGTCCTCTATGTGTGCAGTAATGAAACAAGACCAGCGCGTTACCTTCCTCTTTCCTTCTGATTCTCCTTCCTCAGATTGTGTTAACTACCAAAATAAGCTCACAAAAGGAACCGGATAGTTTATTTAATGCATGTAAATCACATACACAGAAACACTACTACTATCCCATGTGTGGATTCAGAGACCACTACACTGAAAAGAATACTTGTTCCTACCTGATCTGGTAAGAGTCACAGCCTCCTGGGTTCTAGCAGAGGATGCAAGGTAAACTACAATATCAGGTATCTCCAATAACTGCAATAATTACATTCCCACATTCAAGAAAGGGATTATTTCTTAAAACACACTTTCCTTTTAAAAGAAAGGAGAAGCACCAAACTGCTTTGGAATTTTATTTTGGTTTTTATCATAGAATAGTTTGGGTTGGAAGTCTAGTCTAACCCTCCTGCAATAAGCAGGGACATTTTGAGTTCCATCAGATCCCTCAAGAGCCTGATCCAACCTGACCCTGAATCAGGGATGGGGCATCTACCACCTCTCTGGGCAACCTGTGACAGTGTTTCATCACCCCCATTGTAAAAAATGTCATCCTTATATCTGGTCTAAATCCACTCTACTCCAGTTTAAAACCATCATCCCTTGTCCTACTGCTATAGGCTCTACTAAAAAGTTTGTCCCCATTTTTCTTATCAATGTGTTGAAGCTGTGGCAAGCCAGGAAAATGCAGCATGAAACAAAGCCATCGCTGTTCGTGCCTCACCTTGTTCCCGCATTGCCGTGCAAGTAAAGGATTACAGGATGGCTGGAACCCAAAGCATCTTCAAACCACAACTGGTCCTTCCCTCGGGCACTCTTCCATAGGGCTGCAGGGACTGTGTGCCTGTACACAGGAGGAAAAAATGCATTGTTCTGTTGCTACTTAGTGTCTGCCACTTGAATTTTGAGTTTTTCTGATCAGCTCATTAACTCAGGATTACACAGCTCACACACACTCTTCCTGAATTATCAGAATTAGCCAACAAATGGCCAAATTTAAAAGGCAATGGCTAGGGTTACTTCTACATTTTTATCTATGTCACCATTGCCTTCAGAACTCAGGACTGTGCACAGCAAATCCAAAGCACAGTCACTGAACTTTCCCCTGTTCTGAAGAAAGAATCTCAATTCTTCAGCTTTTATGGCTGAAGAATTTAATTACTTCAATTAACATACCTACACACCATAAACAAGATTCACAGCTAGGTCAGCAGATACTCAGAATAATCTAAGTCATCTGGTTATGAAACGAATGTTCGATAAGAGGCACATCTGACTCCATGGTCAATGCAAGGAAAAAGAGGGGCTCAGGATCTGATGAGAAAATAATGTATTTTGTTTTCAGACACCAGGTTCTTGAAGGTCTAACATTTTAGCTGGAGAAGTTACTATATAGAAGAGCCAGGAATTTTCAACTCACAGTCGTTCTTCTGTAGATAATACAGATGGTCAGCCTGTTAGAAATAGTTCAGTACTGGTGGAATGGAAAGAAGAATGACAGACCGAAGAGAAGGTAGGCATTTACATTGGACAATTACAGAAGACAAACACTGAAAGCAAGCACATGCCCACAACCACCTCAAATTTTTCAGGAGGCAGCTAGGGCAGGCCTACAGCTGTCAGAAGTAACAAGTACTTACATTACTTTCTCCTTGAAAGAAAGACAAAGTCCATCTACCACACCTTCCACCCAAATGCAAAGTTCAGAGAACAAACCAACACTGGGAAACAACATAAAACATCTACTTGCATGCATGCAGTCAGCAGACATTGAGTTCTTGAGGAAGAAAAAAGCCCAAATAACAGTAGAACTCAACTTCTCCAACTGTTCCGCCTCAAGACTTTTGCAAGCTTATGAGCAAAGCAGGATGAATGCAAAGTGTATCGAACACAAGACCTAACACTGGCCTTAAAGCAAGCCTCCAAACCATCATGAAAACTTATTTTGTAAGTATCGAGACAAGTGACATGGACTCTAAATTGCCACAAGCTGGAAGTTGTTTTACTGAAGATACACAGTCCACTCGTAAGGTAAACAAAACCCTCAAGAATCACAGAATGGTAGGGGTTGGAAGGGACCTCTGGAGATCATGTAGCCCACCCCCTTGCTAAAGCAAGTTCACCTAGAGCAGGTGGCACAAGATCACATCCAAGCAGGTTTGGACTGTCTCCAGAGGAGGAGACCATAACCTCTCTGCATAGCCTGTTCCAGTGCTGTCACCCTCAAAGTAGTTTTTTCTCATGTTTAGATGGAAATTCTGTGTTCTGGTTTGTGCCCATTGCCCCTTGTCCTGTCCCTGGGCACCACTGAGAAGAGTCCGGCCCCACCCTCCCAACACCCACTCTGTAGATATTTGTAAGCACTGATGAGATCCCCTCTCAGTCTTCTCTTCTCCAGGNCTCTCTCCAGTAGTTCCTTGTCTTTCTTGAACTGGGGAGCCCAGAACTGGACACACTGCTCCAGATGTGGCCTCACCAGAGCGGAGAGGGACAATAACCTCCCTCAACCTGCTGGCCACACTCTTATGCATCCCAGGATATTATTTGCCCTCTTGGCCACGAGGGCACATTATTGGCTCATGGTCAACTTGTTGTCCACCAGGACCCCCAGTTCCTTCTCCCTAGAGCTACTTCCCAGCAGGTCAACCTCTAACCTGTACTGGTGCCTGGGGTTATTCCTCCCCAGATGCAGGACTCTACACTTGCCCTTGTTGAACTTCAGAAGCTTCCACTCCACCCAACACTCCAGCCTGTCCAGGTCCCGCTGAATAGCAGCACAGCCTTCTGCTGTGTCAGCCACTTCTCCCAGTTTGGTATCATCAGCAAACTTGCCGAGTGTTCACTTTGTCCCTTCATCCAGGTCATTGATGAGTATGTTGAACAGGACAAGACTGCAATCTAAACTTATTCAACAACTTAGCAGGTAGGATTTTAATTGTCCAAGTGAAGATAAAAACCCATTATTTTTCAGCCTACCCTGGAAAGACTGAACTTCCAGCTTCTAAACATGTCTTTCACCAAAATTCAAAGGGAAGGAACCATCTTTATGTAGTAGGACATCACTGCCCCATTCAAAAGGCCACATACCCTCAAGTGAAAAGAAAACCTCTAGTGCATTAGTGGACACATACAAGTTAGCCACACTAGACACATGTAACTGAGAACTCCAAATCCTACAGCTTACAGATCTAACGTCACGGGCTGTATTAAGGAACAGCCCCCTTCCCTCCACACCTGACATGGTGTCTAGCCTTTTTTTGGTGTTTGCTGCTCTTGCATATATAGAAATTGCAGGCACTTTTTCTCCAAAGCCAGCAGGAACTTTTCTGTGGCTTTGAAACTTCTGGTGTTGAGACACAATAGAGAAAATAGATGCAGAAGCTGGTTTGAGCTGGTGTAGTAATTTGGGAAGTACTGAAAGCAGACCTTTTCAGAGAGAGAACCAGTCATCCCAGCTGATCCTGGGTAACAAGGTCATTCAAAATTAATTGACCTTGCCTGGGACTAGAAAACCACCTTTGTGAAGAAGGAGTGACAGGCAAGTTCTGACACTGTCACCTGTTTTGTCAAGAGCATGTGCTCCATTCTCACCTGCTCTCCAAACCTTACCCATGTTTTATACACAAAGTATTCCTCCTCACACTCTGAACACTTTGATCTCATTTTCCTATCTTCCCCCACATTTATTTTGCATAACAAATATGAACAGCAGCTGAATGACAAAACCCTTAACCCCTTGGGTCTCATCTGATTTGGGGGCAAGATCTTTGTAGCAATGCAGACACCTGTAACCTTTAAGATTCCAAATTATGAAGTTCCTTTGAATGCACAGGTTGCCCAATGGTGTTTCATGCATTACTGATCTGAGCTCAGACGAGCTCCAGAGATTTGTACACTTTTCCACATTATGACAGTCACTTGGCAGAGAAAAGCAAAAACACCCACAAATCAGGGCAGGCAATGGTTGTCACATGCACAGCAAAAATCCTGGATAAGCAACACTGAGAACAACAAGGATAAAGATGCACAGCACACACTGCATGGAACAGGCTTCCTTACCAGACTCCAACAGTTACATCCTCCTCTGGCTGCAGGTAATAGTTACAGGTGTGGTTTAAACCTTGATCCTGTGGCCTTTTCAAGTCAATGAAATATGGGACCCTCACTGAAACACAAAACAAAAAAAACAAGAGTACAAGACTTTTTCATTCATACCTTCATTTTTTTACAAAACTGCTTTACCGAGGGACTGAAGAGCTGTACAAACTGGTCCACTGTGCTGGGAAGACCTATTTGTTTTGTGTGAAAGGATGAACTGGCTACAGCTGTGACTAAAAGATGAACATCAAAGACAGCAAGGTAAGAAGACGCAAGCAATCATCCAAAAAATAGGGAGCAGGCTAAAATGAAGATGTGGGGAGACAGACAAAGCTTCTGGTGACACACATTTAACCATCTCTGCCCACTTTGTAAATCTGCTAGACACAACACAGCCACTCCTGCTGCGTCAGTGGCATGGGTTAGCTGATTTGGCAAAACTGTCACTGCTTGCCTTGCAGCTGTAATGGAAGTTACTGATGGGACAAACTCCCTGGGACAAACAGTGCATCCCAGAGCTGTAACGTGTTTCAGGAGGAGATGTGGTTTGAGTCTCTATAATATAACAATCTAAAGGAGATACTGCATTATAGTAGCAGACACCACATTGCTCTTGTCCTGCAAGAGTAAGATAAATTGCGTTAAACACTGTCCTCCTGAGCCTTTGAGGATATGCAGTTTGTTAGCCCACTCTCCAAATAACTGCCATATCTCCCAGGTACTGCAGCACTTACGAGACCATGTTAGGCCAGAAACTTCATCTCTTCACTAAGAGATTCCTGAAAACAAAATCATTGCACTTCAATTCACTCTTCCAAATATTTTACGTTTCCCAACCTACCCAACACAGTTGTTCATTGCTTGGTATATTCAATGGTTCAAACATGAGCAGCATCAGGAAAGTCAAGCATCAAACACTTTCAGCATTTTGCTTTCCATTGCTTTGTTCACAATATACATCTGTGTGGTGTGCTAAATGAGGGGATATGCCTAGTCTAAATACTTCATTTTCAGGTGAAGAATCACTGCTTGGAAAACAATTCGCTGGATTTAGCTTCACCTGCTTGCTGTCTATTCATGCAACTTCTTTGAACCCTTCAGAAAAATGCATTTGATGTTGCAGTTTTCCTGAAGGAGACTCCTTTGGCTGAAAGTTGGCTTCAGTTTGGTCACTGTATTTATATAAAGACATACAAAGACCACTAGGGTAACAGAGAACGCTTTCCAAACTCTACTTTGGAAAACTTAGAACCTGTGAAAGTTCACATCCTTCACAAGCTGTACACATGCAGAGTGAAGGTGAGGGCAGACAAATGAAAGGCAGACATTCTTCCCCTTCACCCCTCACCCGTACCAACAGGTTGAGTCACTTACCAAAGTTTAGGAAGACCAGCTTTGCCTGAATAGCAGGGCAAAGTTTTACTAGAAATGGAATGGCTATGTACACTCCCAGCAGCCAGATTATCAGCTTCCGCAGTCTAAACCACAATCCGTATCGCCTGGGGGAGGGAAAAGAAAAAAGAGAAAGATCTGAATACAGGAGGAATTTTATTAAGCAGTTTTCACAATGATCTGCATGCTTGGTTTATTTGAAAACCTGGTCATTTACTCTTTAAATAAAACTAACTTTCAACAGTTTATGTAGCCTCAGTTGTTGGAGAGAAGCAGAAGTAACCAGACTGTCAGCTGACGATACGCAGCTTGGAAAAAGGGAATAGAAACTCCCCACTTATTACATTTTTAACACACTCTGACAAGAGCTTTTTTTCTGCTGATTTAACAGACTTCAGGATCTCTAGAGCTGCGTACCACATGTTTGTCTCCAAAGCGTAGCCTGACTGCACTTCCCATTGAAATCACTGGCAGCAAGACTTTTTTCAGTTGGATTTTCACATATTTTGAGAAACTGTGTGTAATGAACCTGATAAATTACACATGATCTCAGGTACAGACTGGAGGAGACATTCTGTCTTGTCCAGTCAAAAGGGTTCATACTGCTCAAGGCCCTGAAAAGCAAATCTTTCTAAGTTATAAAACATTATGACATTTCTTATCTGCAATATCATTCTTTCCAAGTCCAGGCTGAGCCTGGAACAATTGCCCCAGCACTCTTTTTTCCTCCCAAGTATTCTGATTGGGAAGAGTAAGCTACATAAAACCCCAAACCCCCTCAAAATTCAAAGGATCACACAGCAGCTAGTCAAGCAATTTCCCTTCAAAATATACTTTATTGCCCCAGAATAATTACCCCATACACACTCATATGTGTGTGTATATAGATATATATACATGTATGTACAAGGTGTACTTCTAATGATCTAGCTGATTAACATTTTATGGGCAGAAACACCGAGGCCCTCAACTATCATTGAAATCAAGAACTAAAATGCACATAAACACTTCAGGCAACACAATCTTCCTTTGCTTTCCAAGCCAGTCTCGAGCAGGAATGCTGTGAGCAGCCAGTTCTCAGTATTGGGAACCGCTGGCAGCTGAAAGCAGAGATCAGCTTTTCCAAGAGGTGTGAAATTATTAATCTCCTGTTTGGCAATTCCAGGAGCTGACACGGTGAACTCGTTTCACACAAGTGCTAACAGTGTTTGAACACTGTCAGCTAGTTGAAACTATCAAATACAGAGTCTGAAGACTGCTTTTCTTAAGCATTTCTACAAGAAATATGAGAGTACAAACAGAACTGGGATGGAAATAGTTCAATCACACACCAAAATCTTCAAGATCTCAACAGCTTTTGTAGCCCTATGCTAAAGCCAGGTCTCTCAGGAGCAGTTTTTCAGCACAGTGAAGAAGGAGACACTCCACCCAGGTTCAGTTTTTGGCATGATTGCTAGGGTGCTCACAGGGAATAGGCTGCTCTCCACCCAAAACCTGCCTCCATCACACTACTGCCGGCCTACACGCATCTGTGTGTCTCCTCTCACCCAGGAACCACCTTCTGGACTTCAGCAACATCCATCATCAAAATCTATGCACTCTTCTTAACAAGCTAAAGAAACTGCTGTTTTCCAAGAGAGGGGAAAAAAAATATTACTAAGACAACGACAACCAGCTCTGGCTGCAACAAGCTCATGTTGAAAGGTTCAACAGATTTTAATACTTCCCATGGCAAATCTGACAATGAAGAGGTGAAGAAAGCCAACAAGGCTTCCAGTGATATCTCTGCACCTCAAGCCCAGTTTCCTAAAATATTAAGGAAAGCAGAAGCAGCAAAGGACTGGCAGTGGAAACAGTACACAAAAGGAGCTTTAGAAGAACATCAGTGAGCACCAAAGCCTTAGACTGACCCACCTCTGCCCCATGGAGAGCAGCAAATAGAGGAGAAGGCAGCAAGAGGTCCCAAATGCATATGCAGTAATGAGCAATACAAAAAGGCTGCCTGCAGTTGTGGTGTTTGAGAGTACAGCAGATGTACTCTAGAGCCAAGGTCTGCAGAGCAATCCAGTGTGAAATGCTGTAAGGTCTGCTAAAGACATGCACAAACCCCACAGCTCTGGAAAGAACCCACACAACACCTTGCTTGGGCTAATCACAACTGCTCTTTGCTCTCAAATTCAGCTTTCCACAACCACCCCCACATCAGCACCTACCACCTATTTCCATCACTGGATTTGGTTTGTGGAATCGAAGGGGAGGAGAGATTACTGAGGGACAGCTAACATTTCCTTGTTGAGCCATCAGGATATAATTTAGCTCCCTTCAATGAGAAAAGTGTGCCTTTTCATTAAAGCTTGCCTTGTTTGACTGGCTGCTCCGAGTTAACACAGCCTTGCAGTTTCCTCCCACTTGAGAAGCGACTGCCATCACCACCTTCACAGTGAGCAGGGTAACCCAGGTGAACAACCAAGCATGGTGGGGCTTTCCAGCAAGCTGTCCTGCCTGGGGCTCAGATCCTGCTGCAGCCAAGCAGAGCTCTCCTGGGGGACTTTTGCATACACCAGGATTTCAGTCCTACAGAAAAACACCACTTGCTTAGAAAGGCACCAGAATCAGGTCTGAGCTCCTCCAGACAACCAGAGCACATCAAAACACAGGCTCTTCAGCTGCCTGGGTTGCAAAGCACTTAGCATGACCGAGCCACGAGCTGGAACAGGAAATGCTGACGAAGACATTGTCCAAGCAATGCTGTCATAGCTCAGGAATGATTCTATTTTCTCCTTTTCCAAGACTGAACCGGGACATCTCTTCCTTTGCTCTGGTACCCCATGCCAAATGCTAATGGGTAATGTGACATTTACACCTCATCTCCAGGGAGATGTCTACTTAAAATGCAACCAGGGCAAAGCCTCTATCCATCAACAAACAGTTTCTCTTCTCCTGGCAAATCCAAGACAAGGTGCTGAAGTACAGACACTAAAATTATCAGGTAAGTCTTCAATGAGTGATTTAGATAAATTAAGCTGTTCTGGCTCTGCAGAAAAGCTATTTCAGGAAATAAATGCTCTGCACTGGGAGCTTTTGACCTGCTCAGGCAAAAGCTGCAGCAACATACTGCTCACCCAAAATTCAGCCAGTCTTAGTTGGAAAATATAAATGAGTTACAAAATAAGCAGCTGCAAACTGGAGACATTGAAAAGTACCATAAACATATTTCTGGGAACAACAGAAGTTATGTCTAAAAACCCAAAACAACAGCAAAACCAACCCCATCAACGCAAAACACCCAACCCCAAGACACCCCAAGATAAAAATAACCCCCACTGACATCATATTTTCCCCTTTCATTCACCAAAGGCTTTTGCCCAGCTTCGGGGTTCTGTCCAGACACAGGCAAAATCTGAAGTAGCTTTTGCTTCATGCAGGTTTCCAAACTGGATATGAAGGACACATTCTCTCTCCAGACACACTTAAATCTGAAAGAAGAAAGTTTTTTCTGCAAGTGTGGTATCAGAAATGGAAGATTTTCCTGGTAATTTACACCCTATATTCACTCAGAACAAGCACACTTTGCATCTGGGCAGTGTATCAGGCCAGTGAGGAGGTGGGGGTCCTCTCACGACAGCTTCTCCTGAACGTGCCATCTTTACTCCAGCAACAGTAAGGGAACTGCAG
Source organism: Aegotheles bennettii (assembly GCA_013398125.1). Classification (NCBI taxonomy): domain Eukaryota; kingdom Metazoa; phylum Chordata; class Aves; order Caprimulgiformes; family Aegothelidae; genus Aegotheles; species Aegotheles bennettii. The sequence goes on along the minus strand of VZRW01004079.1, from coordinate 17,805 downwards.
GCATGATCATCCTTCATCTCGCCATGGAAAACAACTGCCAAACTAAGATTTAAATACTGCACTGTCACACAACAGGGATTTCAACTCGTGATCTGCAATCAGTGGATCTGCAAAGAGCAACCGAGGCAAGCAAATTCACTACAGGCATCGTTCAGTTCCCAGTACTGGTGTTCCTCCCTGCTCTCCAGCAAACCCGGGAGGTTTCCTGAACAGAGGGCCCAGTGACCCCACACTACTGTGGCACATTCTGCATACAGATTCAGATTAAAATTATTTCCCCTGGAAAGCACCTGAATCACTTCTGCCTCAGGAGTACAGCACAGGAGTTTCCATCAGGATCTCCTTATCAGCTGTGTTACAAGGGCGAAAGGGCAGGCCAAGGGTGAAACAAGGCTGGTACCATCAGACCTGCAGCCAAGCAAGAACAGAATTGATCAGAAACACACACATGCTGGGCTTGCAGTCCCAAATGGACCTGCAGACAAATGCACATGCAGCCCACATTGCCTCTGTCATCTAGCATAGGCAACAGTAAAACAAAATGCTCACAGACATCCAAGTACAAGCACACGTTTGCTCAGCGTAATGCTGCTTCTCTGGCTTGCTCTGGTGTCCCTCAAATCATCAACTGTTCAAACTGCAAACTAGCAATCCCTTCCCAGCAGGAATTCACACAGAATCACAGAATGGTAGGGGTTGGCAAGGACCTCTGGAGATCATCCAGCCCAACCCCCCTGCTAAAGCAGGTTCACCCAGAGCAGGTGGCACAGGATCACATCCAGGCAGGTTTGGAATGTCTCCAGAGGAGACTCCACAGCCTCTCTGGGCAGCCTGTTCCAATGCTGTCATCAAAGTAGTTTTTGTCTCATGTTCAAATAGAACCTCCTGTGGTCCAGTTCATGCCCAGTGCACCTCGTCCTGTCATTGGGCACCACTGACAGGAATCTGGCCCCATCCTCCTGACACCCACCCTGTAGATACTTACAAGCACTGATGAGATCCCCTCTCAGTCTCCAGGCTTAACAGACCCAGGTCTCTCAGCCTTTCCTCAGAAGAGAGATGCTCCAGTCCCCTCACCATCTTTGTTGCCCTTCACTGGTCTCTCTCCAGTAGTTCCTTGTCCTTCTTGAACTGAGGAGCTCAGAACTGGACACACTGCTCCAGATGTAGCCTCACCAGGGCAGAGCAGAGGGGGAGGAGAACCTCCCTCGACCTGCTGGCCACACTCTTCTTAATGCATCCCAGGATACCACTGGCCTTGGCCACAAGGGCACATCGCTGGCTCATGGTTAACTTGTCATCCACGAGGACAACACTGAGCATAAGATGTGAAAAGCCAAAACCATTCTTATTCTTGGTCACGCAAGGTACCTCTTGATTATCAGGTAGCAAAATTGAATTTAAAAGTGGTAGAGGATGAAATAAATAACATGGATAATGGCATAATAAGAACACATCCCCCTCGTTTTCCATCAGAAAACATTTTTCTTAAAAATCAATACATTCCTCCCCACAGACCAGGGCCAAGAGCATAACAATCAGGAGGCAGACTGTGATTGTTTTACCTGGAATAGAGTTAACTTCTTTCATAGCAGCTAGTATGGGCCATGTTTTGGATTTTTTCTGAAAGAACGCTTCATAATACAGAGATTTTTCCATTATTGCTGAGCAGTCCTTACACAGAGTCAAGGCCTTTTCTGCTTCTCCCACCACCCCACCAGTGAGCAGGCTGGGGGTGCACAAGAAGTTGGGAGGGGACACAGCCAGGACAGCTGACTCAAAGGATATCCCATAATACCATGACATCCTGCTCAGCACACAAAGCTGGGGGAAGAAGGAGGATGTTTGGAGTGATGGCTTTTGTCTTCCCAGGTGCCCATTGTGCATTATGGAGCCCTGCTCTCCTGGAGATGGTTGAACACCTGCCTGTCAATGGAAGCAGTGGATAAATTCCCTTGTTTTGCTTTGTTTGTGCACACAGCTTTTGCTTTTACCTATTAAACTGTCTTTACCCCGACCCATGAGTTCTCACTTTTACCAAAACCAGCACACAGACAAAGACATGGACAAAGGATTGAAAAAACTGAGAGTTAAAGTGATTTTAAAGGACTGGAATGTATTTCTTTGGGCAGAGCTGTATCCATCAACCTGAAAACTGTAACTGAGCCCCCAGGCAAGCTTTCCAGCCTTCCTTGCTAGCCTTGCTTTAGACAAAAGGTGGTTTCTAGCCAGGTGGAATCTTCCAGAGCACTCATCTTCCCTTCACATGGGAAGTCTGGACAGTGGTGTTGCACAGGACTCCTCCCCCTTACAGGTCCAGAAGGGTGAAAGGATCACCCGTTTTCTCTTCTCTCTCCACATTGGCCATCTGAGCCACTCAAGCTGATTAATCTTCTGTTTTATTTCACTTGTTCCCTGCCAAGAAAATAACAAAGAAAAAGGAAAAAAAACCCCTATCAGCCTTCCAACTGTGTGAAAGCACATTCTGAGAGCCTCTCGGCTCCTGAATGGGAGCTCACAAGCTGGCGGTGGGTCTCATCTCTACTCCCAGCAGCTTTTGGACAGCTTGTGCAGTGACAAAAGGTAATTTTCCACTACAAGACTGATACGAGTATTTTTCTCCTCTGGTTTGCTGCAAAATCTGCTTTAGGTGTAGCCAAATGCAAACTGAAAAGATGTTCATGTCGGAGGGTTTGTTCCCTCCTGGTTTCTGTGCACAGTGAACAAAGCTGCAGAGGCAAATAGGCAGCCACGTGATGCTTTTATTTCGGGCCCAGCTATGCAGAATTCTCCTCAATGGAAAGTCTGCAGCCAGGCCTTAATTCTGCTTCACTGGAGGCACTGTATAGAGAGCAGGGAGGTTGATCCTGAAGACATATCTTCCCCCGAATTCATGAAAGCCAGTGGGAACACAGCAGTATCTGCCGGAACTCTCAGCGTCTGAGCTGCTGATCCCTCCCCTTGGCATTGGGATCCTTTTTAACAGGATAAGCTCACTGCTAAGCAACTCAAAAAGAGAAATCGAAGGCCAAACACTGATCTTGTGATTCTATGGATTAAGCAATTATCTAAAAAAACCATAAACCACAACCCTAGAAACAAGAAACAAACGTAAAGGCATTACTCTTTTTTCCCTTTTTTTTTTCCCCCCAAGTTTGTTTCATGAAACAACCCAAAAAATAATGAACATAAACTGTATGGGTATCTGCATCTTCAGAGACCTGTAGTTTCAATCAATTCCTAAATATCTTTGCTTTTATAAACATCTGAAACCCAAGAAACAAATTGACTCTGCCAGACTCCTTTGCCATCTCCTACAAGAAGTCCCTTAAAATCTTGAAGCTTTGCTCTTTCTGAATAAACACTCTAGTGTCTCTCTCCAAAACTAAACTGCAGTATAGTATCATCACTTCAATACCTCTTCAAAAGAATGAAGAAACTACATTGCAAAGAGCCCTGCCGAGCATATTTTTGCAAGGGTAAAGGACTTAATGTTTCAAGCACCCAGCAGCAGAATAAATTGTTGCTGACACATGCCATGTCTGAAGGACACCATTTACTTTTTGATGTTGCAAAAGACAACCTAATCTTTCAGCTATTGGGACAAGACAGAAAAGGTTGGGTAGCTACAGGGTGTTTGAAACAGATGGACCCGATTTCAGTTGAAGGTCCATTTAGAATGGGTCCATCTGTTTGAAACACTATTTGTTCTCTGACAGCCTCTATAATTCGATCTCAAAATCTGGCTAAGCTGCCAGAAAGTGGGACAGGGGAGTAAATAAAACACTAAGCACACCTTCTAAAATATTGGCCTTAGAAAGCTAAGATGGAGCAAGGCATTCAAGCTTTCACCAGCAGAGAACCAGCCCAGGAAAAGCTACTCCACCCCATAGATTGCACCAGCCTACTTAGTTTGTACCCAGGAGCAAGGAGTTGGGATGTTCTACTATTTTTCTTTTAATTAAAAGACAAATTAAAAGAAATAATGGGCTAAATAAGACACCATAAAGGCAGCTAATTAAAAGCCTATGGGTTTTCATAAAAAAAAGAAAGACAAGCCAAGTTTTTTGGGGCTGTTTTCAAACATGCAAGCTCCACCTTCAGGTTCCTCACAGCTTTCTTTTTAAACAGACACCACAGCAGCGATGGAAAGTGAAGGTGTCCTAACAGAGGCAAAAGCTCAAAAACCAGCACTGACAAGGAGACCTCAGCACACCCATAAAATCTTCTGAGTTAGCATTTGGCAGGAAATTCAAACTGTTCTAACCATAGGAAAACACTGCCAGCTACTGAAGTTTATTCTTTTCTTTGCTGCTATTATAGCAAAAAATGCTTTCTTCCCCCTTTTTTTTTTTGCTGAACAGTATGTTGCAATTCTAAAGCAGGGCAGAAAGCTATCATAAGCACCAGCTTATTTCTCTGTTCATAGCAGTATCACAGAAAGACAGTGAAAGCTGCACACACAGCTCCAGAGAAGCGCTGCATGTCAGCAAACAGAACCAGAATATTTTGTCTATATGCTAACCATCACTTTCAGCATCCCACCTCTTATCTTCCATTAACAATGTCCCACGTAGCATCAATCAAATGCCCACTGATGCTGCCTTCAGTTAGGCCTACTGGATTTCTATAATCTTTAAAAAAATCACTCCAATCACCTTTCAGAGAAGTTACCTTTGACAAGCTCGAAATAGGTAAACTACACAGTTTCTCTCACTTTCCACTCACTTCTACACCTGTGCAGCCCAAAGTTGGCAAATGTTATTGTGGACACTGCGGAAAATTCATCGTAGGAAAGACCTGAACCTCTGGCTGCATCACTGCAGATACGTGTAAATACATATAAAATTAGCTTCTCAAATTGATCTGTTTGTAGAGATGGTTTAGCAGCTGTAGTAGAAAAGCCTGTCCAAAGAAGGAGCCTCCAGAACCTTTTCTTTTGGCAGTGGTATCAGCTTACAGAGACTGTACAACTGCTGCCTTGGACACATTCCTCTTGAGCAATGTCCTTTCCCTCCCAACATTACAAACTGTCTGTTCCCTAACTCTTCCCTGAGGCATCACCTCTTGGCTGGGCTAAGAGCTTCACTTAGCGTTGTTCCAACTATCTGAATGCAGATAAGGTTTGAAACTTCAAGCTCCCAGATTCCCCCAGTCCAGCATTTCATTACCTGGCTCCCCCCTTACAGCCCAGACTGCTTCTGTGTCTCCTTCTGATTAATAACAAGTGATTAACTTAAAACAATACACAGCAATAGGGAAGCCATCTAGCCAGTCATCTACAAGAACTCAGGACTGTCTCTCCAAGAGATATAACTGTAAAGTAAAGGAGAGCATCTCAATGAACTGGGTTTTTCAAAAAGGGCCAGCAAGCTCCAGCTACTGGGACCTTAAAACCTACATTTCAGCTTGTGGAATAGGAAAGGATCTTAGGTAGGACCTGCAAGAATCAAGACCTCGGTGCAGCAAGAGAGGAAACGTGGCATCAGCACTCAGGGCAAGGGGCAGAGGAAGGCACTGCTGATCAGTCAGTCAATGGCAGTGAAATGCAAGAGATGGCCATGCAGGGACTCGGAGTGCAGTCCTTAATGAAGTCCATGAAGTGAGGGAAAGGTAAGTTAGTGTACAACTTTAACAAGCAGAAATAATGGAGCAGCCTGCAGGTAACATATGGGTCTTTGGCAATGAAATCTGTTTGCAAAAAGCAGAGCAAGTGAGGTAAAGTAGGAAAAGGCCCACAGAAGCATTTACACACCTCACAGGACAGGAACATGGGTGCTACACCTAGCTTTTCTCCTTCGAGGACCTTGTCCCTTCCCAACGCCATGCCTTTGGCCCATCACAACCATCACCTAAGGTGACTACCCCTAAAAGGTGGTAACAAGACTGCCAAACCAGTATTGGCACTTCCTTTGAAGAACAAGAGTTTGGAACATCAGTCCTGATGACTTACATTCTAATTGTGTGAAATCTACACGTGTGTTGCAGACTGGGAGTCAAGAACAAGCTGAACATTCAGCAACATAGCACTGATTTATTTAAATTTATTTAAAATGTATACTGACAGCATGGCCTAAGCTGCAGCTATGTTACTTCTCACTCCTTAGGTAAAAAGGCATTGGCATTAGTGCAAATTGAGTGTTACAAGATTAGCCCAAAAGCTGTGTTTAGAGAGGAGCAGATGCTTCTGTTATTTTAAGCATGTAACAAACAATGAATAATTGCACCCTAGGCAATCGAACAATTGACTTTTGGGACAGAATAGCAGGCTTGGGAATTAGGGTTTTAAGGTTGTTGACTTGGCTGAAATGCATCTTCTGCGACAGCCGTTTTGCTTGTGCCAGAACCTTTCCAGTATGAGCCTTTTGTTTAAATTCTAGGAATATGCTGCTTTCTCCAGAGCTCCCCAGCAATGCTGCTGATGCCAATCAACTCTGAACTCACCCACACCAGATCTTAGCTGAGCTTGGCACTGAGATGCTACTGTGGTGCAAGTACACTCCCTCCACAGTGTCTACTGAATTCTTCAGTTTTCCACCCATTTCACAGCTGACAGCTGGTTTATATTAAAGTCACAGCCCTGTCGCTAATCCATGAGCTGTGCAAAGCAAAGCTGTCTGCAAATGAAAGAGGAAAAAACAGCACATAAACATAAAAAGACTGAAACAGCACCGAAGTGCAGAACAGCAGCTTGAGCCCAGCCAAGCTAGATTTTTATTGAAGCATTTCTCAATGCACAGTGTTCTCTTATTAAAGCTCATTTCTCTCTACCACGCTCTTCTTCACGAGGAGGAATGCCAGGGTGCACAAGCAAGGGTTCAAGAGCAGAACCAATTCAGACACGTAATACTCCACCACAGTTCCAAACCGCTGTTTTACATAAAGCCACTGGCCTGCTGGATACACACCATCACTGAAAAAGCCAACAGCACAGCCAAGCCAGTTCCCCTACCACCACTGAGAACCTGTTAACATGCTGCACATCCCCCAGATTGCATGTGTGTGTTAGCCTTGCAGCAATAACAGGATCTATAGATTAAGACTCTGTTCCTGTGGATACACACATATGAACAGGTCCACATTTCCAAGCTGCACAGCTCTGTGAATGTGAAATCCTTCACACAACAGTGTTTGTGAAACAGCCACCAGGCACACAGCTCAGGAATCACCGCTACTGGCAGGCTCTGTGGCTCTGGCTCTCTTTTAAACCACCTAAGCAAGTCTCATTTGTGTATTGCAGACCTTTTTCCTTTCAAATGCATGAAGATGTTCATCTTGTATTTGTCCAACTGAGACAGCTCTGCTGTTGCTGGCAGAGATCAGAACCCATTCCTCCTTGGAAGCCTGAAGAAAAAGAATGCTTCTGTGTTAGCAGTGATACTGCCACCTTTTAGATGCAGAACACATCATTAGTAATACATTTTGATTACAAAGAACCAACAGTTCCCTGTTAGAGGCATACAACCAAACAAGAACATTAAACAATGCCAGAACATTACATATGCTGACCGTCAGCTGAGCACAGTTACATCTAGCTGGTAGTCACAGTGCCCTCTGTAATTGGGATCTATTTAAAAAGGGAGGCTTAACACACACTGCATGGCCATAAAGCAACAGCCATGGTTAAGGAAGATATATGAACACACACAGAACCAGTCAGCCTCTGACATACCTAGAACAGGGGGTACTTTGCATACATCCAGGAAGATCAATGTGTTCCCACTTTATTCAGGGATCCCAGCTTCAGCTATCATCTTGAGGAAACAACTCCCAAAGGACAAAGGCTCAGAAAATTAATGACAATTAGAACCTTTTATTAGAATTGCTAATACTGCAAAACTCTGAAGAGCCAAGCAAGAACACACATACTCAAAGAAGGTAGAAAGCAAGTGTTGGAGTTTCTACTTAACCACGCGGAAATATTTCGCAGCTCTGCACATCACCCTGCCACAAAGCAAAATGTGGTCCCTACCCTGGTAGTCAAAAGGGGAAAAGAATGCTTTACTAGAGACAGCACAAAGCTATCAGAAACTGAAAGAAAAGGTTATTCATTGCGCTTCTGCTGGATTTGCCAGGACAAGAGAATGAGATATTTCCAATGATTGTGTCTAACTCACAGCTTTTGTGTTCAGCAGTATAAAACAAAACTGACATTGTCAGCTTTACTCCTGCTTCCTAAAGCTGCCCTGAAACAAATCAAAACTTTACCAAAAAAATGAGACAGGACTGCTTTAGGGGAGAAAACAGAGCTAGGCTCCCCTTCCCAGGGATGCCAAGGAAGTCTAAAAATCTACTTGGTTTCTTAAACACTTTGCACACACTGTCCTCCACAAGCAAGGATGCTGCAACCTGGAAGCCCTGACTCCAAAGCTCCAGTTGCACCACCCTCACTTGTGTAGGCTTCTCTCTCAGAATAAGTCACCCCCTGGGAAGCTTTACTGCCAGGGGAAGGCAAATCAGCCTCTAGACAGGGCAAATGCGTTTACTGTTCTCTACTCCGAGCTTCCATATATCCCACTGAAGAGTACTCTTCCAACAGTTTGGGGTTTTTTTGTTACGCCACATAAAGTCCTTTACTCTGCACACCTTTACTAACAAGAGATGTGAAGCTCCACACGACCTCATTTCACTTATTCAACACCAAACTCTTTTGCAAGAAGAATTATCCAGCGTTTTTAGTGGGTACAAATTTGGTTTTAATATAACCGTTCATGTTCAGAATGGCAGCACAAATACTATAGAAAAGTATATTTGAAATCTCAGCTACCCTTTTTCATCCTGTGTCTGGTGCACAAGAAGCACACTGTAAGCAAAAAGGCAGGGGCCACATCATGGCCCACCCATCAGCTCTTCTTTTCGGAGGCTGAGAAGGAACACCAGCTCTTGCTGTTCACACATCGCCCCTACTAAAACACAAGAGGGAGGCAGATGAAGAAAACAGTTCTCTCTTTCCAAGCATGACTTGAGAAAAACACTCTGGGCTTAAAAGATGTTGAAAGAGGAATTGTACATTCTGTTATCTGTGCTTAAAAGCATTCAGCAACCGCTCAGACACGGCAGCTACTGAAAAAAAGTGAAGTGGTCAGTCTACAGGGGAGGGGGGAGATGGGGACGGTGCTTATTTTTAAAATAAACTCTACAAAGACTAAAGTATTTGCCCCAGTCAATCCTATACACCCTCCACTGGGAGGCTTTGCTTCAGCTATTTGCTGGATTCGGAACACAACTTCAATGCCTGGGGTTTTCATGCTGCTCTTTTGATTTCCAAAACTGAACAAGGAGAGGGCAGCTGTGGGGCTTACCTCAAATATTTAAGTATTTGTGTTTTGAAAGTTAATTTCCTAGTCTAACAATCATTTTATTGCTCTACTATTCAGTAAGAGTTACAACATTGAAATAGATCTGGGTTAAACAAACACTTGGATTTGGAAAGCAAACACAGGCATCCTTCCTGTTAGCTCAGTTCAAGAGTCACACTTCAAATGACCAAGGCACTTAGAGTCTAAAATGAGGAGATTCTGCTTGCAAGTTTAAGTTGCCTTTGATAAGGAAGGGGCAGGCTTCTGAAGCTCAGTGTTGCACCGTTTTACAGACACTTACTGCTCTGAGAAAGAGGTGTGTGCAAGCAAGGCAGAAGCAGCTGGGTCCAGCGATAGCCACACCAGGCCCGTGTGAAAGGACACAGGGCAGCTGGCAGGGGTGTCTACCTAGAGCAACTTCACTGTGTCACAGTTCCCATCGCACCGTCACAGCCTCTACGCTCTCCCCTGCCATCCTGCCTTGTGGCCAACTACATTTAACCTGTGTTCTGGTGACCTTTTCACTGTTTCACCAGCTGCCCCAGGCAGCTGCCTGCCCTGTTCATCAGCCCTCACCAACCCTCACCTCCTCCCAGTTACACCAGCAGTAATTGTCTCATTGTTCAGATGGTTGATATGAAAGATTACACACCCTTGAGCCCAAACACCAACCCCAAGTAACTTCCCAGTTGTTTCTCTCTCCACTGAGCCAGTTTTCAATAGACAACATGCTCTCCATTAGCAACACAAGCCCTTCCAGTACAACTACACTACAAAGTCGAGCACTTTGGAGAAGCCATTTTACCACTGATGCTTTCCTCAGCCAGGCTGTGATCTTGACAAATCCATCACATTTTACACCGAGACCTCCCTTCCACAGGGCAAATCTATTTTCATTACTGCATATATTTAGCTGCTAAATCTTCTGCCATTGAATTGCAAATTGACTCTTACTATTAAAATTGTACAGACTCCACCTCAGGCTAATGACTTTAAAGTCTCCTCAGTCTCCTGTCACCCTTTTAATACACCAGAAGTACTTTATTTTAATCTTCTTGTGGTACTGATTCAGTCACAGTACATTAACACAGTGCTCTCACGCTACAGCCTTAGTGAACCTCCCCTGCTCACAGCCACTCACTCTTTATGTCAGAAGCTGTGTCCTGCTGTAACACCAACAACACGACACAGCACAGCCTCCCACTTTGTTTCCAAAATCCAGGGTTTTGCAGGGAATTGCTGTAGAAGCCCATTCTATTTTCTAATTTCACATTCTGGCATGATTACCAAAATAATCTGACCTGCCCTTCAGGCCTGGAAGGATAAGCTAACTTAGCTGGAGCCTCCTAAGAGGACATCGTGGTGCCTTTTAAAGGAAACTGGACCCAGCAGGCAGGACTCTTCAACTGCAGCAGAATCCTGCTTGGATTTCCCGGGCCTCTTGCACGTTATCACAGCAGCAGATTCTGGAGAGGAAATTATGTTAGCTGACCATTCGTTTGAATGAAAATACCATCATGTTGTTTTCACTAAAAAGACACACATATATATTGCATCCTGGAGAAAATCTGCAGGCTTGCTCTGATGACCTGGGACTGCATTGGCAGAGAACTAGATTCCTGGCTCAGCAGCTACATGCCATTTATAGCATGAATGCAAGTCAGCCTCAAAAATTAGCTGTCATAAGTAGACCATTGATCCTCTGTGTAAGTGAAAATAGGCTGGAAATAGACATGGGGATACCAGAGGAAGAAAGGGTATCTAAAGGGAAAAGTGCATATGGGAACCTAGGACTTGGGCTGATGTTAGAAGCTCAGTTTAGCTTGTCATCCTCTAGCAGAGCATCACACTGGCCAACCACCCAGCCCATGATTGTACTCACTGGTATGTCCAACAGAACTGGCAGTAGCCAAATGAGAAGACAGGACAGAAAAGATTGGTACAACTTTGAGAAGACCTTGGCCTCCACAGATATTTTCACTCCAGACATGACTAGAAAGTCCCCTTGGTCCCAGGAGTTACACTCAGAACCACCCATATGTTGGGAAGTTTAGGTACACTGAAACAAGCAGAGCTCTGCAATTCATACAGCTCCAAAGTAGTAAAGGACTTCATAGGAATTACAAAGTAGTAGCAGTTAATAACTCCACAGTAATCATTAATTCAGGCATAAGCCACCAAAGCAGAGCAACTGAATGCAGGAGCACACGTGGTGCCAGCAGTGTGGCACCACAATGAAATAAGGAGTTCAAGGAGACCAACACAGAACGCAGTCGTAACAAGAGGGCAAATTGTCCTCAGACTGAAGGAAGCCTGCTCTACCAAGGTTCTCCATGAGAGACACAAGTACTGGAAAAAACAACTGAGTATTAGACTTTAGGATGACATAACCCAGAGCAGATGCAGCAGAAAAAATGCTGTGTTCTATCACCGAAAACCCAGAGACTCATGGGAAAGCTGCATCCAAGGAAAGACATTTTAGATCATACAGACAGTCTTGCAGGAGGGTGCTAGGAGTCAAGAGAAGCTTCAAAGAGTAAATCATGCCTATTTAACACAAAACAAAGTCAGTGAGGAACAAGGTGAAAGAAGATAGGCTTTAACAGTAATACAGTGAGGCACGGATCTGTCAGCTACACATAAATGTGATGGCTGCACACGTCTGTAAATCCTAAAAAAGGAAAATATAATCCCAGATTTAAAAAAACACGTCAATAAAATGAATAATCCCCCAAATTGCACAGAGTCTTGTTACTTTTGCTGAATGAATTGTATATATTTGAGAAAGAGGGAGGAGAAGATGAGCACAAGAAAAGAGAATTACAATGGCTGCAAAGGTTGAACAAATTGGGAAGATAAGCACAGACTGAACACCTAATGCTCCAAATTGGGTAACCTGGGAGCAATTCAGAGGCACTCACTTAGCCATAAACTGCCAAAGGGCATGAGACAAACCAGGATTTCGACACAGCCACCAAGTTCCCATTCATAAAAAAAAGAAAGAGCCAGACACGTGTGGAGTAATTACACAATCCCATTTTTGACAGATCTGAGCAAATTATTACTGTATATCCTCTTCAAGAGAATTGTAACCAAAAAAAGACCAAAACAGAACCCACACTACACAAAAAATCCCCACACAGAGCAAGCTGCTCTTACACATTTTGCACAAATGAGGAACTGTGATGCAACCTGTGCTTATAGAAAGAAAGCACAAGCAAGTGGCTGGGAACCATCTCACAGCTCCTTCGTGAGCTTTGCTCAAGAACAACTATCAAGAACAACTGACACAGCAGCAGCTACCCAGTAGGAAGGTGGAATTGGTGAAGAAGCTGTGCAATTGATGAAGTGTCTCTATACAGCAGCTTCCTCCCTGAAGAGCACCAACACATAACCAGTTTAACCTGAAGACAGCAATTAGCACAAAATTCACTTGGGGAAAAGGAATCTTAAGACATTAATGAAAACTTGCAGAAAAACTGTGTGAAAATTTGTCACTTCCACTACAATGACCAGACTGGAATAATCATAAAAGACTGTCCAAATGCCTCTGGACAAAGTAACATCAGGAAAAGAGAGGCTAAGCCTAGAGATGGGGGGGAGACATAACAGCAATGGCCACGTTTCCAGATTATCTGTCAGAGGAGAGAAAGTGCTGCTTAAATGCAGAGAGACAGGGGAAGGCATGGAGCAGTTCAGCTGCTGGGGCAGGAGTGCACCAAGGGTCAGCACACACTGCATGGACACGCCTGGGCACACTCACCGTTCCAGTAAAATGCAGCCACATCAGGAAAGGCACCAGCAGGCTGCTGCAGCCTCCTGCCTTCAGCACCTCACCGTGTCTCCATGAAACACCCGGGACTGGACTGTAAAACCAGCCTTCTGCCTCTCAAGAGAAAGCACCAAGAAAGCTGCACACAGCAAACAAGAAGGCAAACAGGGGTGACCACGATTTAACTGAAATTACACCCAATTGTAGTATATGGAGACAGAAGAGATCCAGCTCGTGGGATGCACAGACCGGACAGCCAGTGGGAGGGTGCCAAAAATGCACCTTGCAGGGACCTGTGCCAGGAACAGGGGGTCACTAGGAGCAAAGGGAGCAGAGATAACTGAAGAGACAAGCCTGAGGGACAGTGGGCTTCTCCAGAAACACCAGAAAGCAACAGGACCAAGGTATACAGCTTACACACATGGGAGTCACAGCATGAGGAGAGAAAGAAAGAAGCATTAACGTTTGCAGAGAACAAGTTATTTGTAGGAGAACAGGGAACAGCAAAACTCATCCTTTGGTCTATAGTCTAACTATTGATTGAGATTAATGAGGCACAGATAAGGACCAGGTCACAGAAGTGAAGGGCAATACACATGTGACTGACACCAGGATCAGGGTTCAGCAGAAGCAATGGGAGAATTTGCTTTGATACCAACACCAGTATTAAGCTCACTCAATTTCCTCATTCTCCGTGTTCCCACATAAAGGTTTTCTACATCTAAGGCTGCTCAAATGCATTTCCTCAGAACAGAGCCACTGACCACAAAAATAAGTCAGAGCAACTATGCAAAGCACAACGCTACCTTAAATAACCATCTAGCACTTAACACTGTCACCTGGGAAATACCTCACAACACAAATATTAGAGGAATGGCCATCACACAACACATGCATGCCAGGAAAACCGAGTACTGCACGCTGCCTCTTCAGTGCTGCATTAAATAGGGTCAAACAGAGCATCTCAGTTCCTTTAAAACACAAACCAACCACAGGCTTTTAAAGCAGCCACTGGCAAAGTTCTCAGATACCCACCACATTGTATTTTACTGCTACCCACAGAAGAAAAACAGAAGTGCATACATTTGTTCCTTTTGTTTGTAAACCAATTAAGAAGAGCCACACTGCCTGCTGTACACCATAGCCAAAGCCACATAAATCTCATTCATCAGATGTCATCTCCATTATACATACATGCACACTTTCTGTAGCAGAGTAGTTCAAATGCACGGCCACCTCTCCAGGACACATTCCAGCTCCCAACTGAACGAGCAGCGTGAGTCTACAGCTGACCCAAAACAGAGGGACAAACACAGTGGTAGTCAATTCCAAAAATATTGCTGCAAGGGTACTGCTGCTGGTGATAAACCAACACCGTATCCTACAAACACCACTTACATTCACAGTTATGGTGCTAATTAACTGATGCTGAGGAACTGGACGTGAATGGAGAGCCCTGCTGGGGCAGTGCACACAACCTCTGCTGCTGGTCTACAGCCCTGGTCACTGCTGCAATTACAAACAACACCTCCTCTGCAGCCTCCCACACTCCCAACCCACGGGATCTGCCCACCATCAGCCCTTGGCTACAGAACCTCACAGCCACTGAGCCCACAGGGGGGTCAGCTCGCTCTCCTGACCAGGGGTTTGTATCACTTAAAAGCAAAGATGGAAGCCCACATACCGAGGTCAAACACTATGTGCTGTTTTCCCAGGTCTGCAGAGACCCAGTGACAGCAGTATGAAATGCAGACAGCCTCACCTCCCCTGAACACAGAATTCACAGCCACCAGAGCACTGATTTTAGCTATCTCATCAACGAGCACGCTGATAAGAACAGTTTGCTGTTGTACAAACCCAGATATTATGCCACCTCTACCATGCCAGCAACCTCGCAGCAGAGTTTTCACCTCCTGACAGTTTCTGCGAGCTGGAGAGTAAAACAGACATAATACACTGAAATCACCACAATCAAACACTAATTGCATACCCAGCAGCACAAGGAGTGCTGCAATAACAGCATGACTCTGCATATTAAAACATGAGGATCCAGATGCTCATACAGCAACTTGTTGGCCACGTAACTGGCCACAACCAGGGTACCCTTCAAGGGAGGTCCTCTGTGTACACACCCTCCTCATGTTCTTCCTTTAACACCCACTGCTGTCCACTGCCAAAGGTGGGGTACAGAGAGAGCCTGGAAGCTGTCTGACCCAACTCAGGGTGGTTGCTCAGGACTATCACCTTATCTCTGGGCACCACACCTTCTTCTGCCTGGACCTCCTACTCCTGCACACTCAGAGTCACACTTCAGCAGTGTATTTGTTATCCTGTAGGAAACATAAACAGACATAACCCAGATGTCTGGCCTGCAAACCACTGTCTGAAGGCTCACAAGGTAAGCCAAAGGAGGTCCATTGAAAGTCAGTATGAAAGGCAGACAACCCAACCTTGGACAGCAGAAAAAACAGCAAAAGTGAGTGACTGTTCTACTTTGCAATTCTACTCAGCTACAAACACCATTTTGGCAACTCTGTACACGATCTACAGGGCTTTATAATAAAAAAACATTCTTGAGATGTGGAAAAGGGACAGTGAGTTCCGAACAAATAAGATTGTTCCACAATGTCAAGAGCTTGAGAAACTGCTGCACAGAATACAGTACCTGACCCAAAAAGTAGCAAGCAGGGGCAGGGGGGAAGCCAAAAACACATGCAGGACTTCAGGGATTTCTGAAATAGGCTTCAACAGCTCAACAAGGAGAAAAGTGAGGAAAATTCAACGGCTGGCCATTTTTAAATGTGCAAATGGAGAAATAAATACCAGAAAGCTTTCCACAGATGGGATGAGCTTTCCCTGTTTTTAGCTTGGCCTTCACAGTATTGTGTATCTAATAGCTGTGCTATGCCTGGTTTCCACAAAGTATCTCCCTGTCAGACCAAGCCAACAGCCAGCACCATGTGCTCTGAGGGCTTGTTCCATGCTCACCACTGAAGGAGCATTTGCACTTCAGTAAAGAGCACCCGAATGCCATTTGTAATGCTGAAGAAGTTAATAAGCCATCATTTGATTACCCCTGGCCTTGGAAGTTACCCACAAATGGAATAAATATGCTGAATTTTTTAATCGTTGTAAAAGCAGAGTCTGAACTATTACACAGTCACTGAAATGGAGAGGTCAACCCAGAGCCATTTCCAATTACCAGAAGCTTGTCATAACACGAGTGGAGTGCTGACAGCATCCCAAAGGTTCACCTCCAGGGCACAAAATTGAACAGCTATTGCCCAACACAAGAAGTAACATTCTAAAGCCTCGGTCTTTGAACATGACAACAACCCAGGTCATGAAGAGGAAAAAGTTGTTTTCAAATGCTAATTTTGCCCATGAGAACAGAAAAACTCTCAGAAAAATCACCAGAGAAACAGCCACATTGGTTCATTTTCTAGAAATCCACTGACAAGCACATTTTATCTTTTTTTAACAGGCTGCTGCATTCCTAAAGCACAGCAGCTCGGCTCCAGCTGCCCAAACCACACAGCTGTCTTGACATTAAATACCCTTCACACTTACAAAACGCAGCCGAAGAAAAGCACCAAACTGGTGTAGATGAAACTAAAAGGTTGCACCTTTTCCTCCCTAGCCCTCTGCCACTGCAAGTCAGTCTTCATTATGCATTACATCTCCTGAAGTCCTGGAGGAAGAAGGTTCCAGCTTATAAGCACCTTCTGTTGTTACAGATTTATTTTGGTTTATAGAGGAACACAAACATTTTCATAGAATCATAGAGTCATTATGGTTAGAATGGACCTCCAGGGTCATCAAGTCCAACCTTTATCCCATCATATTCCTGACCATTAGACCATCAGACCATGGCCTCAAGTGCCTCATCAACCCGTTTTTTGAACACCCCGAGGGACGGTGACTCCACCACCTCCCTGGGCAGCCCATTCCAGTGCCCAACCACCCTCCCAGGAAAGAACTTCTTCCTAATCTCCAACCTAAACTTCCCCTGATGGAACTTGAGGCCATTTCCTCTCATCCTGTCATCAGCAATTGGGGAGAAGAGACCAACACCAGCCTCACTACAACCTCCCTTTAGGGAGCTGTAGAGGGCAATAAGGTCTCCTCTCAGTCTCCTCTTCTCCAGGCTCAATAACCCCAGATCCCTCAGCTGGTCTCCATAAGGCTTGTTTGCCAGACCTCTCACCATTTTCCCAGCATAAACACACTGAGGGTGTTTAAAAGGTTAACACAGCCAGCAAGAAGCCACCGATCAGCTCTCTCCAGTGAGCCCCGCGTGTGAGCTGCTCCCAAGAACACCTAAATTCGGTTCTTTTAGAGCAGAAAGCTCACTTCAGCAGGCGGGGGCTGGTCCCAAGCCGGAGCCGCCCCACCTGCCGGGCCCTGCTCCTCCACACGCCGATGGAGGGCTCTGTGCCAGCCGTGTCCCGGGGCAGGCGCCCGCCTGGACCGGGGGGGCCGGGCGGAGCCAGGCTCGGGCGTGAAAGCCAAACCCCCCCGCCCCAAGGCTCCGCCGGGCAGACCGGGGGCTGCAGGACCCGCTCCCTCCCCATCCCCAACGAGCGGGAACTCGGGCGGCAGCGAGGGGACGGCACACACCGGGGGAACCGGGCTGGGGGAACCGGGCTGGGGACAGCCGCACGGCCCCGCCCGCCCCCAGCGGTGCGGGGGATGCGGGAAAGGCCCCTTCCCGCGCCCCTGCCCCTCGCCGAG